>CALYLW010000540.1:93016-496186 GCA_944989445.1 Ampullaceana balthica | reverse complement strand
GATGTGTTTAGTCAATGTGTGTAGACAGTTCTGTAACTATGATGATGTGTTTAGTCAATGTGTGTAGACAGTTCTGTAACTATGAAGATGTGTTTAGTCAATGTGTGTAGACAGTTCTAGAAGTGTTTATTAAATATGTATGCTGTGAGCTTCTATTGGCATTAGTTCAAACTTATCAACGAGGTTTATGGTCACAGAGTTGTCTGTCTGTGGGAAGTGGTGGCTCTCTTAACAGACGACGTTTTCACTCTTGAAAAAATCAATTGGTTAATTGAGATTAGGTTGGGTGCTGGGCCGGAGCAAGAAAAAGAAAAATAATTGTATATAAAAAGAGAGAGACAGAAAGGGCGGAGAGGAGAGGAGAGAGAGAGAGAGAGGAAAGGAGCGACGAAGGATGGGGAAGGGAGAGAGAGAGAGAGAGAGAGAGAGAGAGTGAGAGATGAGAGAGAGAGGAGAGAAGAGGAGCGGAGGGATGAGTGAGAGGAAGAGAGAGAGAGAGAGAGAGAGAGAGAGAGAGATGAGAGAGAGAGAGAGAGAGAGAGAGAGAGAGACAGAAAGGCGAGAGAGAGGAGAGAGAGAGAGAGAGAGAGAGAGAGAGAGAGACGAGAGAGAAGGAGAGAGAGGAGAGAGAGACGAGAGAACGAGAGAGAGAGTATAGAGAGAGAGGAGAGAGAGAGAGAGAGAGAGGAGGGAGGGAGAGGAGGAGAGGAGAGAGAGAGGGAGGAGGGAGGAGAGACGAGAGGGTAGAGAGAGAGAGGAGTGGGGAGGGGAGGAGAGAGAGAGAGGGATGGAGAAGGGAGAGAGAGAGAGGAGGTGGGCAGGGAGAGAGGAGGAGAGCTGAGAGAGAAGAGAGAGTGAGAGAGAGAGAGGAGGAGGGAGTGATGGAGAGGAGAGAGAGAGAGAGAGAGGAGGTAGAGAGAGATAGGAGGGGGAGAGAGAGAGAGAGGGAGGAAGAGGAGGGAGAGAGGAGAGGTGAGAGAGGAGAGTAGATGAGATGGAGAGAGAGATGGAGAGAGAGAGAGGAGAGGGAGGAGAGAGAAGAGGAGAGAGAGAGGAGGGGAGAGAGAGAGAGGAGGGAAGAGAGAGAGAGACGAGAGAGAGAGAGAGAGAGAGTGTAGACGAGAGAGAGAGAGAGAGAGAGAGAGAGAGAGGAGAAGAAAAGTTCAGACACACTTTAATCATTTAAATATCATGGAAAATAAATTTCTATCTCAAGATCTCTGAGACTATTTCTCTTATTTCATCAATTATTTATACAGCCCCAGATTATCCAAGCTGTCTCACAGTTTGTCTTGTAAATAACCCTTTCCCCACCTCCCCCTTCTCTCTCCATCTCCCTCCTCCGCCCCCCACCACCTTTCAGTTATCCCAGTTGTTTCATAACCCAGATTTTGATGTTTGAAAATCTCCCCGCGATTTATATATTCAGCCCCGGGGCGCCCACAGCAGGATGCGCCCGTATGAAGGGCGCCGGCACCACAAACTCTGACATTTCTGGCCGATGCCTCAAGACTTTCCAAGCTAGACTTTTGTTATTCCAGTTATGCCCTAGCGCCGGGCCGCGCCTTCTGCTGTGACGGTCGCAGCGGCTACAGCCACCACGCTGGAGCAATCTCGGCGATACAACAGCGTGAGTGTTGGCGGTTCCCAGCCCCTAGGGCCTGATAGCGCTCCGTGGGGTATATAAACATCGTTAATGGTCGCTGAGAACCTGCCGTCGGGGAAAAACCCCAAAGTGTCGGAATGTGCGGACGAGCCGCTTACAAGTGAGTTATTCTTTAAGGCCTTGAGCCTACAGCTTAGTTATGAGATTTAAGGCAACATTGAGTTTTTAATGAAGTAAAAAAAATTGTATTAACTTCATTTTATGTCTATTTCTATTCATGATTTTAGTTTGCAGTCCTTCTGTAAATGGATTAGACTTTGTTTTTCTTGGGCGACTTTTTTTAACCATTTTATTTACTGACCTGAAACGGAAGATTTTCGGTATCTACACCGACAACATCCATTTGAAAGTAATATAGACTAGAAATGCATATTACAAGTATAGACCCGGAAGGCATAATAGTAATATAGCTATTATATCTTTCTTATAGGCGTTTGTAGATTGGGAAATGATTATATAACCTGGGAAGGCGTTATGTCATGTTTACGTTTGTCCAGCCAAGTAGAGAAACGCATAGAAGGTCAACAAGTGTTTCACCTTTAGATTCAATGCTGCTTTTCTCAATAAAATTTAGTATTTCTAAAACATTTTTCAATTTCTATACAAACGGCTCATTTGTTAGCTTGACTGGCGTGCCGCTCGGTTTCTGAAATATGTATTATGAATTTAGTTATCTCCACTTCTAACAATCTCTTTAGAGTAATTCTATACCGGAAAACGTCATAACTCATTGTGTAATGTACTATTTTTAGACTAGCATTTTAGCATAAATTCAGAAGAATCAATAAGTTCTCAAATTTTTTTACATCGTAAAATTACGAGCTGATAAGATACTTCCTACTTTATATAACCTACATTTACATATTGCTCGTATCTTCCATTGAATTTTATTAAATTTGTTCACCTAAAAACACCGGATATTTCTATCAATAGATTCCTCTTTCGAAATGACAAGCCCTATAGCCTATAGCAGTGTTATATGATGGTGCAACAGTCTTGGGAAGTGTTCGCACCAGTGTAAGATGGTGCAGCCAGATGCTGACGTGTTCGCACCAGTGTAAGATGGTGCAGCAGGCTGGCATGGAGTAATTCTAATCTGTACCACATTAACAACTTGGTAACGACCCCATTCCGAGAGAATTTAGCGCCTCCGTGCGGCTTGTTGCACTAAGGCCCTCGAGGCTATGACCGGGAGGGAGGAGAGGGGGGGACAAGACGAAACATAATCCTGGTGCCACTTGCCATTTCATGAATTGAAATTGTCTTTTAAACCCAGCTCCTGACACGCCCCACCCGGACCGGCTGTACTACCCCCCCCCCAACTCAGCCATCAGATCACTATCTCCCCCCCACCCCATTGCCAGGCCAATGTCACCCCTCCCCTCACTAGCCGCGATCCCTGGTTCCCATACCCTCACTTTGATCAGGAGGTGACAGAAGCTATTACAGACCTCTTCCCTCATCTCGTCCCCACGTCACCATCGAACTTTTGTTCCTGCCTTCAAGGCCGGCAATCTCCCCCCTTGGAGACAGTTCTTGTCAGAGTCGAAGATTTCATAACAGGCATCAACCCCCCTCCCCCTACACACACACTCACACCAAACTCCTTGACTCCCACACTTCCTGGTACACAAACACTCTTTGATTCGTTAACATTCTCAATCTCCCACAAAATTATACCAAGAACCTCCCCCTTTTCAACGTACTCCCCGCCTATGTACTCCCTATCACTGTCTGTCTCTAACTCATTCCTTGAATTACACACACACTCTTACCCCAAAATACTCTCAAACACCCACACACTCTCTAACACCCACACGCTCTCTAACACCCACACACTCTCTAACACCCACACACGCTCTAACACCCACACACTCTCTAACACCCACACACTATCTAACACCCACACACTCTCTAACAGCCACACACTCTCTAACAGCCACACACTCTCAGAATCCAATTCACCTCCCCCCATCCCTATTCTGAAACTGTGCTACCTCCAATTTCAACCTCAGGTCTTTTAACCTCCTCCCTTACTCCACTCATCCTCTCTCCCGGACCCTCCACTCTACGTTACCTCCCTCAAACCTCATCCTCCGTAACTCCACACAAACTCTCTATCTCCATCCTCCCCGCCTTCATTCCCCCATCCTCCTACACCCTCCCTATAACTCCCTTCCCCCCATATCCACCCTACGTGACTGGCTCGTTCCTTCATCGGTCAGTCATGCATCTTCATCTGTTTCACACCAGTTTCGTCTTCTTGTTGCACCTCGTGTGCGGCAGGCGTCCATCACGAGCCAGTCTGAGGGCTCCAAATGTCCCTATCTTAAACAGAGGCACGCCGCCGAGTCAAACGAACCAAGCGCTTTCCGGCGGCCAGATATTCTCTGGGGGCAATGGCTGACCGATCAATGACAACTCGGGACACTGACTTTTCATCTCAACAGCTTTTAATTATTCCGTTTCCATTTCAACAGAATTCGCCCACAAGAAGCCGAAATTTTGTGTTTTCTATTTTTAAAAAACACAAAAAAACTTCTCTGTTGCATCGTTGCCAGTCTGTGTGGATCCAGTGGCGTGTTCTGAGCTGAGATGGGGTTAGGGTTAACGTGCTTCGTAAATAAACAAACTTATGACCACATCTTTCAGAGTTTGGACAACTGGTCAAACGAGATATTAATAGTTGAATGTTTGGATGAACATTTCAGTCCATGAGGCTTAGGTAACGGAGGGGTGGGGGGTGGGGGTGGGGGGGTTGACGCATGATTATTTCAGTTTAAACATTTAAAAAATAGGTAACCTCCAAGCTCTTTACAAGGGGAAATGTGGAGCAGCTAAAAATTCAAATGAATTTTCCCCCGAATTGGAGGTTAAGATTTAAATATGAGTGACGTTTACAGATAAAAAATAAAATAAAACAGTATAAGGACGTCTCTGGATCTGCATATAAAACACTATAGTGAAGTCTCTAGATCTTATCAATTTAATTTGATAGTGACGTCTCTAGGTCTACATATAAAACGCTATAGTGACGTCTCTAGATCTTATCAATTTAATTTGATAGTGACGTCTCTAGATCTATATATAAAACTCTATAGTGACGTCTCTAGATCTACATATAAAACGCTATTTTGACGTCTCTAGATCTACATATGAAACTCTATAATGACGTCTCTAGATCTACAGATAAACCTCTACGTGGCTCTCTCAGTACGATAACATTGAAGTGTTTTAGAACACAGGAAGATCGAACTGATGACATCACGCATTGAATTCTCAAACACTTATTGTTTTTATAATGAAGGTGCCATGGTGGGTAACACTATCTCTACATCGATCTTTCCAATAATGAGAACCCATCGATCACCTGATTGATCCCAAATCTCTTATTGATTTTATTTTCAAAGAATCCCCAACTCTCAGCACGGTGCATAGTCGGAGGGAGCGCTGACCACACAAAGGTCACCAAAACAATTCACCCTTTGGCTAACAAATGACTTACTTAAATGAGATGGAACCATCGTCGGGATAACGGCAGGGATTCTTGACAAATATGGGATTACGGTTATCCACGAACCTTGCAGAAGGCACAAATGTGGAATCAAACTTTGATCTTTAGATCAACAAGCTGAACAGTTGAAACGCTCAACATTTTATCAATAAAATCGTTTATAAACATTTATATAAATATTTTAATACACACTGCTGGTCGGGGGGGGGGCTCTATTCACCTTGTCAACGATGCACTTCTTATATTCCACACCGGACTTTGGTCAATTCTTGCAGAGTTTATTTAGGATCATTTGTTCTAGATTTGCGAGTATTTTCCGATGATCGGGTGGCAAGTTCCACGGAATAAGGAGGGGGCGGAGGGGACGAATTCCCCTGTCCCTCTCACTTATGGCTCTTATTTTTTAAATGCAGGGACATAATTAACTTATAAGCTCAATGTATAATCTTAGGCCAGGAGAGGGCTGGGAAACTAGGTTGGCCTTCCCAGTGGCGACACTAGACATACAATTAAAATATATTTGCAACAAAAGGGCGTTTAATGCGAATGTCAAACTTCTGTGTATACATATAAATAACAGTGAGCATTTATTCAGAGTCACAAGTGTGAGGACCCCTGGTTTGGTAGTTGATGTAGTGTCGTTCAGCATGAGTTTGACTTGTTTGTTAAAGTTTACAGTATTTTGAGGGGGATCTGCCTGAAAAAAAAATAATATAAACATCTAAATAAGTTTATAAGATCGTAATGATGATGACAAAATCTGTTTGAGCACAACTGAAAGTCATTTAGAAAGTTTGCTATGTCCCTGAGTGTAACATTAAAAGTTTACAATACGCAAAAAATGTTACTTGTTACTGGTATCTTCATCTTTAAAAGTGTGCTGTTTTGTTTTTTGTTTTTTTTGTTTTTTGTTTAGCTCTGTCCATTTGAAGAATGACGTACAACGTCTCCATTAACGTATCCAAGCGCCTTAAGATAAATGGGTTTTTTTTTGTTGTTTTTTTCTTCTCTAAAATGGATGACGCAAACAGTGGATTTAGTCCCTGGATTACCCAGCTCATCATCCACAGTTCAATTTCCTTCATTCTGACATAAATCTTGTGTGGTTCATTTTGTTCTGGGCTGCACATCGAACGGATGGATTATTCTATGCAATTTGATATCTATGTATTATATTGCTGAGCATCTATTTTGTAATTGAAATGTAAGAAACAAGACACTTCCTTTTTGTTTCCTTTGTCTAATCGTCCAACTTCTGAAAATGGAATCGGTCTATGAAAAGTAGGCAAATATCAATAGCTTCCATAGACACAGATCAGCGTGGTTAAATACGTATCTACATGAAAAGACAGGCCGTAGCATAGCTATATTATACTATATACTTTGTAGCAATTGACATTCAGCTGCACGGCTATATACTTAGTTACAGTACCAACGAGCCTAACCATTGCACCAATAAGCATGGCTATATACCTAGTTACAGTACCAACGAGCCTAACCATTGCACCAATAAGCTTGGCTATATACCTAGTTACAGTACGAACGAGCCTAACCATTGCACCAATAAGCATGGCTATATACCTAGTTACAGTACGACCGAGCCTAACCATTGCACCAATAAGCATGGCTATATACCTAGTTAAAGTACCAACGAGCCTAACCATTGCACCAATAAGCATGGCTATTTACCTAGTTACAGTACGAACGAGCCTAACCATTGCACCAATAAGCATGGCTATATACTTAGTTACAGTACGAACGATCCTAACCATTGCACCAATAAGCTTGGCTATATACCTAGTTACAGTACGAACGAGCCTAACCATTGCACCAATAAGCATGGCTATATACCTAGTTACAGTACGAACGAGCCTAACCATTGCACCAATAAGCGTGCACACTGAATGGACCAGATCGATGTCATATTAAATGTTTTTAAGATCGATGGCTAAGTTTGATTGGAGTCTGTGGCTGAATTGGTTAAAGGCTGGGGCAGGGGCGTGTAAGGGGGGATGGAGTAGTGGTCCGCCCCGGGTGGCGTTTTGGTCTCTATATAGAAAGGGTGGCATTTTCGTCGAAATGCCGAGGTTTTTGTGGTAAGGGCGGACACATTCACGGACTGCCTGGGGGGCGCAGAAACCTAAAATACGCCAATGGCTAGGGAAAATTAAATGGTGGACGTTTTATACGAACAATGTTAATAAGAAGTCCAGGTTACATCAGTGTTTCCATGTATATGAATTGCTCCTTTCTCTCTCTCTCCCTCCTTATCCCTATCTTTCTCTCATTCCCTTTATTCACAAAATAGACACCAAAGTTCTCTCTGTTACTCAATCTGCATAACTCACGCATGCGAATACCATGGCCGATTGCGTAAGAACCAGCCTACCTATAATGAAATTATGGAAATGATGATATCACACCGCGTGAACTCGACCCTCGCTCGGTCTCCGATAGAAGCAATCGGCGAGTTAATTAACTGCAATTAACATACACGGGATAGTGCAGCTAGCAGCTTAGACAGCGTGGAGTCATTGTCACCACCGGGTAGGGTCATAGTCACCACATGGTCGCATCATAGTCACCATATAATGAAATCTTTGTCACCACAGGTTGGAGTCATTGTCACCACAGGATGGAGTCATTGTTACCACTGTGCGTAGTCATTGTCACTACAGGGTAGAGTCACTGTCACCATGCATATGGTGAAGTCATTGTCACTGCAGGATGGAGTCATTGTCACTACAACGTGGAGTCATTGTCCCCAAAAGTCGGAGTCATTAAAATGTAGTTACGAAGGTCCCCATGTTGTCAAATCTCTCTATGACAATAAAATACTTTAATTAAAGCACCACCTCACAGTGCACGGCCGCCTTGAATGATTAGGTTTCAAAAAACCAGTGTGCACAGTTTCAAGTGTAACTTTGAGCGAGGCTGCCATTGTACCATCAACAAGAACATCGTTCTTTGTTGGGTGTTCATTCTATTTTTGGCTACTCTTTTGTGTTACCTTTCACCTTGGCGGGGTGCGCACGTTCAATCGGGATTTCCCGAAAAAAAATGTAATTAAAACACGGATTAGTGGGGCCCGGTGATTGCGGCCATGTGGTGAACACCGGGTGGTGAGGGGGTCGGCACCCAGGGTTTGGGATACGGTGAGCAGGGGCGGTGATGATATTGTCGAGATCCCCGGCGCGGCCATTTCGCCCGCCGCCGTCCACCGGAGGTGTCCGATGCCGTTGTCATGACGACGGCGTGGCGACGTATCCGATTTAATTGAAACTCGAATCCGTCCCCTTTGTTGTTTCCAAACAGGTCCTCGGCTAATGAACGGGATGCACTGCGGACCACGAGGCGGTGGCGAGTCGTCGTGGGTGAAATTTAAGTAGCGGCAGATGTCTGACTTTTGCCCGGTGTAAAGTGGCTGGCCGTTGGACAGATTGACGGTTGGAGTTTTTATTTCAGCTAATCTCTATGTCTCAGCGGCGGATTCATTATTCAAATCAATGACAGGAGGTGCATGGTGCAAATATACGACAAGAGAGGGTGGCATACTCTTAACTCTAAATGAACAGGGACGAGGTGCTTGTCAGAGGCGTCCACAATGCTAGGATCAGTCATCAGTGGCTTCTAAGTATGAAATGTGTTGATGGGGGTGGTGGGCGTATCTCACATATGGATCTGAATTTCTCCCGGTACCATACTACCATCATACCACACAAGCAATTACTACAGCAGAACAAGCTACCAAGAAAACACAACCATCCTGCCATCATGGTGGCCCTACCATACTACCATCACACCACAACAAGCTACCAAGAAAGTACAACCATCATGCCATCCTGGTGGCGCTACCATACTACCATCACACCACAACAAGCTACCAAGAAAACACAACCATCCTGCCATCGTGGTGGCGCTACCATACTACCATCACACCACAACAAGCTACCAAGAACACACAACCATCCTTCCATCGTGGTGGCACTACCATACTACCATCACACCACAACAAGCCACCAAGAAAGTACAACCATCCTGCCATCCATCATGGTGGCGCTACCATACTACCATCACAGCACAACAAGCCACCAAGAAAGCACAACAATCCTGCCATCATGGTGGCGCTACCATCCTGCCATCACAACACTGCCATCCGTTGACCCTGACACAACATGCTTATGTTATTGTCTAGGCACAATGTTCCCTGAGTTTGAAGTCGGGCGTAATTTAATTCTTGAACTTGGCGATACTTTGAGTTTGTAATATCCTTGTCTATTTACAATCGATAAGAAGAACCCACGATGTCGGAAATACGTCAATCTGATCATAACACTAACAATAACGCGTGCATTCAAAAAGGTGAATTTCCGTATTTTTAAGGATAGCCATACAATGCGCCAGAAAGAGAATTCTCTTGAACTATTTATAACTTTAGGGAGTAAGCGTGAATCCCATTCTAGAAAGCGTCTCATTTACAAAGTACTCAAATAATCTCTAACCCAAAGAGGGGTCAAATTAAAAAAAAACAAATCAGTGCGCGTCTCAAATATAATAAAACATATATATTATATAACACAACCAACATAGCCCAACCATCATACCATCTCAACACAACATGCTACCATCTTTGTTTAACCGCCCCATGCATCCATGACCGTGCACCTGATGGTATCTCATCCAATTAAAAAATTTTTAATTTGCATCTGTTGAAGAGGTCATCAAGTTTGAGCTAATATTAATTTGTGGGCTGCCGACGTCACAGCAGACGATAGCCATCTTGTCAGAAATTAATGAGCTTCTCATTCAGCCATATTTTGAAATTTATCAAATTCTCCTGTACGGATAGAACATATGTCTCTTAAAACAGAACATAGAACGCACTGTTTTATTAACAAAATATGCTCTCTTCAATAAACGAGACATGGTCTCTTTGAATAGAGAATATTTTCAGCTGATTCCATAGTATGGTAAACTATTCATCAAAAGGCGTTTTGGTGGGTGTATGAAGTAATAAATGGTGCTGGGGGGGGGGCTCTATGGATGAACGCACTTTTATTCTCCTATTCTGCAATCCACCCGAAAATGGACATACAAAAGAAACAGGGCCCCACAAAACATCAACGCACACACATACAAACACCAGCGCACATCTACACAAAGGCACACACACACGCTCACATACATGATCACCTCCTTCCACATTTCTGATTCTTCTTTTTAATTAACCTAAATATATTTTTTGTAACAGGAGCTCTGGACTGAATTTAAAGTGCCGCACATGTTAACAAATCTTAGCAATCGCTCTCCGCAGCGGGGAGGGGGTTAGGAGTTAGGGGTCGGGTAGGGGGTCGGGGGTGGGTGTTGGGGTGGGGGGATTGATTTGAAATGTTTAAGAAAAATAAAGATTCGGAGCAGTGGAGTCTAGAGGTAACATTAGAATTTGTTGACCAAGAGGTAACATCAGAATATGTTGACCAAGAGGTAACATCAGAATTTGCTGACCAAGAGGTAACATCAGAATTTGCTGACCAAGAGGTAACATCAGAATTTGTTGACCAAGAGGTAACATTAGAATTTGTTGACCAAGGGGTAACATTATAATTTGTTGACCAATAGGTACCATCAGAATTTGTTGACCTAGGGTAACATCAGAATTTGTTGACCCAGAGGTAACATCAGAATTTGTTGACCAAGAGGTAACATCAGAATTTGCGGACCAATAGGTAATATCAGAATTTGTTGACCAAAAGGTAACATTAGAATTTGTTGACCTAGGAGTAACATTTGTTGGCTATGGGTAAAATCAGAATTTGTTGACCTAGGGGTAACATAAGAACACAGCATACGACACACTACATGACATCCACATAACACCCCTACAAATGAGACACCATTCTACACGCATCCTGACACCTAGCCTCACGTCCCGCTGGTTTCATCTAACCTGTGTGTTATTTAAACACTCTTTACCCCCCCCCCTCCCCCAACATAAAACAAAGCAACTTTGAGATTAGCCGATGCATTTCCATTTTCCGAGAGCCTGGGTTTATTTGCGTCCAGAAACTCCAATCCCGTAACGTTACAATGCAAAATTAATGCCGACGTGGATATTTTGTGTGTTTAACGACGTCCTCTCCAGGTCGGCCAACAATGGTGGTCACGGCAGTGTGAGAGGTGGGTGGGGAGGCAGCTGCTTGCTTTACACGTCACTCGTCTCACTGGGGCCGTTAAGACAGTGCTTGAATTGTGTGATTGTCGCATTCATCTATCAGACAATCAACGTGTGTGTTTGAATGTGTTGAAAGTGTGTTTCTGCTCGACAATCATACCTTTTTTTTTCTCGTCCACTTGTCGTCTTTGACATGTTGACAACCTTACAAGTAACGGATCTGCAAGAAGAGCAGTTGAACAAATGAATGTCTATATGTTGCGGGGTGGGGGTAAGAGAGACCTATAACGTAGTAAAGAGAGGTGGAGAGGAGGGAATTTTTCGACCAAATGCTGATTGTTTTTGTGGAAACAATCAACCCCTCGGCCCACCCCGGGTGGCACTTGTTCTGGCAAAACTCGTGACCAAAAAAACAACAACCGAGAACCCTGACACACAATGACGGACAAAGCATTGCTGCCTACAGCCATCACCACTCAAGAGTCTTCACGAGCACACGCCCGTGTCGTGCTATTGTTCTAAACAGTCGGATTTCTGACACCTTCCGAGGAAATAGCGAGGCTACATCGACTTTGGGTTTAACAATCGTCCGTTAAATTTATCTCAAGGTGAAGAGCTGACGTTGAAAATCACTTTTGAGTTAAGAGCCGTTTGCAAAATTGCATACGCCGAGAATTTTTTCGACGACCGCTAAAATTTGAAGCAGTAGAATCAATATTTTAACAACGAATAGACCAACATCAATGTTCATTCTTTCAAAGCCGGATATTGCTAAATTAAACACGTTCATAAACTTGATAAAATACGGGATAACTCTGGTCAAAATATGAGGTAACTCTTTCTCTACTACGGGAAATCTCTGCTAAAAAATACGGAGGTTACTTTTGCCTTACAGTTAGATAACTGTAGTCAGAATAGGAGGTAAATCTTGCTCTACGGTGGGATAACTCTTGTCAAAATATGAGGTAACTCTCGCCTTACTGTGGAATCACTCGTCAAAATCTGAGGTAACTCTTGTCAAAACTTGAAGTAACTCATGCCTTACTGTAAGATAACTCTGAGAAAATCTGAGGTAACTCATTGAAGAGAAACTACCTAGATGCCCACACATAATGTGCTCTACTGGACTTAACCGTTACCATGTTGCTAACGTTGTTGGATGCCAGCTGACGAGAGAGGTGGAGATGAGAAACTAACCTTGGGGTAGGTAGCCTAAGGCAGACATTTTTTGGTTCTTCTCCTTCTCTCCACTGACGAGTAAGGCCAAGACGTGTGCACCATCCGGGCATTGTCAAGGTGTGAAATTCGGCGTGTAAACAAAAGTTCGACTTCAAGAGGCGCGAGTTTTGTTTTCCTCGCAGCCCGCCCCCCTCACCCCCGCCCCCCCCCCACACACCCCAGCCCTTAGTTTCTTTAAGACATTTCTAACTAAAAGAAAAACTGGTCAAGCCAGTTCCAACACAGTTGGCACTGACCTTCTGACCTGGATGTAATGAGTTCGGGGGAGGGGTTCTCGCACCATCGTGATTATACCCTCCCCCTCGTTACCTTACTTTCGTAAACTCTTGTTTGTCTAGAATCTTGGAGACGCTCCGGCGACAAGCAAAAGAAAAAGAATCTCGTTGTTTTCTCGGAATGTCCGATCGATTTGATTCTGCTGCCTATCATTTCATGGTTTCGTGGTTTCATTTTAACATAGAAAACAAAGAGTATTGGAAGATTTGATCACAGTTCAAATAACACAGGCAGGCCTCACGTTCCCCGGCTAGACATTCGCCGCGTGAGCTGATCACCAGATAGCGGTGGAGGCATCGACAGCGAAAACAGTGGCCTGAAGTGCGCCTTACGGTAAACGGCGAGATGTGTTGTCATGCGATGCATGTATTGACATGCACGGGGATGAAAGACCTGGTGTAGACACGCGGTGGGGGGGGGGCTAGAAAATCGGGGCAGTGCAAGGGAGGGTAATTTGATTCGATCAGTGTTTAGAGATTCGGATGACAATGTGCGGATCAGTTGGTCGGGGGGGGGGAGACCAAGGGAAGGTGGGGCGTGGAGGTAATGGTGGTGCTGGATTGATAGATAAGGGGTGCATGCAAGACCAAGTGAGGGCGCGATGGGGGTAACTACTAACTGGATGGGGTAACAAAATTGCCTGTATGTAGTCGCTGCTATTCAAAGACATCTGTGTATTTCTGTGTCCATGTTGCCATGAACATAATGTCAACATTAGATCTACACAATGCCTCAGTTCCTGTTTATATAGACCTGACGTTAAAACACTCTCTCGCGGTCTCTCTGGCGTCATGTCCGCTGCAGCCATCATTACGTCATGTTTATTTCTGTCATTTCACTGACGTCAAGATTGTCTCTGTTGCTGCTTTACTTACAGATCGCTAGACACATCCACATCCTCCTGAACACAAGACACACACACTAAACACAGCCACAAGCTATTGAGCACAGCACACATTTATTGGTTCATAATTACACATTTTCATTTATCTCCCTTTCATGAACTCTCTTTTTGTTAAATAATTTAAACAGTACCATTTTATCAATTTGAATACATAGCGATATTCAAAGAATCTTCTATATAATGTGTACGCTGAATGTGTACATAATAATCCTATATAATAAAAGGCTAAGTTCTGTCCCTTCATCTAAAGCGATTGGTCTCTCAAACACACACGACTCCTACAGCCAATCATATCAAGTTTACGCGGACGTTCAAAACGAGTTATTTTTGGTGCAGTATTTCTTCCAAGACTTAATTTTGAGTTATGCGCGTTGGGATTTATAGTCAAAAGCTCTGTTTTTACGAGTTATTTATTTTAACTATAACTATAATGAATAGTATTTTTGACGCGATGCACATGTAATGCCGGTCGAGACGGCTGTTGGAGGGGAGTTACAACATGCCACCGAACGTTGGCGGAACGTCCTTGGACGGGCTTGGTTGCTCGTTGTTAATATGTACGTGGAATGTGTATATATGTGTGCGCGAAATGTGTGCATCAAGGCTGTCGTATCAAGTTCCGGGTATTTTTCTAGCTTAGTTAATGACTTCCTGTTTAACATTTGTCTGCATTGATTTATGCTGCTTAAAAATCCCAACTTCATTTTTATGCCTCTATTTACCTCTTTATTTCTTTTCTAGAATTATCTCCCCATTTTTTTTCTTCTTTAAATACCTCACATTATATGTCTCTACCTCTCTATTTAAATTCTTCAAATACCCCCCCCCCTTTTTTTATCTTTAATTACTTCTCTTATTTTATCGTCCATAATTAACTCAAATTATGTCTCTATTTACCTCTATATTTAATTCTTCAATTACCTCCCAATTTTCGTCTTTAGTTGCCTCCCTATTTTATTGTCTGTAATTACTTCCCCATTTAAATGTCTTTAATTACCTCCCCATTTCATATTTCTAATTGCCTCCCCGTTTTATGTTTTTAATTACCTCCTCGCTTTATTTCTTAACTACAGCCCCTTCCCTTTCTCCCATTGCAGAAGTCTTTGAAACCTTCCAATGAGTTCTTGTCTCTCTTTCACCTCGTCTTACAATCTTCTATCAGTTCTTCTCGGTACAAGTAATAATTCTGGTGGGCACTCGGATATCTCACTTTTATCTCCCCTCGTACGTCTGTACCTCATGCCTTCTTGTTTTCTGTCCATCACTTTTCTCTGTCCTTCAAGACTTCAAGATGCTATTCTTTTAAAATTTATATCCCTCCTTTTGTTACTACACAAACCACCCCCTCCCACACATAAACACACACACACACACCTATGGGGAATCCAAATATCATTTTGCAAACACATAAAAACTATTTTTGAACCCATGTTTTCTTGAAATAAAATCTGGGAAAATCTTCGTATTCAATGTCCACATTACCTGGATATAGTCTCCCCGATTACACATACCCGATTATGATATAATACCACAATTTTATTAATACATTATTCACCACCACCATCCTCACCCCTCCTCACATCGATACCCCGTGAGAGATGGGAACGATACTCCATATGGAAGGACAGGGCAAGGGCCGGCAACTGTTGATGATAGAGCTACCTGGAAGAAATCGGGTTAAATAAACAGGAGCGGCCTGCTTTCTCCTTCACCTTCAAATATTATATTATCTGGCATTTCTGCCCTCGTGTCTCTCTCACTTTCTCTCTCTCTCTTTCTCTCTCGTGGCTTTGCTTTTTAGAAATGGCAGTGTTTTTTTTTCTGTCCTTCCTTCCTTCTGTTTCCTCCACTGTCTTTCAGTGGCACCTCTAACGAGGAGGGAGGAGGGAGGGGGCTTTTTTCACCTGTTTGGGGCGTATTATTAGGAACTGTTGAAGGATGAAACCTTTTGAAATACTGGCCTAATCGTCAGATGGGTGCTACTTCTTGATGACAGAGTGGCGTAGGTTTACAGGAGCGTGCAGGTACACATTACTCCGCATGTCGCGTATGAATCTTAGGAAATGTCATCACGTGAGTTTGACGAAATCTTTCAGACTGAATCTTTAGTCAGAGAGTTAGAGAGTTGTCCTTTCAGATTGGAACTTGACGTGCCTGAAATCCCAAGTCGATATAACATAACGATACATATTGGGCTTAATGTAGTCTTTAAAAAGATTCGATTATCCTGTTTATGGTATCGATACGTCAGGTATTGTTCACGAAATCCCACGGCTAAAACTATTTTATTTTAAAACATATATATGAAGTCATCCCTCCCTCACACTGCGTGTTATGAAAGGTTTGTTTAGTGAAGGTTTGTTTAGTGAAGGTTTGTTTAGTGAAGGTTTGTTTAGTGAAGGTTTGCTTTTCTGAAGGTTTGCCCTGAAGTAGGTCTTGGAGATAAGATGTGATTTGATTTTCTTTGGCGACTGAATGCTTTGAAGAAACTCTGTCTTGGATATTTTATTTAAAGACTTATTTGGAGATAATTGAGCGCCTGTCTTTCAGATTGTATAGAAAGTCTTCACTTCAGAATGTTTTGGGAGTCTGCCATTGTCATTTCATGGAGAGTCTGCCCTGGAGATTTTTCTGGCCCTCTGCTAGTCTTGATTAAGGTCTGAAACCATGAGCTTTTTTCGTTGCCTTATCTTACTTATCACCGGCGCTCCTTCTATACAGAAGATTTTTGCGTCATACGCTTGCCCGTCGGTTTGTGTCTTGTTTAACTCATCTCTGTCTCTGATTGTTTACCCACTTAACATACATTTTAAAACATGAAAAATCCACCGCTATGATTTATAAAAAATAATTTTAAAAACCCACTTCAATTAGGTGGGGCAATCTTCAAAGCGTTGTCCAGCTAACGGATGTTTTGATCTTTGTTGATGTATGTGGGCAGGAAATAAATAAAAAAACTGCTCTCCTTATTAACGTTAGGAAAACGCATTGGGAAACATTATGTTGAAGATCAATGGTTTGATTCTATTGATCTGCCCTGCCGCGAGACAATGTGACGATCCCAAGTGTTGGATCGCGCCCCTAACGTTGCGCGATTTGGCTCCCACTGTAGAAGGGAGCGTCAGATTAAGCCGAACCCCGTGTCAACGGTGAGTTTTGTTGTCTCGACCTTAGGAAATGAGCAAACAATAGTGCATGTACAATCTATATCAAAACTTTAATCAGTACAGGTCTGTCGAGTACGTAAGTGTGTGTAAATGCTGTGATCGTGTGTCTGTATATGTGACGGTGTGTCTGTCTGTATATGTGATTGTGTTAACGCTACTTGAGGTATGTGTACGTGAATCCAACGTGCACATATCCATAAAACCTTTGTCCAGAAACATAATTAATAGTGTAAAATGGAATTTTTTATTGTTATAAATCCGAGGCATGTGCGACCTTAGCTAAGAGAATGTAACTCTGAGTAGTGAGTGCTGACCTAGAGATTGAAGCGCATTTGTTTGGGTGATGTATACCCGATCAGCTGGTCCCATCAGTTGTGAATAGTGATCTCCCTTCATTAGTGAGCTATGCGGACACAACGAGTGGAGGGCGAGTGTGTACGTTAACAGCCACTGGGGGCGCTAGTTCAACGATTTGATACTCAAAAGGATTTTGGACGGAAGTGGAGTTAAGGTGAAAAAATGTGCCGAGTGTTACTGGGCTTTGGTGCTGACTAGGTGCTATGTTAGTCTGAGTCTAGGTGCTACATTGGTCTATGTCTGGTTGCTACATTGGTCTGTGTCTGGGTGCTACATTGGTATGTGTCTAGTGCTACATTGGTCTGTTTCGAGATGCTACATTGGTATGTGTCTGGATGCTACATTGATTTATGTCCCGGTGCTACATTGGTCTGTGTCTAGGCATTGAAAAGAAACATCTAATTTTGATGTAAAGATAATCGACTCTAAAATTTTGAAACTTAAAATCTCAAAGCATCTTTGAAACAATTATACATAAAATCTCAAAGATTGCAAACGCATGGCCATTTGATTAAACAGTGATTCCAAAAACTTTATAGTAATGAAAATTAAGCGTATTGAATGACGTGTGTGACAGTATGTCATAGAATTAGAACCGTTCCCGCGCTCTCGTCTAGGCCCGTGCATTGATTATTTAAATGTTTTTATTTTCCTCGCCAGTTTATCGTGTTTATCTGAATCTCTCTATCTCAATTTATCTACAGAAGATAATAACAATATCTATCTACATGTGCTACAGAAGATAATAACAAAATCTATCTGCTACAGAAGATAATAACAAAACCTATCTATATGAACTATATGTGCTGCACAAAGACTGTTTTCTATTCGTTTCATGTCGGCACTCGATCTGTACGCAGCTACTAGGGAGTAAAAACGTCCTGGCATGTAGACAGCTATACTGGCTGCTGGTTAGTTCATATTATGGCTATAGGTTGCACTCAACAACTATGCTAGTTCATATTATGGCTAGGTTGCACGCAACCACTATGCTAATTCATATTATGGCTAGGTTGCACACAACCACTATGCTAGTTCATGTTATGACTAGACTGCACACAACCACCATGCTAATAATGCATATTATGGCTGCTGTGTAAAAGGTTAGAAGCAAGCTCATTTGATAGATATGTGTACACAGCTATAGGCTGTAGTTAGCAATGTCTAGCAAGTTTAGTCGGACTGCTTGTGTGTACACACTAGCAGACTAGTCTATCTCATCTATAATGTGTACCAAATAATCTCCAACCCCACTTCGTTTGCTTCACTTAGCAAACCGTCTTAACAATAGCATGGCCTTTAAAGGAATGACTAATAGATGAATACGTCATGGCAGTACAGTCAAGTTTAGAGGGTATGCCTCGTAGCATACACGTCACAGCATACACACACTTATATGTGAATGTGTGTGTAAAAAAATACACATAATTTGAAAAATATGAGTGGCTTATGTTAATTTGAAAATTATGAGTGGCAATGTCAATATGCAAAATGTATGACTGGTTTATGTCAATATGAAAATTATGAGTGGCTTATCTCAATATGAAAAGTATGAGTGGTTTATGTCAATTTGAAAATTATGAGTGGCTAATGTCAATATGAAAAGTATGAGTGGCTTATGTCAATATTAAAAGTATGAGTGGCTTATGTCAATATGAAAAGTATGAGTGGCTAATGTCAATATGAAAAGTATGAGTGGCTTATGTCAATGTGAAAAGTATGAGTGGCTTATATCAGGGCTTCGTTGTGCGGCGTCCAGGGAGTGGGGACGGGGTTGCCCGGAATGGCTGGCATACATATAGATGAAAATGCCAATCGGTGCATTTGTTACCGACCAGCTGCGGAACAAATCAAACGCCCAGCACTGAGCGGTGCCCGGGCTGAAAAGTAGCGAGGCCTTTACTGTGAAAATATCGGCCCGTTCTCCGAGTCTGGGGACAGGGGAGGTGTGGAAGCCATCAGTTGGTACGTGCGAGGCGGGGAGATATGGGGCAGTCCATCCATCATAGGGGAATCATGGGACGGGACTTTAGTACTGTTGGGGGAAATGGGGGGGGTGGTGGTGGTAGGCGAGTCAATCTGAAGCGAGGGTGATAAGACGTCAGTATTAAACTAGTTTGGGGGAGGGGGCCTGATTGAGGTTGGGGGGGGCGGTAGGGGAGTAGTATTCAAGGGGAGTTATAGAAGAACTGTATGGGGAAGGGCATATAAATAACGAGGTGTGTGGGGAAATTGGGGCACGGTGGGGGTAATTAGAGGACAACAAATAGAAGTGTATACTCATAATAATGATAATTGTAATAATAATAATATCCGGTGTGAAAGAGTTGTGGTGGAAGGTAGTAGTAGGAGAACTAATACATTAAGTGTGGTGGGGGGGGGGTCAATGTTTGCTCTAAGATTCGTTGGCCCGTGTCCAAAGTAAAATAATCCATATGCAAATTTGCACAGCATCCATATTTTGGTCAATATTTTACAAAATTTGCTGCGTGGTAATTCTAAACTGCTGCGCGGAGTCGGTTAGACATCTGCGCAGCAAATCATATTAAAGGGAACATTGGTGTGGGTGTGGGGAGGGTGTGGTGCGGGGTTGTTACTCGACGTCATTTGGTCAATATAATTAATTCACACAATTAATTCACACAATTAATTCACACAATTAATTCACACAATTAATTCACACAATTAATTCGCACAATTAATTCACACAATTAATTCACACAATTAATTCGCATAATTAATTCGCACAATTAATTCACACAATTCATCATGATCAAACTGTAGAAAACAAAATTTTTGGGCGCCCACTACCAGAGGCGTGCCGTAAACACTTAACTGTGGTGTAATTACTAAACATTCCAGCGATTCGGTCTTCAATATTCCCAGCGGCGTAGTCCTCAACGCTTCCATTTTGGCGCAATGTCCAGCATTTCAAGTGTCGGGTCATCAATCACTTAGATTGTCAGAGGCGTAGCCGCCATCATCCACCAGCTTCCAAAACTACATACACAAATTCTTGCCTCCACTCACACGCCACCCCTTCTACCTCAAATTGACTTCAATCACTTGGTCAAATATGTGTAGAAAAACTACCCTAAATTCCGGTGCCCCACACGTTACCCACAGACAAAAACCCGCAAGGAACCCACACGACTTTGAACTCCCTCCCGCACTGCCTTTAACAACCACCGCGTCCAATGTACCTGGTCTTCACGAGATTTATCTTCAGCCCGACCCTCGCTAGGTCGCTCGAGTTCTGGTAATTCTAAAAATGCCCACGAGTGTTTATCATCGAGCTCTCCGATACAGCCACGAGGGTTTAATATAGATCTACACTGAGTCAAGTAGTGGAAGTGGGTGCACACCGGTGCAGGCTGTTTGCAGCGAAACCTGCGCTTTTTGGTTAAGACCGTGGGTTACTCTAGAAGTGTGAATATTTGAGGGATTTTCAAACATTAAACACCTTGGATATGAAAGGTTCTCAACTGATTTGCAGCGACAAATTCACTAACTTCAAAACAGCTCCCTTCCACCACACCAAAGACTGAAAGACAATTATAGGTAAATAAAAATAGGGGTTTGGAGAGTGGTATTTACTGGGGGATTCCGGACCAAAGACACTGACCTCTTCGCACCTAGTGTTTGTGAGCATCCCTAACTGAGAACCCTTGCTGTACTTGATACGAAAATAATCATTATTGACTAGACCTCGGAGTCAGCCAATGGATGAATGGTTAAGTCAATATTTATTGTGATTACGTAAGAAAAGCGAGTGACTCTGCTTGATTTGTTGTAGAGTTACAGGATTCATTTTCGTAAGTCGAATAACAAGAAGGCAGCCTTTAACGTTCAGTGAGATTACGTCATCAAGTAGCCAGCCGAACATGGTCGATGGTTCTCACACTAATTTCAACACGAGTGACTCAACATTAGAGTACCAGTAGCCCCCAGTATTTGTGTCTCTCTCCCCCATAGTCAGTCATGTAGATGAAATATAGTTCGACAGATTTCGTAGTCATGTTGAGAAAATCATAGTCATAGCTGCGACCATCACAAACCCTTATCAAAAGGCTTTACGTGAATCTACTGACATATATACTGTGTACGACTTGAGATGATTCTCTACTACCTGCAATGGTCATCCTGCGTCATCTACTGGTCCGCTACCTAAAAACGGCTAGCTGAAAGTTAAAAGATGAACATTCATTTGGGAAATTCGAGGCGGAGAGATGCCATGGCGGTGGTGAGCCTAAAGATAGGTTTATGACATTGGTAAGACAGACTTGTACATTGGTGCATTTCGCATGTTCTTATGTCACAAAAATTGAGATATGTCGTAATCAATTAATTATTTTACAAAATAGTTAACTAAATTGCCATCCACCTTTACCCATATACCTGATTCCAAAGAATATTACGGGGTAAAAAAAAATGTGCTCACTCTTTTAGTTTGTGTGATGTTCTATCGCGGCGAATATTGGAAAACCATTTGTGTTTTTGGTCGCGTCATTTGACTGTTATTCACGACCAGCACTCGAGAGTGCCTCGGGCAAAACCAAACGTTCGCGTCTCATCTGAAATCGTTGGTTGGCTGTGATTAAATGTCGATTTTCTCAATGGCGTACTTAGCAGATCATTCACGAGCTGGACTCGTGGATCATCATAAAGTACTTGGAGATATTTTTGCAGCTAGCACCTGAAGTCTTTACACTCACTCGCACACGGTTGCTAGACACTTTTTTTTAAACAAGTGAGCCAGTTTTATTTATAATGATGGTTTTATGGGTAAAGACATCCAACTGCTCATGTATATTTTACAGAGAGTCATTCTATACTTTATAACAATCCTTAGGAATAAATCCTCACATACGAACAACACAGCTGGGGGGTTGAAGTACTTTAAAGTAGTTAATAATATATATATTTTAATTCATTTTTATTATCTTAAAATGAATTTTGGAATTATAGAGAGAGGTTATACGTGTCACGTGTGAATCACATGATTAGTGACGGAGAGGTCACATGAGAGAAAAAGCGGGAATCAGAAGGAGTCAAGATGGCGAGAGTACAGTGTTGATGTCTCCACGAAGTGTAACCTCAATTTACTATTTCTGTACATAGTATACATATTAAAGTTGTTTTATTGAAACCAATTCTTCAGAGGATTATTGGATGCAAGGTTATGTATTGAGAGAACGCATACAGAGATACATTAATAAGTATAAACTATTGACAATACGGTGGTGTGCGCTTTAGAAGATAATGGTATACATTTTTACAAGAAGTAGGTATGCACTTGTACAAGATGGTAGTAAGCACTTGTACAAGATGGTAGTAAGCACTTGTACAAGGTGATGTACGCACTTGTACAAGATAATGGTACGCACTTGTACAAGATGGGGGTACGCACTTGTTCAAGATGGTTTGTCAATAGCAAACTGATTTGAGACCGGGATGATTTCCTAGGGTCTCGTGACGTCAACAAGACTCTAAGACTCACGATATCCACTTAGCGGCCATGTCGGCCAGCACGCCGTTGAGTGATATCTACAGGAAAGCCGCCACATATCTCCACACCGCACCAACTGCCTCGTTCTCGCCTTTTATTGAGTTATATATCGCCGTAATTTCGTTTGGCCCTCGGCGTATCCTCGCGGAGTGTCGCCTTTTATTAGCCGGCCCGAGTTTCCTTCAGGGGAAAGTTTCCCCAACATTTCATTTAAGCTAATTTGGAAATTAAATTTGGCCTGCATGCCTTCCCGGATCGCGTTTACCTGGCATGCAACATAACGTGCCAGTTTTTAGCTTTAGACAGCAACATGTGGATGTTAATGTAAAGGGAAGGGGGAAAAGAAAGTGATGAAGGGGGGAGCAGGATGTCTTCGCCAGTTGCCATCTCTCATTTGTGATTGTTTTGTTTCCTTTTTTTTTAAATTTGAAGTTTGGGATGTATTTTTTAAATGTTGTGAAAATGTCCAGATTGATGCAACGCAGGAATTTGAACATTTTAGGGAGGGGCGAGGGGGTGTATGAGGTTTGAAATGGGTGAAGACCAATGTTCCCTTTAGTTTAGGCTGCACGGCTGCGAAGATACCTGATCGACACCGTGCAGCAATTTAGAATTACCGAACAGCAGTTTTGGTAAAAAAAAATGTTTTTTTTAAAAAAAGGATGCTGTGCAACTTTGCGCACGAAGTTTTTTTCTTTTTTACTTTGCACGCGGACCAACGAAACTTAGAGGGAAAATTGGTGAAGATGTGCAGGGAAGAAGGCAGTGGGGGGGGGGTAATATGGTCAGGGAGGGCAATGGACGAGGTATGTCACATATACCACAATCGTTTGTTTGAGGACACAGCGGCTATACTCTTCCATTGTATGTATAGTGTACTATATGCCCTAGTACTCTAGTAACGCCACTGAGAGCGGTACTTTATGCCCTAGTACTCTAGTAACGCCACTGAGAGCGGTACTTTATGCCCTAGTACTCTAGTAACGCCACTGAGAGCGGTACTTTATGCCCTAGTACTCTAGTAACGCCACTGAGAGCGGTACTTTATGCCCTAGAACCATGGTAACTCCATTCAGGGGTACAATATGCCCCAGTACCCTAGTTACGCCACTTAGGGCGGTACTATAAGCCCTAGTAACCTAGTTACACCGTTCAAGGGGTACTATATGCCCTAATACCCTAATTAGACCATTCAGTTGGGTACCATATGCCCTAGTATCCTAGTTTCGACATTCTGGAGCCCCCACCATTAACCCCGTTGTTTTTGTTAGGAGGTAAAATTCAATGCTAGGGAGAGTAAAGATTGTGAATGAAGCCAGCAAGATGGGTTATAAACAGAGGAGTAAACACCTTTTACCGCTTGTCTACAGCTGAAGAGCTTACAACGGCCCGGGCCCTTCAATTATTAAACTTATCCGAAGGGCCCAATTTTCATAAACACACTTTCTTGACCCAGGATTTTGATTGGCTCACAAAATGGGTTTGAAACATGCGCAGGAACTCTATACTATTTTTTTTTAAAAATAAGCTCGACTTACCTACCTTTGCTTGAATGCTTCGCCTTGAGCAAATAAAAACTTTCATGGAAAGTTTTACGGAAGAAAACTGAAAATTTAATAAACGAAACAAATGTTTTTGCTTGTTTTTTTTTCTTTCTATCTTTTCAACATTGTCTCTGGCACGTATAGATATCTCATAGCTATCTCATGTACACTGAATGCTAGCAATATGTGGTGACAATCGTGTAATTATGTTGTTCTGTTACCATTACTGTTAATAGCTGCCTTAAGTCAAACAAATTTTACCAAGAGCATTGAAGAGCTATTACGTCGTAACAAACAAGTTTACAAGTAGAAGTGGTAAGCCGCGTTATGTTACCATAGACTGCTTACGTGAACCAGATGGTGTCTGGGAGATAGGTATAGTTGTAACTATCGTGTACCTGTCAGTTATCTCAGGTGACAGGCGAGGTGTATCTTACCTGGTCGTTGTCAACCTCTGGTATTAAAATAAGCTATGGTTGTAAGTTATGGTTGTAAGTTATGGTTTTTTTAGCTATGGTTGTAAGTTATGGTTGTATGTTATGGTTGTATGTTATGGTTGTATGTTATATGGTTGTAAGTTATGGTTGTATGTTATATGGTTGTAAGTTATGGTTGTAAGTTATGGTTTTTTAGTTATGGTTGTAAGTTATGGTTGTATGTTATGGTTGTATGTTATGGTTGTATGTTATATGGTTGTAAGTTATGGTTGTATGTTATATGGTTGTAAGTTATGGTTGTAAGTTATGGTTTTTTAGTTATGGTTGTATGTTATAGTTGTATGTGATGGTTGTATGTTATGGTTGTATGTTATATGGTTGTAAGTTATGGTTGTATGTTATATGATTGTAAGTTATGGTTGTAAGTTATGGTTCTATGTTATATGCTTGTAAGTTATGGTTGTAAGTTATGGTTGTAAGTTATGGTTGTATGTTATGGTTGTAAGTTATGGTTGTATGTTATGGTTGTAAGTTATGGTTGTATGTTATGGTTGTAAGTTATGGTTGTATGTTATGGTTGTATGTTATGGTTGTATGTTACGGTTGTAAGTTATGGTTGTATGTTATGGTTGTATGTTACGGTTGTAAATTAAGGTTGTAAGTTATGGTTGTATGTTATGATTGTATGTTATGGTTGTAAGTTATGGTTGTATGTTATGGTTGTATGTTATGGTTGTATGTTAGTATGTTATGGTTGTATGTTATGGTTGTATGTTATGGTTGTATGTTACGGTTGTAAATTAAGGTTGTAATATATGGTTGTACGATCCAAATGAATTTTTGTACTGCGTACGAGTGCACATGATCTTAACGATAGGAGTGGAATATCAGGGATGTGAACTAGGGGAGTGGAATATTAGGGATGTGAACTAGGGGAGTGGAATATCAGGGATGTGAACTAGGGGAGTGGAATATTAGGGATGTGAACTAGGGGAGTGGAATATTAGGGATGTGAACTAGGGGAGTGGAATATTAGGGATGTGAACTAGGGGAGTGGAATATTAGGGATGTGAACTAGGGGAGTGGAATATTAGGGATGTGAACTAGGGGAGTGGAATATCAGGGATGTGAACTAGTGGAGTGGAATATAAGGGATGTGAACTAGTGGAGTGGAATATCAGGGATGTGAACTAGTTCACTTTATAGATGTCCCACTTCTGCTCGATTCATCAAATGCAGGGGCGCCTCTCATTAGTGGTTAAAGACACACCCCCCCCCCGACAACATACAACTGTTTATTGTGTATAGGGTTGTTTTATTGTTAGATAAGTAAGATGTTCCCACTAACTCCAATTTGAAGGGGCCTCTTCTCAACCCCTCCCTCCCCACCATCCCATCTAACACCTTTGTATAGACATACGCCTCTGAAATGCCGTAAACCAAGATAAAAAAAAAGATCAATTCTCGGAGGATCACGGAATGTCAGTGAGTGTTTCGCTGCTGACGTGGGCGTGTTTAGGACCAGGCTTACACAGAAGAGCTTACTATCTGTTTACCCCTCCCCCCACAAAAAAAACCCTGGTTGCCATAGTTACAGCGGTGCAAACACACAAACAAACACGTTTTGTTACAGTTCACAACGCTGGAAGTCTGATAAAACCCATTGATACATCAAGTGCCACGAGAGTCGATACAAAAGGAAGAGCAAATATTCCCCAGAATTCCAAGTATTTGTGTTCGAATATAACTTCAAAACCTCAACTCGCCAGAAAAGAAATAATGAAAATGGGATTATAAATAAACAGTGTGACATGAGGCAATGTTAGAAGCCGCATGTATTACATACTAACAGACGTTAAGACTTACATGTCTGATACTAATATACAATTAAATTAAATTAATTATTAATAATTAATATTTATTTAGTCTATAAAAATCGATACTGGATATCTATCCACGAATGGCCAACAGAAGATGCCGTGAAGAACTTCTTGAGTGTTTCGATTATGCGCGATCGTGGATAAACCGAATGTTTGATTAACTGGAGCACTTGTAACCTGCACTTCCAGCTGCTGACATAACGTAAGCTGGTGATCTTCAAAGGCTGGGTGGTTGCGTCAAGGGGAGGGGGGGCGCGTTTTATTGTCAGGGGAGGGGAGGGGCGCGCGTTTTAACGGAACCATGTTTGTTTGGATGTCCTCAGAAAGATCTTTACGGAGGGGGGGGGGAGGGCGTAATATCAAAGTGTGGTCTGCCTCCAGGGCTGGGTACCTCCTCCCAGCTCCCCCCCGGCTGCAGTTTGCAGGCACCCTGAGGGGTGGTTATAAAGCCATTAACTGCGCAGGTTTGCGGGGATCTTCTTTAATCAACCCTACACAAAGTACTGAGCACACAGCTGAACACACACCCACGATGACGTAGTATCCGCTCTATTTAATCCAGATGCTCGTAATCTCGAATCCCGCGCGTGACTTGGTTCTATTTTTAGCAACCCTCGGATCTGATTTTCCTCTCCAATATAATGTCGATTGATTCCAGCCATTGATCTGTTTTCACAGGCACCGATAAAAAAAAATATTCAATCAAATATCAATTATCTTTGTAAACAATATTCTTTATATAAAATTTGCTGTAACTTTTATAAACATATCGCACCATTGCACGCTCAAGTACATTAACACCACTTACGTGACATTAAATACAATTATTGTGCCGATGCATGCCTAAAAACAGTGCACACACTACCAATGCACATCTACAAGGATGCGCATCTACAAATGCACATCTTTCAACGATGCACATCTACCAACGATGCACATCTACCAACAATGCATAGCTACGAACACTAAACACCTACACCAGCAATGCATACCTACCAATGCACATCTACCAACGATGCACATCTACCAACAATGCACAACTACCAACACTAAACACCTACACCAGCAATGCATACCTACCAATGCTCACCTACCGAAATTACACACACTACCAATGCACACCAGTATGCACAACTATTAATGCACATCTACCAAAAATGCACATCTAACAATGCGCACCTAAAAATGCGCACCTTCCAACAATGCACAACTACTAACCATGCACACCTAACAATTCACACTTAACAACAATGAAACAACATCGCACACCAAGTAGCAACTCAAAAGCTCAACAAGTTTTCATGTCATGTCATGTTATGTTATGTCATGTTATGTCATGAATGGTATGAAACGGGGATTGAAGGGAGGGGTGGAAGCGGGAGGGACAGGTCTGGAATCTTCGTCTGCTAATTGGCTGCCATATTGTTTTGGCGGTTGCACTGTACCTGGATTATTAATTAGCACGTGCTTCTTTTTTTCCCTGGAATACTTTACCATCCTTAATTTCTGTTAACTGAGTTAATTAGCATTTAGAACCAAATGAACCGTTTTTTAAAAAAAAACAACTTATCAGGGTATTCAAGTTTAATCCATTAGTAGTGGACGACAAACTTACCCAATGAGTGGACACAAACATCCATTAAAGTTATCCATCAGCAGCCGGACACGGTCAGTTCGACACGATTTTAACAGGGGCGAATCCGTCTGAAGAACCCTAACTCCAGCAATAAAGTGTGTATAGTTAAATTATTTAAATAACATGACATCGAGTCGTTCAGTTAACGGCCTGCGGGATTGAATCCAATCGTAAAGTAGGTGGAGATAAGCTGATCGCATTCATTTTTCCCTTAAGCTTCATCGCCTGCAGACACCTAAATTTGTCCTCCCCTTCGTTATTTTGAAGCATAGTTACGCCCCTGGGAATTCCCAAAAGCCCGTTGCCCGGCATGGGGGGTTGAAATGACTCGTTTGACAAACTCCTGCAATTATTCATTGTTTCGCAGAGGTTGTTGGTGTGTGTAGCTTCTCGTCCAACGAAATTCGATCACCAATTTTCGTTTGCTTTTTTTCCCCTCCCTCCAAACTTCCTTTCGCATACCGATGGGGTGACTAGGTGTGTGCCCATGCTGCAGGTGTTTCTGATGACTTCCTGTACAGGATACTTCAGGTATAAGTCCGTACACCTGATCAAGGTTGTACAGTTAGGGATATGGATACGGGGTTGAATTTAACCTTGAAAACAAGTGACTCGTGAAGTATAACTATAGTATAATGACGTAATATTGATCTGATGACATGCTATTCACCAGATGACATATCATTGGCTTGATGACATACTACAGGCCTTATGTCATGTTATGGGTCTTGATGACATACCACCACCCTGATGACATATTAATAAGCAGAGGCGTCACAAAAATTGGTGTCAACAAAATAAGTACGGTAGCTCGTGGTGTCACCCCATCACGATTTATCCCATAGACCTCCTCTAAGTCTGCCAGTGCCAAATAACATGAACATACATAATTTTACATTTCAGTGTCACCCCTTGTTATGGTAACACCCGGTGCGGTCCGCAACCCCCACTCCCTTAGTGACGCCTCTGTGACAAAACACTTCTATTATCCTTTTATTTCATTATATTTCTTTGACCTTTGAATTTTTAAAATCTCCTCGACCCTGCCCCGATGACAAATCCATCGAACGTTCACCTTTAACAAGCGATCAGGTTTCCACTAAGCTGCTAACCCTCGTGTTGGTTTCATCCAGTGATGTCAAATATGGCTCTCGTGTTTGGCGCGGCGAAAGGTTAATAACAATTTCTGTCGAGCAGCACAAATGGCCAAAGCTCACTTGCGGATGTTGACAAGTTGACTTTTGGTTTGAGAGCGATACAGCGCAATTGACGTCCTGTGGATCATTTCATTTTTTTTTAAAAATCCGATCAGAGGCCTCAGTCTAGTGGTAGGGCCACGACTAATGAGGCGTTGTATTACAGAGTTTACCAAACGTTTATTTGCTTTTTAAGCAAAGCCAAGGTCACATGTGTCAACCGGACGTTGGAAATTTTCGCAGCTGGGTTAATTTTGTCGTTCTCAATTAACACACGCTGACATAACCTACAGTGACATTTACTGCCCTTGGATTTGATGACGTCATCTCTATTCTTCGCGATTATGGTTGTAAAAGCAAGTTTCATTTGTATGAATCATAAGTCTAGTCTCTAGTTTAGACCTTTGACGTAGACCATAAAGTCTAGTTTAGACTGTCACGTAGACTATAATTCTAGTTTTGACTTCGCCGGACGTAGACTCAGTTATATGATTCCAGATACGGTCCCTCCGCCATGCTGACCATACAACATTAAACGTATCTGGAAATTGGTGGACATCTTTATTTTTCACCTGGCACCCCTACCCCCTTCCAAAGCCAGACTCACCTGCACCCCTACCCCTAGCACCCCCAGGGCGCGTGAGGAATTCACTAGCCGACATCCAGGAAACAGCACCTGCTCTGTCCTGTTACTGTTCACGTCTGCTACTGTCTTGCCCCCTGGGGCGCCTCCGTTCCCTCGCCACAGCTGGGGCGCTGGTCAGTTCCAGCTAGAGTTACCAACACATTATTGAATGGCGCACGTTTTCTAAGGACATAGTGACCAGGCCCAATAGAGGCCTAACCCAATCAGTAAGTGGTTACCACGCCCATTGGTAACCTAAACCAAAGGCCAATGGTGACCTCACTGATTCTTAAATGAAATAAACTAATTAAAATCTCCTTTAAAGACTTACATTATTTTCTGTGATTCTCTAGACTCTAGACTCTAGACCAGTGATGGCGAACCTATGACACGCGTGCCACAGACGGCACACAGAGCCTAATCAGCCGGCATGCGACAAAAATATTACTTCCTTAATTAAACCACTTTGCTGGCACTTTGTGTTGGCATTTTGCTATAGATAGTAGAGAAATCAATAAAAAGATCAGGAAAGATATAGTAAAAGCAAAAAAGCAATGGATAGAACAACAATGCTCTGACATCGATGAAAATCTACTAAGGAACAATTCAAGAAAGGCTTACAAAATTGTTAAAGACTTGACATCCACCAAACAAGGTCGTACGTATCTCAACCATACAAGATAAATCCGCAAAATGTATCACAGAAGAACAAAAAATTCTCAGAAGATGGACCGAATACTGTTCTGAGCTGTACAATGAAGACTCCAAAGGCGATGCGTCAGTGCTCAACTGCCCAAAGTCAACTAACACAGACATGCATTCTATTCTCCACGACGAGGTGGAGCTGGCTGTACAAAAATTGAAGAAGGGGGAAATCAGCTGGAGCGGACAACATTCCGGGCGAACTGATTCAAGCAGGAGGTGACCCCGTAATAAACATCCTAACTAACGTGTGCAACAAGATCTGGCAGACAGGAAAATGGCCAACCCCCTGGACGCAATCGCTGGTTGTCACGCTCCCAAAAAAGGGTAATCTACAGATGTGTCAGAACTACCGCACAATCAGCCTGATTAGTCACCCAAGCAAAATCATGCTTATGATCATATTCAACAGACTGAAACCACAAGCAGAACAAATCATTTCAGAAGAGCAGGCGAGTTTCAGAGCAGGAAGAAGTACAACGGAGCAAATCTTTAACCTGCGAGTTCTCTGTGAAAAACATCTCCAACACCAGAGTGACCTCTATCATGTCTTTATAGACTTTAAAAAAGCGTTCGACCGAGTGTGGCATGCGGCACTGTGGGCAACTATGCACAAATTCAACATAAATAAATGCAAACCTCATTGAGGTGATCAAGAACCATTACAACAGAGCAACCAGCGCAGTACTCTTCAACAGCAAGCTGGGAGATTGGTTCAAGACCACTGTTGGTGTCAGACAAGGATGTCTAATTTCTCCCATCCTCTTCAACCTCTTCATTGAAAGGATCATGACAGATGTGCTAGAAAACCATGTCAGAACAGTCAGCATCGGAGGGAGAATTATAACCAACCTACGCTTCGCCGATGACATTGACGGCCTAGCTGGTAGCGAGGACGAACTAAAAGAATTCCTCGCAAAGCTAGAGAAAACAACAAAGGCGTACGGCATGGAAATCAATGCAGAAAAGACCAAGGTCATGGCAAATAGTAAATTCACAAGTGAGATTCGGATAAACAGGCAAAAACTCGAAGAAGTCTCCACCTTCAAATATCTAGGGGCCATAATATCCGACGAAGGCTCAAAGCCAGAAATTCTTGCCAGAGTAGCCCAAACAATGGCAGCATTGAGTAAATTTAAGCACATCTGGCAAAGTAAGAAGCTCTCCCTGAGAACAAAGATCCGGCTAATGCGCTCTCTGGCGATGTCGGTCTTTTTGTATGGTAGTGAGGCTTGGACGCTCACTGCAGACCTCCAAAGAAGAATCAATGCTCTGGAGATGAGATGTTTCAGAAAGATATTGAACATCTCCTACACAGCGCACATCACAAATGAAGCGGTCCGCAACACAATAAGATACTGTCATTGGCCCCATACGAGGACCTACTCACATCAATTAAGAAGAGGAAATTACGATGGTACGGACTCGTGACAAGAACTGGAGGTCTTGCAAAAACTATATTGCAAGGCACAGTCCAGGGGGAAGGAAAAGAGGCAGACAAAAGAAAAGATGGGAGGACAATATCAAAGAGTGGACCGGCCTGTCATTCAGCGACTCCCAAAGGGCAGCACAGGACCGGGACAAATGGCGTGAGATAGTGAGCAGTTCACGATGGTGCCCCAACGACCTAACAACGGGTTTAAGGGATAGTTCAAGTTTAAGTAGGTTTTAATTGAATTTTGGGCACGCGGCCCCAAAAAGGTTCGCCATCACTGGTCTAGACCGTCAAGTTCACCAGGTTATATTTTAAAGAAGGTGACTGCTGGTAATCATGCGGGTAAAAGTATTAATTTTTGTAGTCAAGAAAATTGGATGAATACGCCTTAAAGTTGAGTCGAATAAAAATCACGATGCATGAAAAACTGTAACGTAGATGAGAGCCTTTATATTTATTGTTTAAATCACACACATTAAAAAAAATATTTTTTTAAAAAATATTATTAAAAATAATAAAACACCTTATCGCAGTCCAATTCTGTTATTTAATAACTCATATACGATTGTGGGACCAAAACTGCTCAATAGGATGATAAGGACTTCGCCCATATAAGGATCAAGTTAAAACAAAATGGAATGGCATGTACCTCGATGGGGTCAATGATAGAGACTCGGACAAGGCTATCATCAATTGTGCAAACAATATCATTATATGCCCAAACAATGTCATCATACGTCCAAACAAACGTATCGTCAACTGAAAGTATCGTCAGCCCAGGCTTCAAAACAAAAGCCGTAAATCTAGCAGCATTCTAACAGCACTGCTCCAATCATCTTGTTCTGAGTGCTCCTATGAGTGTGCTGCTGTACTCGCCTACCAAACGTCATAGACAGACCTCCAATCGTCTCTTCCCGGGAAAAGTTCTACAACCTTCAGAGTGAGTTTTGATCGATGTCCGAGCAAATACTGGACTGTATGTCCCATCATGACCTTGAAATTCATCTTACTGGTCTTTAGAAATTGAGCGGGCGAAAACGCCTCCCCCCCCCCACATTGTTCAAATAGTTCACCCAGTGCCTCCCATTAAGTACTTCCAATCACTACCCCATCTTTCTCCACTCCAACATTTGTCATCAGCAACCTTGATTGCCGCAACAATCTTCCTGCACGCAAACACAGCCTGACTCTATAAGGCTGGTGCTAAATTAAGACACTACACCGATTGACTCTGTAAAGCTCATGCTAAATTTAGACACTACACCGCCTTACTCTATAAAGCTCGTGCTAAATTTAGACACTACACCGATTATCTTATCTTATCTTATCTTATCTGTTTACAGACGCTCCTTCTATACAGAAGATTATTGCGACCTACGCTTATCTATGGTTTGTGTTTAGTCCTGCATTTTTATTAGAGATTTAAATGTTGATAAAGTGTTGGTTTTCCTGGATTCTTCAGGCAACCCATTCCACGCCCGAATTCCGGACGGGAAGAAGGAAAACTTGTATGTGTTTGTTCTTGCATACGGAATAAGAAAGGTGTTTTTATCCTTATGTCTATCTGACTCTGTAAAGCTCGTGCTAAATTTAGACACTACACCGCCTGACTCTATAAAGCTCGTGCTAAATTTAGACAGTACACCCCCTGATTCTATAAAGTTCTTGATGAATTATCTTATCTTATCTTCTTATCTGTTTACAGACGCTCCTTCTATACAGAAGATTATTGCGTCCTACGCTTATCTATGGTTTGTGTTTAGTCCTGCATTTTTATTAGAGATTTAAATGTTGATAAAGTGTTGGTTTTCCTGGATTCTTCAGGCAACCCATTCCACGCCCGAATTCCGGACGGGAAGAAGGAAAACTTGTATGTGTTTGTTCTTGCATACGGAATAAGAAAGGTGTTTTTATCCTTATGTCTATCTGACTCTGTAAAGCTCGTGCTAAATTTAGACACTACACCGCCTGACTCTATAAAGCTCGTGCTAAATTTAGACAGTACACCCCCTGATTCTATAAAGTTCTTGATGAATTATCTTATCTTATCTTCTTATCTGTTTACAGACGCTCCTTCTATACAGAAGATTATTGCGTCCTACGCTTATCTATGGTTTGTGTTTAGTCTTGCATTTTTATTAGAGATTTAAATGTTGATAAAGTGTTGGTTTTCCTGGATTCTTCAGGCAACCCATTCCACGCCCGAATTCCGGACGGGAAGAAGGAAAACTTGTATGTGTTTGTTCTTGCATACGGAATAAGAAAGGTGTTTTTATCCTTATGTCTATCTGAGGGTTGTATTAAGTTATCTTTGTGTTGTATTTCTAAATTAGAATTAATTGCTTTATGTATGATTACTACTTTGCTATTGGTTCTTCTATCCTCTAGTGTTTCAAGGTTTAATGATTTAACTAATGGTGTTATTCTTGTCAGTTTCGAATATTCTCCAGTAATGAATCTGGCAGCTCTTTTTTGAATTTGTTCTAGTTTATCAATGTTTTCTTTGGTGGATGGGTCCCATACAGAAGATGCATATTCTAGTACAGGTCTCACCAAAGTGAGGTAGCATTTTAGTTTTATATCTCTATTACATTTGTTAAAGTTCCTTTTTATAAAGCCTAAGGTTTTGTTTGATTTTTTAATAACTTCATTGACATGGGGATTCCATGATAGTTTCTCATTTATTAAGACTCCTAAGTATTTTGCATCTTTAGTTTGGGTCAGTTCTTTTCCATGAATGTAATATTTTGAATTTATTTGTTTCTTTTTCTTTGTTACTTTTAACAGTTGACACTTTTCTGGGTGGAAAGACATACTCCAGTTAGTTTCCCATTTTATCAATTCATCTAAGTCTTTTTGTAAAATTTTGCTATCTTGTTCTGATTTAATTGTTCTATAGATTATACAATCATCAGCAAATAACCTAACTTTTGTACCTGTTGAGATGTTGTTGGGTAAATCATTTATATAAATTAAAAAGAGTAAGGGACCTAGCACAGTTCCTTGTGGAACTCCTGAGTTAACCTTTATTGGTGCAGATTTAGATCCATTAATTATTACAGTTTGCTCCCTGCCCAAAAGGAAGTCTTGGATCCAGTGATGTAAGGAACCTGAGATTCCAAAGTAGTTAAGTTTTTTAAGTAAACTAAGGTGGTGAACTTTGTCAAATGCTTTTGAGAAGTCTAGTAATATTGTATCTATTTGATCACTTTTGTCCAAGCCTTTTGATAGTTCATCTATTAAACCTATTAATTGTGTTTGACATGATCTGTTTTTTCTAAAGCCGTGTTGATGTGGGCATAGGGCATTATATTTGTCAAGGTGGTTAACTATTCTACTATATATTATGTGTTCTAGTAATTTACAGGTGATACTAGTAAGTGATACAGGCCTGTAATTACCAGGGTCTGATTTATCTCCTTTCTTAAAGAGTGGAGTTACGTTAGCTAATTTCCAATCCTGGGGCACTTTACCCTGGTTTAGAGAGGCTTGAAAGAGAACTACAAGGATTGTGGACAGTTCATTGCTTAGTTCTTTTAATAATATTGCAGGCAAATCATCTGGGCCAGTAGCTTTGTTTATTTTTAAGTTTTTTAGGAGTGAATGTATACCTATCTCATCTACAGAATTTAGACACTACACCGCCTTAATCTATAAAGCTCGTGCTAAATTTAGACCCTAACAATAGTCCTCATTGACTTAAACGCCCTATTACTATTACCAAGTTCTTTTGAGTAAGCTATATTCCTGCGTTGTAAATTAGACTATGTCTGGTCTGTCTGATGTGCATTCGGCTATTGAGAAGTTTGTCTTGATCTTTTGTACACTAGACTGTTGCGTTTGTCTTGATCTCGTGTATATTCGACCACTGAGTATTTCGTTTCTACCCAGTCCTTGTGAGAAATGGGTAATCTGTTTGCCCTTTTCTTACCAGGTCCAACCGATCTGATTGATCCAAGCACTTCCGGCGTTGACCAGAGGAATTGTTGGCCAGTCCTTACTTCAGGGGGAGGTCACTAGCGACGATCAGCACAAGGGGAAGACAACTCGGATTGGGAAATATGTTTACGATTCGGAGTGGAGAGGATTACAGGAGCGTGACGTCATACGTCGGCCATTGATTCACCCTCCTACAGTGATTGTAAGTTGATAGGATGTTGTATATGCGTGAATGTCATTGTGCAACATGTCTCTATTTGTGTTTATGAGTCCAAGTGCTTCATATATTTATATTTGTATTATATGCCTGTATGTGCTCTTCATGTATTTCTTTTTCTACTCGTATGCTTGTGTTATGTTTTTTTATGTTTGTGCTCTACATGTTTGTCGCTCATCTATAAATCCGTAAAAAATATCTGTTGATATTTGTTTGTATGTTATTTACTATATATGGAATCTATATGGGACGCGGTGGTCGAGTGGCAGCGCACTGGACTGTCGTACCGATGGTCATGGGTTCGAATCCGTGTGAAGGCAAGGGTTTGTTCCCGGGGCCTGTCCCTGAGTCACCCCGCTCCGAATGGGTACCTAACACTACATGTAGTTAGGCGGCTGGGTAATGCGTGGAACCCACAAAACCGTGGCCTGTGAACGCTGCATCACTTGCCAAACAGATCATCTGTCATGGTCTGTGGACGCAACTATCTTCTGTATAGAAGGAGCGTCTGTATAGATAAGACAAGACAAGACATATGTTTGTATTTTCTTAATATTAAATATTTTTTTCAAGGGTTCAGTGGCAGATACAAACAATTTCCTTTTATTTAGAATAATTAAAATTTTGAGCCTGGTAGCCACCTAGGGTTTCTGGATTGGGAACCTGCAATATCGCCCCTTTTTCCCACTCTCCCACTCCCACGCAGCTAGTCAGATATTTTGTATACAGCGTTGTTATTTTAGTTGGATGATATAGTCGCCCAATGGCTTCTACGAATGGAAAACGGCATTTACTACTAACTTATTAAAAAATGAGGATGTCCCCTGCGGTGTGTTGTGTGGGTGTGTTGTGTGGGTGTGTTGTGTGGGTGTGTTGTGTGGGTGTGTTGTGTGGGTGTGTTGTGTGGGTGTGTTGTGTGGGTGTGTTGTGTGGGTGTGTTGTGTGGGTGTGTTGTGTGGGTGTGTGGTGTGGGTGTGTCGTGTGGGTGTGTTGTGTGGGTGTGTTGTGTGTCGTGTGGGTGTGTCGTGTGGGTGTGTGGTGTGGGTGTGTCGTGTGGGTGTGTTGTGTGGGTGTGTTGTGTGGGTGTGTTGTGTGGGGATTCCATTGAAATCTCAGTTGTGACGTGATGTGGACGTTTTTATTTGGTTCCTTGGCCTTCAACCCAGAAATAGTCATTTCGTGACTGTGGCTTGGTCATGTATCTCCACTACCTCCCGGTACGTCCCCTGGGCTCTACCCCCCACCCCAGTCCGTCCCCTGGGATCTACCCCCCCACCCCAGCCCCTGGCCATAAAGCTGGTCTGCCTGGAAGCCTGGTCGATTCCTTATGTCTGGGACCAGGACGAGATTTAATTGCTCCAGGCCGGGGATAGGGTGAGGGGGGGGGGCGAGGAAGACATCAGGGAGGGAGGAGAGGGAGTCGGAGAGGTTTGGTGGGAGTGAGTTTGAGGGATGAGGAGAGGTAGGGTAGAGAAGAGGAAGAAGAGAGTGGGCGAGGGAGGGAGTGTGTTGTGAGAGTGTAGGTACTACGGTTTTAGAGTAGCCGTGAAAGACATGTTGTTTGGGGGTGGGGTGGGGGGGTAAGAAAAGTAAGAGATTGGATGTGCTCTGAGACGGAGGGAGGTAAACAAATATTGAATGGGTTTGTGGGAGAAAGAGAGACGAATAAGTTGTCACCATTTTCTCTTTCACCCTGTACATGTACGGTGACTCCAATGGGCCAAGTGACATTTTGTGAGCTGTTAAAGACTTCCAAGTGACGTCATGGTTATATACGTTTGTCTTGTGTGTTTGTCGGGGGGGGGGTCGTCTCGCTACCCTCCTTCTCTCTCTCTCCTTCTCTCTCTCTCCTTCTCTCTCCCCCTCTCTCTCTTTCTCTCTGCTTCTATCCTTCTCGCTCACACAATCTTACTCTGCCTTCCCCTTCTCTCCCTTAATCTGTGTCTTCCCTCTCTTTCTCTGTCTCTCTCTCTGTGTATCTTCAATCACCCCCTCTCTCCGTCTGTCAGTCTATTCCATCTCAGGCAGAATTTAAAGACACACATTCTAATAAAGTTTATTTCATGTGTAAAACTGGAGAAAACAATTGGTCGGGTATTTTAATAACAAACCCTGTTTAAAGCTTTATATTGATTTTTCATACATCACACTCTCTATTCCTTACATTTATATATGCAAAATATCTTATTTCATCAGTTACATGTCAACATGTTCGCTCTATTACAGATATCACCCTTACATTCCCATCACTGACTTATATCATATATAACGTATTTATTATATTTTTTTGGTTATCATATTTTTTATCGATGTCCCCCCCTCCATCCCCCTCCCCCAGCCCCCCTCCGCTACTGCCACCCTCCTCACTCCCCCAAGCCCCCCTCCCCTACTGCCCCCCTCCTCCCTCCCCCCAGCCCCCCTCCCCTACTCCCACCCACAAACCCTCCGTTGTGCACAAATCCCTGGTAATCCCGGGACCGAATATTTGATGACGTAACTAATCTACTCGTGGACAGACCGTGTCTTCCAGCAGACATAAACATCTCGATCAACTCGTCTGTTATCAGCGTCCCAGATAATTTATCATAACCTACTGTGACCTCTAAACTACGTGTACAGGCGTCGGTGTCACGTAAAAGGTACCATTAGTCCTGGTACAGTTAGGTTCCATTTTAACAAGACGCACATTTATATCGTACAATTGGAGACCATCATATAGTATGGCGGTTAATGGCATTTTTGACATATATAATGTCACATGACAAGTCTGTGATTACATCATGGTATCTAATGATGATAGCAAATCTCTATGTTTTTATTCTAACCGACCTGATTGCAATCTATCATTATCAATCTCTCTCAGTTATCAATCTCTATATATTATCAATCTCTCTGTTATACATCTCTGTGTGTTATCAATCTCTCTCTGTTATCAATTTCCATATGTTATCAATCTCTATATTATCAATCTTTATATATTACCAATCTATCTATGTTATCAATCTCTATGTTATCAATCTCTCTGTTATCAATCTCTCTCAGTTATCAATCTCTATATGTTATCAATCTCTCTGTTATACATCTCTGTGTGTTATCAATCTCTCTCTGTTATCAATTTCCATATGTTATCAATCTCTATATTATCAATCTTTATATATTATCAATCTCTCTATGTTATCAATCTCTCTGTTATCAATCTCTCTGTTATCAATCTCTCTCAGTTATCAATCTCTATATGTTATCAATCTCTCTGTTATACATCTCTGTGTGTTATCAATCTCTCTCTGTTATCAATTTCCATATGTTATCAATCTCTATATTATCAATCTTTATATATTATCAATCTCTCTATGTTATCAATCTCTCTGTTATCAATCTCTCTGTTATCAATCTCTCTCAGTTATCAATCTCTATATGTTATCAATCTCTCTGTTATACATCTCTGTGTGTTATCAATCTCTGTTATCAATTTCCATATGTTATCAATCTCTATATTATCAATCTTTATGTATTATCAATCTCTCTATGTTATCAATCTCTCTGTTATCAATCTCTCTGTTATCAATCTCTCTGTTATCAATCTATCTATGTTATCAATCTCTCTCTGTTATCAATGTCTCTATGTCATCAATCTCTCTATGTCATCAATCTCTCTATGTCATCAATCTCTCTATGTCATCAATCTCTCTCTGTCATCAATCTCTCTGTTATCAATCTCTCTGTTATCAATCTCTCTGTTATCAATCTCTCTGTTATCAATCTCTCTGTTATCAATCTCTCTGTTATCAATCTCTCTGTTATCAATCTCTCTATGTCATCAATCTCTCTGTTATCAATCTCTCTGTTATCAATCTCTCTATGTCATCAATCTCTCTGTTATCAATCTCTCTGTTATCAATCTCTCTGTTATCAATCTCTCTATGTCATCAATCTCTCTATGTCATCAATCTCTCTATGTCATCAATCTCTCTATGTCATCAATCTCTCTCTGTCATCAATCTCTCTGTTATCAATCTCTCTGTTATCAATCTCTCTGTTATCAATCTCTCTGTTATCAATCTCTCTATGTCATCAATCTCTCTATGTCATCAATCTCTCTGTTATCAATCTCTCTATGTCATCAATCTCTCTATGTTATCAATCTCTCTGTTATCAATCTCTCTGTTATCAATCTCTCTGTCATCAATCTCTCTATGTTATCAATCTCTCTATGTCATCAATCTCTCTATGTCATCAATCTCTCTGTTATCAATCTCTCTATGTCATCAATCTCTCTATGTTATCAATCTCTCTGTTATCAATCTCTCTGTTATCAATCTCTCTGTCATCAATCTCTCTTTGTTATCAATCTCTCTATGTCATCAATCTCTCTATGTCATCAATCTCTCTGTTATCAATCTCTCTGTTATCAATCTCTCTGTTATCAATATCTCTATGTCATCAATCTCTCTATGTTATCAATCTCTCTGTTATCAATCTCTCTGTTATCAATCTCTCTGTCATCAATCTCTCTTTGTTATCAATCTCTCTATGTCATCAATCTCTCTATGTCATCAATCTCTCTGTTATCAATCTCTCTGTTATCAATCTCTCTGTTATCAATCTCTCTATGTCATCAATCTCTCTATGTCATCAATCTCTCTGTTATCAATCTCTCTGTTATCAATCTCTCTGTTATCAATCTCTCTATGTCATCAATCTCTCTGTTATCAATCTCTCTTTGTTATCAATCTCTCTATGTCATCAATCTCTCTATGTCATCAATCTCTCTGTTATCAATCTCTCTGTTATCAATCTCTCTATGTCATCAATCTCTCTGTTATACATCTCTGTGTGTTATCAATCTCTCTCTGTTATCAATTTCCATATGTTATCAATCTCTATATTATCAATCTTTATATATTATCAATCTCTCTATGTTATCAATCTCTCTGTTATCAATCTCTCTGTTATCAATCTCTCTCAGTTATCAATCTCTATATGTTATCAATCTCTCTGTTATACATCTCTGTGTGTTATCAATCTCTCTCTGTTATCAATTTCCATATGTTATCAATCTCTATATTATCAATCTTTATATATTATCAATCTCTCTATGTTATCAATCTCTCTGTTATCAATCTCTCTGTTATCAATCTCTCTCAGTTATCAATCTCTATATGTTATCAATCTCTCTGTTATACATCTCTGTGTGTTATCAATCTCTCTCTGTTATCAATTTCCATATGTTATCAATCTCTATATTATCAATCTTTATATATTATCAATCTCTCTATGTTATCAATCTCTCTGTTATCAATCTCTCTGTTATCAATCTCTCTGTTATCAATCTATCTATGTTATCAATCTCTCTCTGTTATCAATGTCTCTATGTCATCAATCTCTCTATGTCATCAATCTCTCTATGTCATCAATCTCTCTATGTCATCAATCTCTCTCTGTCATCAATCTCTCTGTTATCAATCTCTCTGTTATCAATCTCTCTGTTATCAATCTCTCTGTTATCAATCTCTCTGTTATCAATCTCTCTGTTATCAATCTCTCTGTTATCAATCTCTCTATGTCATCAATCTCTCTGTTATCAATCTCTCTGTTATCAATCTCTCTGTTATCAATCTCTCTATGTCATCAATCTCTCTATGTCATCAATCTCTCTATGTCATCAATCTCTCTATTTCATCAATCTCTCTCTGTCATCAATCTCTCTGTTATCAATCTCTCTGTTATCAATCTCTCTGTTATCAATCTCTGTTATCAATCTCTCTGTTATCAATCTCTCTATGTCATCAATCTCTCTATGTCATCAATCTCTCTGTTATCAATCTTTATATATTATCAATCTCTCTATGTTATCAATCTCTCTGTTATCAATCTCTCTGTTATCAATCTCTCTGTTATCAATCTATCTATGTTATCAATCTCTCTCTGTTATCAATGTCTCTATGTCATCAATCTCTCTATGTCATCAATCTCTCTATGTCATCAATCTCTCTATGTCATCAATCTCTCTCTGTCATCAATCTCTCTGTTATCAATCTCTCTGTTATCAATCTCTCTGTTATCAATCTCTCTGTTATCAATCTCTCTGTTATCAATCTCTCTGTTATCAATCTCTCTGTTATCAATCTCTCTATGTCATCAATCTCTCTGTTATCAATCTCTCTGTTATCAATCTCTCTGTTATCAATCTCTCTATGTCATCAATCTCTCTATGTCATCAATCTCTCTATGTCATCAATCTCTCTATTTCATCAATCTCTCTCTGTCATCAATCTCTCTGTTATCAATCTCTCTGTTATCAATCTCTCTGTTATCAATCTCTGTTATCAATCTCTCTGTTATCAATCTCTCTATGTCATCAATCTCTCTATGTCATCAATCTCTCTGTTATCAATCTCTCTATGTCATCAATCTCTCTATGTTATCAATCTCTCTGTTATCAATCTCTCTGTTATCAATCTCTCTGTCATCAATCTCTCTATGTTATCAATCTCTCTATGTCATCAATCTCTCTATGTCATCAATCTCTCTGTTATCAATCTCTCTATGTCATCAATCTCTCTATGTTATCAATCTCTCTGTTATCAATCTCTCTGTTATCAATCTCTCTGTCATCAATCTCACTTTGTTATCAATCTCTCTATGTCATCAATCTCTCTATGTCATCAATCTCTCTGTTATCAATCTCTCTGTTATCAATCTCTCTGTTATCAATCTCTCTATGTCATCAATCTCTCTATGTTATCAATCTCTCTGTTATCAATCTCTCTGTTATCAATCTCTCTGTCATCAATCTCTCTTTGTTATCAATCTCTCTATGTCATCAATCTCTCTATGTCATCAATCTCTCTGTTATCAATCTCTCTGTTATCAATCTCTCTGTTATCAATCTCTCTATGTCATCAATCTCTCTATGTCATCAATCTCTCTGTTATCAATCTCTCTGTTATCAATCTCTCTGTTATCAATCTCTCTATGTCATCAATCTCTCTGTTATCAATCTCTCTTTGTTATCAATCTCTCTATGTCATCAATCTCTCTATGTCATCAATCTCTCTGTTATCAATCTCTCTGTTATCCATCTCTCTGTTATCAATCTCTCTATGTCATCAATCTCTCTGTTATCAATCTCTCTGTTATCAATCTCTCTATGTCATCAATCTCTTGGTTATATTGTGTTGAGTAAATGTTTTAACGCGATCGCTGTAAACTAATGACTGATCATTTTACGAAATGTATAGAAATAGTAGAATTATTAGTTGAGTATAAAACTTGCATATTCTGTATCAAAAACCGATTAATCTTTCGGTGCCGAATGTTGGTTCAATCACACATGTGGCACCAAATGTTGGTTCAATCGTACATGATGCAACAAATGTTGGTTCAATCGTACATGTGGCATCAAATTTTGGTTCAATCACACATATGGCACCAAATGATGGTTCAATCGTACATGTGGCACCAAATGTTGGGTCAATCGTACATGATGCAACAAATGTTGGTTCAATCGTACATGTGGCATCAAATGTTGGTTCAATCACACATGTGGCACCAAATGATGGTTCAATCGTACATGTGGCACCAAATGTTGGGTCAATCGTACATGATGCAACAAATGTTGGTTCAATCGTACATGTGGCATCAAATTTTGGTTCAATCACACATGTGGCACCAAATGATGGTTCAATCACACATGTGGCACCAAATGATGGTTCAATCGTACATGTGGCACCAAATGTTGGGTCAATCGTACATGTGGCATCAAATGTTGGTTCAATCGTACATGTGGCATCAAATGTTGGTTCAATCACACATGTGGCACCAAATGTTGGTTCAATCACACATGTGGCACCAAATGTTGGTTCAATCACACATGTGGCACCAAATGTTGGTTCAATCACACATGTGGCACCAAATGTTGGTTCAATCGTACATGATGCACCAAATGTTGGTTCAATCGTACATGTGGCACCAAATGTTGGTTCAATCGTACATGTGGCACCAAATGTTGGTTCAATCGTACATGTGGCACCAAATGTTGGTTCAATCGTACATGTGGCACCAAATGTTGGTTGAATCGTACATGTGGCATCAAATGTTGGTTATATCGTACATGTGACATCAAATGTTGGTTCAATCGTACATGTGGCACCAAATGTTGGTTCAATCGTACATGTGGCATCAAATGTTGGTTATATCGTACATGTGACATCAAATGTTGGTTCAATCGTACATGTGGCACCAAATGTTGGTTCAATCGTACATGTGGCATCAAATTTTGGTTCAATCACACATGTGGCACCAAATGATGGTTCAATCGTACATGTGGCACCAAATGTTGGGTCAATCGTACATGATGCAACAAATGTTGGTTCAATCGTACATGTGGCATCAAATTTTGGTTCAATCACACATGTGGCACCAAATGATGGTTCAATCGTACATGTGGCACCAAATGTTGGGTCAATCGTACATGTGGCATCAAATGTTGGTTCAATCGTACATGTGGCACCAAATGTTGGTTCAATCGTACATGTGGCACCAAATGTTGGTTGAATCGTACATGTGGCATCAAATGTTGGTTATATCGTACATGTGACATCAAATGTTGGTTCAATCGTACATGTGGCACCAAATGTTGGTTCAATCGTACATGTGGCATCAAATGTTGGTTATATCGTACATGTGACATCAAATGTATGTTCAATCGTACATGTGGCACCAAATGTTGGTTCAATCGTACATGTGGCATCAAATGTTGGTTCAATCTTACATGTGGCATAAAATGTCGGTTCAATCGTACATGTGGCATCAAATGTTGGGTCAATCACACATGTTGCATCAAATGTTGTAGATTGTAGATGGTCAGACCGTCAATCGATGTGTTTGTCGTGCTGTATGTACACGAGGCTTTCAAGTCCACGGCCTGGGATTAAAGCACGATTGTAACAGCTTGATGCAAGACAGCCGCTGGAGACAGACGTTAGAGACAGACGATATCTCTGCCATAAACCATTTCATTGACGGTCAGGTTCTTTTTATCCACATATTTAAATTAGCTTGCAGGGGGTACTCGATATTCGTGATAAGAGAACCACTGTTGGTAGCTAGATGAGAGCCAATGACGTTAGTTCATTGATTCTTTATCTCATTGTCTTGAACATTCCCAGTGATTTTAATTGTTACAGCACTGTTTTATTCCTACTGGTAATAGTCACAGTTTATTATTACTGCTGATGTAAACATTATTTTAACAAGTCTTTAATTAATTTATTACTCAACAATATCACACTACAATAGAATACGATGATGTCAAACTATAATACCACACGACAAATTCACACGCCGATACTATACAACAATGTCACACGACAATGTCACACGGCAATGTCAAATGACAATGTCACAGGACAATATCAAATGACAATAGCACATGAAAATGTCACACGACAATGTCACACGACAATATCACATGACAATATTACACGACAATGTCACATGACAATGTCACACGACAATATCACATGACAATATCACATGACAATATTACACGACAATATCACATGACAATATCACATGACAATGTCACATGACAATGTCACACGACAATATCACATGACAATATCACATGACAAAATCACACGACAATATCACACGACAATATTACATGACAATATTACACGACAATATCACACGATAATATCACACGACAATATCACATGACAATATCACACGACAATATCACACGACAATATCACACGACAATATCACATGACAATATTACACGACAATATCACATGACAATATTACACGACAATATCACATGACAATATCACACGACAATATCACACGACAATATCACATGACAATGTCACACGAAAATATTACATGACAATGTCACATGACAATGTCACACGACAATATTACACGATAATATCACACGACAATATCACATGACAATGTCACATGACAATATTACATGACAATATTACACGACAATATCACACGACAATATCACATGACAATGTCACATGACAATATTACACGACAATGTCACATGACAATGTCACACGACAATATCACACGACAATATCACACGACAATGTCACACGAAAATGTAACACGACAATCCCATACTACAATATCACACGACAATGTCACACGACAATGTCACATGACAATGTCACACGACAATGCCATACTTTAATGTCACACGACAATGGCACACAATGTCTCATTAAAAGCGTAAAAGATATGATTAGGAGGGCAGGGGCACATTTTTCTGTAAAAATACCTAATTAAATTTTGGCCATTAATTACGTCGTGGAAGCTTAAAAACGACGGAGTGAGGGGAAGGGGGGGAGTGGCTAGAAATAAATTCCCCCAAGACGTCCACGAGTTGCTTCTAACTGACCCAGACCGGAAGTCTTGCTGACATGGCAAACCTGCGTCACATCCGCTGTCCACTTAAAGGTTGAATTCACAGCCTCGTTTCCAATAAAACTTCTCCAACAATCCTTTACTCTTATTAAAATGGAAATATTACCATTGCATTGGAAATTTAAATTGGCCTCCTCCAATGTTCCCTCTATAGTTCCCTGGTCCGTGTGCAAGAAAAAAAAAGAAATTAAAAAAAAATCCGAGTGGTAAATTTTTATGGATATTATCCCTATCGAAATTAGCTGCGAGATAATTCTAAAACTGCTGCACGGCGACGATCAGGTATCTGCGCGGCCGTGCATACGCAGATTAAAGTGAACATTGGCCTCTACCTGTGCCACTAAGTTCGCACCCTAGACCCGCCTGCTACACTCGCACCTTAGACTCGAACGCTAGACTGGCACCATAGAATCTCAGCCATAGTTTGTCACTATATTTCACTTAAATGATCTATTTTTTCATGACCAGTAGATCCAATATCTCACTTTAATTATCTATTTTTTCATGACCAGTAGATTCAATATCTCACTTAAATGATCTATTTTTTCATGACCAGTAGATTCAATATCTCACTTAAATGATCTATTTTTTCATGACCAGTAGATTCAATATCTCACTTAAATGATCTATTTTTTCATGACCAGTAGATTCAATATCTCACTTAAATGATCTATTTTTTCATGACCAGTAGATTCAATATCTCACTTAAATGATCTATTTTTTCATAACCAGTAGATCCAATATCTCACTTTAATGATCTATTTTTTCATAACCAGTAGATTCAATATCTCACTTAAATGATCTATTTTTTCATAACCAGTAGATCCAATATCTCACTTTAATGATCTATTTTTTCATAACCAGTAGATTCAATATCTCACTTAAATGATCTATTTTTTCATAACCAGTAGATTCAATATCTCACTTAAATGATCTATTTTTTCATAACCAGTAGTTCCTTTATCTCACTTTAATGATCTATTTTTTCATAACCAGTAGATTCAATATCTCACTTAAATGATCTATTTTTTCATAACCAGTAGTTCCTTTATCTCACTTTAATGATCTATTTTTTCATAACCAGTAGATTCAATATCTCACTTAAATGATCTATTTTTTCATAACCAGTAGTTCCTTTATCTCACTTTAATGATCTATTTTTTCATAACCAGTAGATTCAATATCTCACTTAAATGATCTATTTTTTCATAACCAGTAGATCCAATATCTCACTTAAATGATCTATTTTTTCATGACCAGTAGTTCCTTTATCTCCCTCTACCCTCATCTTCTCCTCCGTTTAAAGTCATGTCACCTATACTGACTAGAAACGTTTTCTTTTTTTCACCATCTGTCTTCGAGAGTTTCAGTTTTTGTCCCCACATGAGAGACCTGAACCGCTCGTGTTTACGACTTCTGGCAACCACGGACGCCATCAGCGAGTGCACATAGTAATAGTAGAGACACGTCTGCCACGCAGGTGAAGACACAACAAAGCTTAGAATTGGTGGCCATTTTGAAAAGTGTCTTTTTTTAAAAAAATTTGTGCCTCGGCTGTGGAACCCCCACGATCGTCATACGTCAGTGCACATAAGATTTTCAAATGACGTTAAATCTCGTCTGTTTCTTTTTGCGGTGACATTTGTGTGGGGGCGGGAGCAGGGGGGGGGGCTCGCCTCACTGTCAGGCGGGATAACGTTAGCGTAGGATCCCAGGACAGCCTCATCTAACCCCCTGCATGTTTGACGGACAGGCGCCATGATACGCCGATCTAGTTAACGAGTTCTCACCAGTCTCGGCGTCCTCTAACCACGAAAGCCACTCGATGCCTCCTCCCTAAGGATCACGTCACACTTTTTAAACTACGGGACCTCGTGAAAAAACAAACGATGCAGAGACGGAAGTTCTGATGTGAGAGGAGGGTGGTTTTAGGGTTAACAACGTTCAAATATGAATATACCCCTACGAGACATTCGTCAACTGTCGAATCTATTCGATCTTAGACAACTCAGATCTCGATGAATCTATCCAATATCAAATTCGATCTTAGAGTTAGACCCCTCAATTTTCACCGAGCTTATCAAATATCGTAGTCGATCCTATACACTCCCTAATTCCGCCCATGGTGACGTTGCCCTAACCTGTTACCAACAACCTGCTCCTTGACATTCCTCTCCTCCCTCGACCCTCCTTCATAAATACATCCTCTCAATGTTGTTGACCTGTAAGCCTCTTACATCTCCCTCCCTCTAATCCATCAACATTTTTTGGGGGGGTCTTAATCTTTCGTCTCCCTTTTCCACTCCCGGCCCGCCTCTCCCATCAAGTTTTCCTCGGCTCCCCAAACACCGCTCTCTTAAATCTCTTCCCCTAAACCTCCCATCACCATCACCTCCGCCAACAAATCTTCTTATCCAACCACCTCATATTGCCTCTATCCGCTATCCTAATATACCCTCTCCCCCGTCACTTCATCTCACCCCAACCCGCCATCTTTTCGGTGCATCAATTATCGCTTTGTCTGGTCGTCCCCGGCCTGGTACGGTGGTCAGATAATGACGTTTGCAAGCAAAGTATCCGGTCCATAGATCAGCCAGTAATTGCCTTGGCGTGCGTCCAATAACTGTCCAACCCGGTTGGGCTCTTAACCCCCCTAACTGCTTGCCTCTGCTACAAAATGATAATCGAAGTTACCACATCCCCCCCCCCACACACACACACGGGCACACGAGTGACGAAGTGCAAGAAACAAAACGAGACTTTGCTTGAGGGCGTTAGTACAAGTGAGTGCGGGCGGGGGTAGTATATTTGGGTGGGGAAATAGAGGATGGTATGTTGTTTAAAATAAGCCAAGACTGAGCTATAAAGAGACATGATTCACGACATTTGTGTTGCTATGGCAACACTTTGTAAGATTACCAAAGGATTACGGAAGTTTTTTTGTTTTTTTTTAAAGTTTACACAGTACGTGATATCAAAATCTCTGTCTGTCTCTATGAGACTTACAAACTCATTTTACGCTAGGGACTGAAGGCGCATTGAATCACAACACTTGACATCAGACTGTGTCACCTTTACATGTCTATATTATCTCTTGACATCAGACTTTGTCACCTGTACATGTCTATATTATCTGTTGACATCAGACTTTGTCACCTGTACATGTCTATATTATCTCTTGACATCAGACTTTGTCACCTGTACTTATCTATATCATCTGTTGACATCAGACTTTGTCCCCTGTACATGTCTATATCATCTGTTGACATCAGACTTTGTCACCTGTACATGTCTATATCATCTGTTGACATCAGACTTTGTCCCCTTTACATGTCTATATCATCTGTTGACATCAGACTTTGTCACCTTTACATGTCTATATCATATGTTGACATCAGACTTTGTTCCCATTTACATGTCTATATCATCTGTTGACATCAGACTTTGTCCCCTTTACATGTCTATATCATCTGTTGACATCAGACTTTGTCCCCTTTACATGTCTATATTATCTCTTGACATCAGACTTTGTCACCTTTACATGTCTATATTATTTCTTGACATCAGACTTTGTCACCTTTACATGTCTATATTATCTCTTGACATCAGACTTTGTCACCTTTACATGTCTATATCATCTGTTGACATCAGACTTTGTCCCCTTTACATGTCTATATCATCTGTTGACATCAGACTTTGTCACCTTTACATGTCTATATCATATGTTGACATCAGACTTTGTCCCCTTTACATGTCTATATCATCTGTTGACATCAGACTGTGTCACCTGTACATGTCTATATCATCTGTTGACATCAGACTTTGTCCCCTGTACATGTCTATATCATCTGTTGACATCAGACTTTGTCCCCTGTACATGTCTATCATCAATTAAAATCACCGTTTCTCAATACGTGTTGTACTATACTCTCGCCGTAGACACATCACAATGGGTTGAATTAATCTTGTACAGTGGTCCCAAATATCTCTTAACCCTATACCCCCGAATGGGCTATGACATGTTTGGTGGATTAACTCCTGAGTCATCGACTGCACGATATCAGTGACCGTATGAGCAGTCCCAGATTGTAACCGACTTGCCTGTCAAATTCTGTTGGCCTAATATGAAAGAACATGTTCCTCCCCCAAAAAAACCATCTCCCACATAATTGTCTCCCCGCGTACGGGCCCATAAGTGTATCTGATTGAAAGATGGGTTGGGGAGAGGGGTCGGGGGTCATCATTAGGCGTGCTTTGGCAACGAGTGGAAACTCAACGGTCGCGGTTAGGACGGGGAAGGGATGGGGGGGGGGACTGCCCGCATGTTGTCTCCCTCGGGAGCAGCTCTTCCTCTTTCATCACACAATGGTGCGTAATGCTATTACGGTGAGAGATCGTGCTGCACCGACAAGGCCGTTCATTGGACGGCCTAATTGTGATGTCGGATGTACTAGCTGCACCCTTCCAATACTGATGGATCGGCTCCCTCTTCGGTGGCTTTTGAAAGAGGAGGGTTGTGAGTGGTTGGTGGTCTTTTGTGTGTACGATAGATGGGAGGTGTGGGGGGGCGTAGATGGGAGGGGGTAAACTCGTTGGGGTGTAGTTAACGTGATAACAGAGCTAAAAAATATATGATTGTTGTTTATGTGCTGTCATAATTTATAAATAATATGTTCATTAAAAAAAAACAACTAATATGATTACTTTAAATAATACACAGCAAGGGTTCTCAACGCGTGAATTTGATGTGGTCATTGTGGCAGTTGTGTAAACCATTAGTTAAATCGTTAACGTTGAAACACTAGAGGATAGAAGAGCAAAGTAGTAATAATACATAAGGAAATTAATTCTAACTTGGAAATACAACACAAAGATAAGCTAATGCAACCCTCAGATAGACATAAGGATAAATACACGTTACTTATTCCGTATGCAAGAACAAATGTTTACTAATTTTCGTTCTTCCCGTCCGGAATTCAGACGTGGATTTGGTCGCCTGAGAAAACCAGGAAAGATAAAACTCTATCCACATTTAAAACTCTAATAAAATTACAAGACTAGGCATAAACCATGGATAAGAGTAAGACGCAAAACATGAGTCCGCAGATTATGGAACGCCACTAACCTGGGTATTTTTTTAGAGAATTTGGCTCAAGGGGTAGGGGATGACTCCATATATATTAAACCATTTGGCCCGGCTAAGTATTGCACGCTTTGTTACCCTCCATAGAGTCAGTCGTGCAACGGAGCCAGTTAGTGGGCCACACCAACGATTTGGGGGTGGGGGGGTAAGGGGGAACCAGCCTCGCCCTCCACGCGTCCTCGGAATGAAAGATTAGAATCAATCCATCATGCTCGTGAGTGTACCCTAGATGTCAGAATCCAAGGGGTTTATGGGAGAACAGGTCAATGGCTTTTATACGTGCCTCGTTAGACTCCCCATCTACATCTAACCTCATTTCTATTTTTAGAAATATCTATAAAGACGCCCATTTATAGATCGGTATAAATTGATGGCCCGCGCTGCTTGAGGCATTCGTCCCGTGATGGCGTTTAATATTTCATCAAATAAAACTAGAAGCAAAACTTTGAGACTAATGAAGCGAAAATACCATTTTGTTCATGTATCTTTCCATCTTTTATTCCTACTTTCCCGCCTTTTTATCTTTGTATCTCTTCAAAGGGAAATATGTCTATTTATTGAATTAGACCATTTTTGTATTCGGCCAATAGGTCAGTTTTACATACTCGCTGGCAATTGCTTGGTTACCCTCGATAGTGAACATAATATTAGAAATGCGGAGGGGGGGTATCAAGATCTTAAGACTGGTGGTTACTTACTGGCACTAATACTAACAGGGGTCAGCTTCAACTTCAACGTAAAATTAACCCACTTCATAAAGAGTTCGAATGCATATAGTGAGAACACTAGATCAGTAACTAGTACCATTACTGCAAGTAATGCGAACACTTGGTCAGTAACTAGAACCTTTACTGCAAGTAATGTGAACACTTGATCAGTAACTAGAACCTTTACTGCAAGTAATGTGAACACTTGATCAGTAACTAGAACCTTTACTGCAAGTAATGCGAACACTTGATCAGTAACTATAGAACCTTTACTGCAAGTAATGCGAACACTTGATCAGTAACTAGAACCTTTACTGCAAGTAATGCGAACACTTGATCAGTAACTAGAACCTTTACTGCAAATAATGCGAACACTTGATCAGTAACTAGAACCTTTACTGCAAGTAATGCGAACACTTGATCAGTAACTAGAACCTTTACTGCAAGTAATGCGAACACTTGATCAGTAACTAGAACCTTTACTGCAAGTAATGCGAACACTTGATCAGTAACTAGAACCTTTACTGCAAGTAATGCGAACACTTGATCAGTAACTAGAACCTTTACTGCAAGTAATGCGAACACTTGATCAGTAACTAGAACCTTTACTGCAAGTAATGCGAACACTTGATATGTAACTGGTATGATCTTAAACCACGTGTAATATCGGGTCTGTATTCCAAGCCGACATGAAAATGACATTTAAATTAAAGCGAAGGCGGACATCCAAATTTCTCACCCGGCCTTGGACACGCTGCTGGGGCCGCCCTTGCCAAAGTATTCCCTAACTGGCGACACTGGTCCCAACACCCCCATTATAAAAATGTTCTCCTCGTGTCCGGCTATTGTGATTGGGTGATGATTGGGCACGGCCTTGACCTCACAATCTTATTAATATTAGATTGTAGATGGCCAGGGTCGCCGGGGAAACAAGGGCAGACTACTCCTGGGGACTGGCCACAATATGATTATCTCCCCTTTTTAAACTATTATTTGTTTTCGACACCTTTGTTCAGTTGACGTGAATGTTTCTTCTATATTTATATATTATATCTATGTATAAAGCATGATGTCTATGTATCATAAACCGGTAAAAACAAGTATACAAGGATAGCGCAATAGCGACAGACCTTAAGCTGCATGACCAAAACCTGTTACTCCTGATGCCCTAATGACCATTCCTTACAGAGCGAACCAACGAACCAAGCATAACGGACAATGCAAAATCTGTGTTGACCATATGTTTTGTAATCAACATAATTTAGTCGCCATTAAATGACATAGACTTGACCAAAACAAATGTTATATTTGCACCACTCACCCCCTCCGTTTAAGTCTTGAATGTTATCAGATTCATTTCTGGAATGTCCAAATGAATAGAATTGTTGATAAGACTAATACAAGGATTAGGTGTATGGGATTAAATGAAGCTGTGCTACTTGATTAGACAGTTTCTTTAAACTGACTTGCCCGGCAGTCAGACATTCAGACAGAGTATCGTCAGACAGAAAGATGGCAAGACAGGCAGTCTGACAGCCAGGCAGGACAGTCAGACAGGATAGTCAGCCAGGATAGCAAGACAGGCAGTCCGATAGCGAGACAGGACAGCCAGACAGGGCAGTCAGACAGGATAGCAAGACAGGCAGTCCGACAGCCAGACAGGCAAGCCAGACAGGGCAGTCAGACAGGATAGCAAGACAGGATAGCAAGAGGGCCAAAAAGTCACTTTTATTTTTCAAACCTCTGGTCTCGATAAACACAACAGCTGATGTCCGAGAAAGAACTCAGTGGACCATAAGTGATGTTGACGTGGTCAAGACTCCAGCTGTTTCCTAATAGCCAGGAGGGGGGGGGCGGAGACTAAAAGGACACCTATTTTTCTCCTTGTCCAGCTAATTTGCCCGTTTATTAGACCAGCCGCCAACCATGCCATGATCGGAAGTAGTCACACGTTTCCGATTCCGGTCTCCAGAGTGCATGCGGAATTAATTGTGTCCAACTTTATGGGGCATGTAGTGAACTGGCCGCATAGTCTGTTGTCGGCGACTATCTGGCCACACATAGTCTGTTGTCGGCGACTATCTGGCCACTCATAGTCTGTTGTCGGTGACTATCTGGCCACTCATAGTCTGTTGTCGGCGACTATCTGGCCACGCATAGTCTGTTGTCGGCGACTATCTGGCCACTCATAGTCTGTTGTCGGCGACTATCTGGCCACTCATAGTCTGTTGTCGGCGACTATCTGGCCACGCATAGTCTGTTGTCGGCGACTATCTGGCCACGCATAGTCTGTTGTCGGCGACTATCTGGCCACGCATAGTCTGTTGTCGGCGACTATCTGGCCACGCATAGTCTGTTGTCGGCGACTATCTGGCCACTCATAGTCTGTTGTCGGCGACTATCTGGCCACTCATAGTCTGTTGTCGGCGACAATCTGGCCACGCATAGTCTGTTGTCGGCGACTATCTGGCCACGCATAACTGAATTTATTGATTTAAGGAGTTTTCAAAATTAATTTTCTGACCTATATAACAATTGATTCATGAAAGGTTCCTTAAAGCGGACTGGCGTCAAAGAGTTTCGCCTTTATTCACATCAACCTTTATTTCTAAACACTTTGCAATAATGAGACATGTGGACATGTGGCATTTTATTGGTGCTCACTTGTAACAGACTCCTTCTCCGTGGTTTCCACCCAATATGTTCATTTTTATTTCTACAGACTTCTCCGTGGTTTCCAAAAATATATGTACATTTTATATCTACAGCCTTCTCCGTGGTTTTCACTTAATTCGAATAGATGGGAAATTAATGGTTCATTTTTTTTCTTGCAATAAATGTTTGATTTCGTTAAAGTGAATATTCAACCCGTCTATCATGCCATAAGAAAAAAGAAAGATGTCTGAATACGTAATACGTACGGAGACTTAACTTATTTGATATCCTCGAAACAATTTTTTTTACAAATGGCTATTCCTAAACCAGCCGGCCAGCAGACTGAATAAATTTTGTATAAATCCATATCTCGCGAGTATATCTGTGATGTAAACTTCCTTTAATGTCCGTAATACAGCTCAAGCTGGCTTCTGTCGAGCAAGAAATGAAATCAGTTCTATGGAAATTAGGAACAACTTGGAAGCAGTGCTGCGATTGCCGAGATGCAGAATTGAAGTCAATTTGATGCCCTTAAAATCAAGCAGCTTCTTCTAAAAATCAAACCACTTCAGAGAAGTATGTTAAATGTATACTCTTCTGAAAAGTATGTTAAAATATCTACTTCTGAGAAGTGTCTTAATATATCGTCTTCTGAGAAATGTTTAAAAATGTCTGCTTCTAAGAAGCATGTTAAAATATGTACTTCTGGGAAGTTTTGTAAAATTTTGACTTCCGATAACATTTTTTTTTAAATGTCTACTTCTGAGAAGTTTGTTGCGATGTCTTCCTCTGATTAGTTTCTGTCTAAAGGTCTACTTGTGACAAGTTGTTTTTTTAATGTCTACTACTCTGAGTTTTTTTTTAAATGTCTACTACTCTGAGGTGTTTGTTCATGTCTACTATTCTAAGAAGTATGTTCAAATGTCTACTTCTGGTAAGTATGTTCAAATGTCTACTATTCTGAGAAGTATGTTCAAATGTCTACCTCTGCAAAGCATGTTCAAATGTCTACTTCTGAGAAGTATGTTCAAATGTCTACTTCTGAGAAGTATGTTCAAGTGTCTACTTCTGAGAAGTATGTTCAAGTGTCTACTTCTGAGAAGTATGTTCAAGTGTCTACTTCTGAGAAGTATGTTCAAGTGTCTACTTCTGAGAAGTATGTTCAAATGTCTACTTCTGGGAAGTATGTTCAAGTGTCTACTTCTGAGAAGTATGTTCAAATGTCTACTTCTGAGAAGTATGTTCAAGTGTCTACTTCTGAGAAGTATGTTCAAGTGTCTACTTCTGAGAAGTATGTTCAAATGTCTACCTCTGCAAAGCATGTTCAAATGTCTACTTCTGAGAAGTATGTTCAAATGTCTACTTCTGGGAAGTATGTTCAAGTGTCTACTTCTGAGAAGTATGTTCAAATGTCTACTTCTGAGAAGTATGTTCAAGTGTCTACTTCTGGGAAGTATGTTCAAGTGTCTACTTCTGAGAAGTATGTTCAAATGTCTACTTCTGAGAAGTATGTTCAAATGTCTACTTCTGAGAAGTATGTTCAAATGTCTACTTCTGGGAAGTATGTTCAAATGTCTACTTCTGGGAAGTATGTTCAAGTGTCTACTTCTGGGAAGTATGTTCAAATGTCTACTTCTGAGAAGTATGTTCAAATGTCTACTTCTGAGAAGTATGTTCAAGTGTCTACTTCTGAGAAGTATGTTCAAGTGTCTACTTCTGAGAAGTATGTTCAAATGTCTACCTCTGCAAAGCATGTTCAAATGTCTACTTCTGAGAAGTATGTTCAAATGTCTACTTCTGGGAAGTATGTTCAAGTGTCTACTTCTGAGAAGTATGTTCAAATGTCTACTTCTGGGAAGTATGTTCAAATGTCTACTTCTGGGAAGTATGTTCAAGTGTCTACTTCTGGGAAGTATGTTCAAATGTCTACTTCTGAGAAGTATGTTCAAATGTCTACTTCTGAGAAGTATGTTCAAGTGTCTACTTCTGAGAAGTATGTTCAAGTGTCTACTTCTGAGAAGTATGTTCAAATGTCTACCTCTGCAAAGCATGTTCAAATGTCTACTTCTGAGAAGTATGTTCAAATGTCTACTTCTGGGAAGTATGTTCAAGTGTCTACTTCTGAGAAGTATGTTCAAATGTCTACTTCTGAGAAGTATGTTCAAATGTCTACTTCTGAGAAGTATGTTCAAATGTCTACTTCTGAGAAGTATGTTCAAATGTCTACTTCTGAGAAGTATGTTCAAGTGTCTACTTCTGAGAAGTATGTTCAAATGTCTACTTCTGAGAAGTATGTTCAAATGTCTACTTCTGAGAAGTATGTTCAAATGTCTACTTCTGAGAAGTATGTTCAAATGTCTACTTCTGAGAAGTATGTTCAAGTGTCTACTTCTGAGAAGTATGTTCAAGTGTCTACTTCTGAGAAGTATGTTCAAATGTCTACTTCTGAGAAGTAGGTTCAAATGTCTACTTCTGAGAAGTATGTTCAAATGTCTACTTCTGAGAAGTATGTTCAAGTGTCTACTTCTGAGAAGTATGTTCAAGTGTCTACTTCTGAGAAGTATGTTCAAATGTCTACCTCTGCAAAGCATGTTCAAATGTCTACTTCTGAGAAGTATGTTCAAATGTCTACTTCTGGGAAGTATGTTCAAGTGTCTACTTCTGAGAAGTATGTTCAAATGTCTACTTCTGGGAAGTATGTTCAAATGTCTACTTCTGGGAAGTATGTTCAAGTGTCTACTTCTGGGAAGTATGTTCAAATGTCTACTTCTGAGAAGTATGTTCAAATGTCTACTTCTGAGAAGTATGTTCAAGTGTCTACTTCTGAGAAGTATGTTCAAGTGTCTACTTCTGAGAAGTATGTTCAAATGTCTACCTCTGCAAAGCATGTTCAAATGTCTACTTCTGAGAAGTATGTTCAAATGTCTACTTCTGGGAAGTATGTTCAAGTGTCTACTTCTGAGAAGTATGTTCAAATGTCTACTTCTGAGAAGTATGTTCAAATGTCTACTTCTGAGAAGTATGTTCAAATGTCTACTTCTGAGAAGTATGTTCAAATGTCTACTTCTGAGAAGTATGTTCAAGTGTCTACTTCTGAGAAGTATGTTCAAATGTCTACTTCTGAGAAGTATGTTCAAATGTCTACTTCTGAGAAGTATGTTCAAATGTCTACTTCTGAGAAGTATGTTCAAATGTCTACTTCTGAGAAGTATGTTCAAGTGTCTACTTCTGAGAAGTATGTTCAAGTGTCTACTTCTGAGAAGTATGTTCAAATGTCTACTTCTGAGAAGTAGGTTCAAATGTCTACTTCTGAGAAGTATGTTCAAATGTCTACTTCTGAGAAGTATGTTCAAATGTCTACTTCTGAGCAGAATTATTCAATAGCGACTTCCCAGCATACCCCAGTTCTGGTCAACACCCCAGATTTTATTTAACTTAACTCAAAATAAACTTGACATTCCTGACTTTATGCTCTTGCCATACGTGACGTCATCGGCCGGCAACCCTCGATATCCGGACCATTAGTTTAATGACATGCACTCAGCCGTTGAGTAGACTGTTGAGACGGGCGCAGAGTGCAAGGTGACGTCACTTGGGTGACGTTTTGACCACGTGATGAGGTAAATAATGAGCTCCGCCCTCAAAACCCTGTTGATACTTGTCAGGGCGAGTTCCACTCTTTGGGACTTTCCCCTCTCTCTGCGTGGAGTTCCTTCCCCTCTCTTTGTAAATTATCTTCCCCTCTTTGTGTGGAGTTCCTTCCTCTGTCTCTGTGAAGTTCCTTCCGCTCTCTGTGTGGAGTTCCTTCCCCTCTCTGTGTGAAGTTCCTTCCCCTCTCTGTGTGAAGTTCCTTCCCCTAACTGTGTGGAGTTCCTTTCCCTAACGTGTGGAGTTCCTTCCCCTAACTGTGATGGGGTGAATAATGAGCTCCGCCCTCGAAACCCTGTTGATACTTGTCAGGGCGAGTTCCTCTCTTTGGGACTTTCCTCTCTCTCTGCTTGGAGTTCCTTCCCCTCTCTGCTTGGAGTTCCTTCCCCTCTCTGTGTGGAGTTCCTTCCCCTCTCTGTGTGGAGTTCCATCCCATCTCTGTGTGGAGCTCCTTCCCCTCTCTGTGTGAAGTTACTTCCCCTCTCTGTGTGAATTTCCTTCCCCTCTCTGTGTGAAGATCCTCCCCCTATCTGTGTGAAGTGAAGTTCCTTCCCATCTCTGTGTGAAGTTCCATCCCCCTCTCTGTGTGAAGTTCCATCCCCTCTCTGTGTGAAGTTACTTCCCCTCTCTGTGCGAAGCTCCTTCCCGTCTCTGTGTGGAGTTCCTTCAATAATTTTAGGAGTTCATTCCCTTACAATTTTCTGACTTTCTTTGCCCTTCCTAACGGGAGCAGCACTTTATTCCTTTTAGCCTCACCTCTCATGTCTGTCATTAATCTTTGAAGAGTTTTGTTAGTCCTGCTCAATGCCTCAATGATAATTTGAAAGCCATAAATGCGCCCATAGTACAAACTCAATTATTGCGAATAAAAATAGTGGTACTGTGTGGTACTGTGTGGTACTGTGTGGTACTGTGTGGTACTGTGTGTTACTGTGTGGTACTGTGTGGTACTGTGGTTCAAAAGCTCTAAATAATGATGCTCCATCGACCACAATTGACAGAATAAACAAAACAAATATTTTTCTTTCAGAAGCTTCCCCTTGCCAATATTTTTTTTTGTTGCCTCTCTTGTTCACCATTCCTATAATATGTGCCCTTGCCAGTATTTGTTTTGTTGCCTCTCTTGTTCACCATTCCTATAATATGTGCCCTTGCCAATATTTGTTTTGTTGCCTCTCTTGTTCACCATTCCTATAATATGTGTTTCTGGTTAAATTAATTCCAATGTTCCTGGTGTCGTTCCGGTTCTTGGATCTTTTCTTCCGTAACCCCCGTCAGGTCCTTCCTCCCCTCCCAAAGAGCCCTCCCCCCACCCGCGTCAGGTCCTTCCTCCCCTCCCCAAAGAGCCCTCCCCCCACCCCCGTCCCAAACTTCAACAGGTACACACAGTTGCTTCGAGTGTTAGATCAATAGAGTCACGTGGTCCCAGCTGAAACAGGCTAACCTCCCGGTGCAGTCGGTTCACATTACACTGTCACCTAACACCCTCCCCCACTACACACACACACACACACCACCTATAGGAACCATAACTTCCATTCATATACGATCCACGACCCCTTTTAAAACTGGTGAAATGAAAGGATCGTCGTGGGTCAATGACTTTGGGTCTTAAGGGATGAAAGGGTCTGGGGGCCCTTTGTGAAATGACATTGTTTGAAGTGTTGTGGCGCCACACGCGCTCCACCTTGAGCTCACTTTAATTTGTTTTTCAAACATCAAGATTCGCATGTGTGTAGCACCAAGACCCTTATGTGTATAGCTCCGAAACCCACTTGTGTATAGCACCGAGACCCACTTGTGTATAGCACCTAGACCCACTTGTGTATAGCACCGAGACCCACTTGTGTATAGCACCGAGACCCATTTGTGTATAGCACCTAGACCCACTTGTGTATAGCACCTAGACCCACTTGTGTATAGCACCTAGACCGACTTGTGTATATCACCGAGACCCATATGTGTATAGCACCTAGACCCATATGTGTATAGCACCTAGACCCACTTGTGTATAGCACCTAGGCCCACTTGTGTATAGCACTGAGACCCACACCGTAAAGTGGTTGGCACAGTTCGCCTCAATATTGAATTACTTGATCATGTTCATGTAAGTGTGTTGAATAAAGAATTTAAACACTTGGTGCTCAACGGTGTTTGATCACATTGGGCAGATCATCGTCATGGGCAGATTATCCCCTTTGTAAAATCAACTCATTGGCCAGAGCTTCACATCGGGCAGATCATCACATTGGGTATAGAAATTTTGAATTAATCTTGATACTTTGTGTGGACCTATTCCGCCTCCCATTCTGTGAGTTGCTTTGCTTTTAGTATTGTAATCAGAGCTTGTGTCATGTTAAGGAGTCAATGATACAAAAGTCTAAATAGACAACTGTCAATGACTTATTAAGTTTTATAAGAGACTGAAGACTGAAGAGGCAAGTCAAATGTGGAGCTAATATGAAAGGGAGACAACTGTTTAATTTAATTTAAATATTTTATCCTCATTGCTGGTGAGTTAAGATCTACATCAAAAAGCTTGTCATTCCTAGAGAGAAATATAAGTGAGGAAAGAGAGAGAAAGATAGAAAGAGAAAGGGAGTGAGGGAGAAAGATAGAAAGAGGAGAGCAGGGAGGGAGAGAGAGAAAGATAGAAAGATGTGGGGAGACAGCGAGAGAGCGAGAAATGGGTTAATGAGTTAAAGAGAATGACCCAGAGTACTAAAGTGGGTCAATCGTGGGTCAATCGTCCATCCAATCAGTGTCCACCGTTTATTATGATCCCAGCCAATCAGTGGATGTAGCGCCAGCCGACCGAACGACGCAGTAGCCAGGTACGCAGTCACGACAGTTGACTAACCTGGGGTTGAGTAACTGATTCAAGGGCACCCACCTCCACCACCCTCCCACCACAGGACTACCGATTTAATATGGTGGGGGTGGGGGCTGTCGTAGGTATGGTAGATGAGAGGGTGGTGCTATACATTTACATACAACTTCGTTACCACAAAATCAACATATCGTCATAGTGATAGTGTGTATCGATTGGTTGCTGGCCTGCGTGTGTAAAAATGTGTGTGTTTATGTCTGTGAGCGTACTGTGTGGCCGTGTTTTAATGAATCTGAGTGTACGTAAGTTTGTGTATGTGTGGTGCCGTATGTAAACAATTGTATATGCGACTGTATGTGTAAGACTTTATGTACAAAACTGTATGTGTGGCGGTAAGGGTGAGTCATTCTTGCGCAGTGGACAATTCCTGCTGCTGTTAAAAATAGAACTCTTGAATATTTTCTTTTAAAAATAACTCCGTCATTTTTTGAAAATCCCCAAAGTTGACTTAAGTCCCGTAGTCAACTTGCCGCGCATTCTAAAGTGATAGACTGATCTGTGCGCATGTAAGTAGATTTTATTTTATGAAATCATATTTTTGATTCTATTGGTTTTCTGACTTGTTGACAATACAACTATAACACCAGTCTCTTGGCGGTAAAAGCAACCACAATCTAATCAATTCAAAGCCAAACTGTTCGATATGTTTCTGAAGCTCTGTAATCTGATGGAGATGTCTCATATTATGTCCAGCGAGACAGACATAATTATCTGTTTAAAATTAGTAATGACGTGATTCCAATTTTTCCCTCCCTTTATTTATGTTGACGTCATGTGACCTGTTGTTTCTTTTAAAAAAATTATTTCTGTCTTCGTTTATTTAATTTTAATTTCATGCTTTATTTCTATGTGTCGCGTTCGCTACTTTTCTGACATACTTTATATCGCGGCATGATTGATAATTAACCGCATTGTTCGCTTGATACTATATCCACCCGAGACACAGACTCGAGACACACACCTCAGGCACATACCCGAGACACATCACAGAACATTATTTGTTTTTATTGATTGCAGTAAGATGTTTTGTTTTTTAAAAACAATTCTTGACGTAAAGTTGATAACATTTGACGTCTTAGTAGTATCACAAATATCTCCAAGTAAATAAACTTGGCACAATTCCAGGCAATCTTAGCGACGTTGTTAAATTCCCCCTCACAGCACTATGTCACTCCTAACGGTATGACGTAGCCTTTGAGTTAGTGTCGCCCTCCTGGTCTACGCCTGGCTTATCTCTGGCCTGTTCTCATCAACGTCCGGCGCATTAGCCCCTAATCGACCAACCTGGTTTGACTTAGCTACCTAACATTATCAGGGGCGTCACTCACAGAACCTAGTATATCATCCTTTGGGAATTCACGCACCGCTTGATTGCGCCCCTCTGGTAGGCGGATCCAGGGCGTGTGTAATTAATGTTGATGTTGAAGTGCGTCGACGCCCCCCAACTGGATCGGTCCCCGGGGGCCGTGTGGGAAGGATGGGGCGTGGCTTAATGGCTCCCTAAAGTAGCAATGAATCGTTGACATTCCATTAGCCACGCCCCTAGATGAGGGGTGAAACAATTAGTATCAGGTGTGTGGCGGCACCATCTGTCTGTCTTGCCGTCACTAATAATAGCCTCTGATGGGAAGAGGGAAACGGAAAGTATTATTCTCTTTAATTAAAACCTCTATACCTTTGACTCCCATTTCACTTTCATGTGTCAAACAGTGGCATTCTTTATGCTGTACAGTCTCGTCCAACATCTCGTACATCAACTCATTTAAAACGTCGTCCAACAATTCGTCCACAATCTCGTCTGGCACCTCGTCCAACAACTCATTGAACATGTCGTCCAACAACCCATCCAAAATCTCGTTTGACATCTCGACTTCTCGTTTAGTATCTCTTCCAGCTTTTAATTCGTGGCACTGACATAATTTCATCCACACCGACACAACTGGCGTCTCGCCCTGCCGGAAATTCCCTGCCCTTTAAATAGTCTGAGTGACGTCACCAGTCGTCTCAGACCGTGTAACAAAAGTCTGTTTTTAAATGTCTTGCCCTCGCCACCGCCTCGGCGTCTGAAATCCCCCATCAATACTTGGATCGCAGCGATAAATCCACACGCAGGTGGACGAGATCGATAAACATCACCGAATGTGTCAATCGATTTTTTAACCTGTAGGTGCTTTTTGATGCTCCGCCTGCTGTCTGGACTGTCAAACCACAACATTGAACTTTCCGCGAGGAGCAATGTGAACTTTACCCCTGCTGCCGGAATATCAACATTGGCGTGGGGACGAGGCCGTGTCGAGGGTTCATTATTTATTTGTCAAGTCGACAGATCAAAGTCTGCTTCCAATAGTCTGACGATAACGTCGATAAACAAGTGCCCGGGCCGAAATCGCATCGTCGGGGGCGCATTAAGATATTTTGATAACCTTTCACGGCGATTCGCGGCCCGCGAGTTAGGTAAGTAGTTCAGGTAGATGAGGCTGGACGGCTTTTATAATCAACTACCTGTGATGTGTTTTGCATTTCCCTGGTCGGTCTCGGCTGATGGTTCATTTCGACTGTTTTATCCGACCGTCCACGGTCCACTGGTTTTGTTTGTTGACATAATTTATGGTTCTGCATGACAATGTGTCAACACCTGAGGGCAGTTGGCCAGTTGGTCAATGGCGGCCATGACCACTTTAGAGAACCACCAGAGTTTGAAGTTTCGGTAGACTTCTATCATGGGAGGATGCATCTTGTTTTATCTATTACAGACGTCCCTTCTATACTGAAGCTCAGTTTTAATTCTATTGCAGACCAGTTGCGCTGTTACTGTTTGACAATCATCGTCAGCACACTTCAGTACAGCAGTTAAATGGCATTAAGGCAATAGCTGGGTACTTCACCACTCGATCAGTGCCCGACCACGTCTCGTCTCGGTGTGATCTGCATCAGACTCTATCACGGCAACCATGTTTTCTCTGTCACGGCAGCCATGTCCGTCTGGGAAAACTGAACATTCTTAAAACCCAGGTGGCACGCACCTTTGGCGTTCTGTCGAAGGAACTGAATTTTTTTTAAAGACTTTATTGCTTTTTATAACAGAAACCATCGCCCTCTTTATGTGCACCACTCTACTGCGAGACAGGAGTCCTCACATGCACCTCTCGCCTGCCACGAGGTATATGCAAAACGAACAGATCCGTCGCGATGTAATATGTTAATACGCTGGCATCCCATGTTCCGAGGCTTGATGCGAGGGTAATCTAAACCTGGGGCCTGGACACCAGTTAAATATCAACCCGTCCTCTCCCACACCGCCTCTGACATCTCCTGTAACACCACACCGTGCAGGTGTCTCGGGTGATGCCTCCTCGTGACGTAACAGTAAGAGGGGGGGGGATATGGGGGACGGTGGGTGAGATCAAACCTGCGGTATTAAAGGTCCTCATGCGGCTACCCACACACACACACACACACACACACACACGCACACACACAAAAACCCCGGTTTTGCAGGGCCCAAAGTTTAAAGGAATCGTTGAGTTTGTTGTAGAAAGGAATATCCTACTGTACAATTATGACATTGTTTGAAGCATTCGTCGTTCGTAAGCTCGCCGACCCACGAACTCGTCTGATGGAACGGAACTGTCGATGGGATGAGCTATTTAAGAAATTTCAGAGTCGTAACTCAAAGTTTTCCCAAGGGACTGTCTCCCCCGCCCCCGTCCCAACTTTATTGATCGTTCTTACGAGAATGGAGAAAAAGAATAATTTATTTGTTACAGTTTATTCGTTTATTGTTATGATTACTTTGGTGTGTGTTGGCCCATGTTTTTGTCTGTTGGCCCATGTTTCTGTGTGTTGGCTCATGTTTCTGTGTGTTGGCCCATGGTTCTGTCTGTTGGCCCATGTTTCTGTGTGTTGGCCAGTTTTTCTGTGTGTTGGCCCATATGTTTCTGTGTGTTGGCCCATGTTTCTGTGTGTTTGCCTATATGTTTCTGTGTGTTGGCCCATGTTTCTGTGTGTTGGCCCATGTTTCTGTGTGTTGGCCCATGTTTCTGTGTGTTGACCCGTGTTTCTGTGTGTTGGCCCATGATTCTGTGTGTTGGCCCATGTTTCTGTGTGTTGGCCCATGTTTCTGTGTGTTGGCCCATGTTTCTGTGTGTTGGCCCATGTTTCTGTGTGTTGGCCCATGTTTCTGTGTGTTGGCCCATGTTTCTGTGTGTTGGCCCATGTTTCTGTGTGTTGGCCCATGTTTCTGTGTGTTGGAATACGTTTATGTGTGTTTTTGGTCTCGCCCGCTTGTGAGTATGTTTGCTAACAGAAAAGTTGTAGACCTCTAGTCCTTTTAGTACCGATCCTTCAAATGGCGCCCAGTTATAAATACAATCAAACACAACGTCACATTTCGCCGTTGTAACGCAACACCGATGAAGTCTTTACAAGAGCAGCTAAAGATCAAGATCCTTACGCTCTTCGCCTCCATCACAAAGCCTTACAACACGCGGCACCCAACAGCCCTCGGTAACATCACCCTCGCCACACTCCTCGTTATAGGATCTAGCCATCGAGTTTTCAAAGCAACCGAGTGTTGAAATGCGAGTTTGCAGCCTAAGTGTTATCCAAAGGGCTTTTGCCCCGTGCAGGCCCCCACGCTCCTGAGAGCGTGAAGTCTAGAGAAACAGGGCCCCGGGGGGGTCCACCCTCTCCAAGAGCCGATGTCTCCCACTTGACGTCACAGGTGCGCTGGCTTTTTTTTTACCTGTTGAAAAACTCACTTAACTTAAGGGATTCGGGCACAGAGATCAGGTTACCTCCCCTCCCCCACCCACCCCCTTTTTCCCCTCAGGGTCGAGCTGGACGGTAAAGGTGCAACCTCAAATAGTCAATAGTCGGTGGTCAAATAATTCAGATACATTAGTGATACTTACGTAAATAGATGTATGTGACTGTTTCGTATAAACCAATCATAAATAGCTTTATAGTTAAATGAGAGATATCGCCTGACCAGAGAAGTGAAGAGCACAGCGACTTATGTCACAGAACTGTACCAGCTTCCTGTCTAGAGAAGTATATCTTATCTATTTCATTCTATTGTACCTTCTTCAGAACGACTTATTTCACTGTCTCTTATAAAAACGACTCTTTTGATTCTACTAGGCGGAGTGAAAAAAATTCTCGTTAGTGGCGTCACATTAAAGGTAGCGTTTGAATACAGGACGTTTTAGTTTTAGTTTTATTTTATCTAACTTGTGGGATTTTTCTTCTCCTGCGTTGCCTGTGGACACGGGAGTATATAGTTAGGATGACTTGAAACACGGGAGTATATGGTTAGGATGACTTGAAACACGGGAGTAAATAGGATGACTTGAAACACGGGAGTAAATAGTTAGGATGACTTGAAACACGGGAGTAAATAGGATGACTTGAAACACGGGAGTAAATAGGAGGACTTGAAACACGGGAGTAAATAGTTAGGATGACTTGAAACACGGGAGTAAATAGGATGACTTGAAACACGGGAGTATATGGTTAGGGTGACTTGAAACACGGGAGTATATGGTTAGGATGACTTTAAACACGGGAGTTAATGGTTAGGATGACTTTAAACACGGGAGTATATGGTTAGGATGACTTGAAACACGGGAGTAAATAGGATGACTTGAAACACGGGAGTATATGGTTAGGATGACTTGAAACACGGGAGTATATTACTAGGATGACTTTAAACACGGGAGTAAGTGGTTAGGATGAATTTAAACACGGGAGTATATGGCTAGGATGACTTGAAACACGGGAGTATATGGTTAGGATGACTTGAAACACGGGAGTATATGGTTAGGATGACTTGAAACACGGGAGTAAATAGTTAGGATGACTTGAAACACGGGAGTAAATAGTTAGGATGACTTGAAATACGGGAGTATATGGTTAGGATGACTTGAAACACCGGAGTATATGGTTAGGATGACTTTAAACACGGGAGTAAATGGATAGGATGACTTGAAACACGGGAGTAAATGGTTAGGATGCCTTGAAACACGGGAGTATATGGTTAGTATGACTTGAAACAGATATAAAATACCATAGCCAACAAAACCTTTGAGTTGGAGATTATTGCGACTAGGGTCAAATCTCAATCCATTGTTAGAATGTAGTCGTGATGGCCAGGTGATCCATGGGTGTTTGACCAGAGGAAACGTGGAGTCCACTGAATGACCCTCTACTGAACAACGGCATTGTGCCCATAGCTGGATTAGTCGGTCAGTGCGGCTTGGGGAAGGGGGTGCTGAAGTTGGCCAGAGGGGAGGGTGAATGTTTATGGAACACATTTACAACTAGTGTTATAAGGACGGATGTGTAATAACATGATAGACAGCGAAGTAATGTATTCAGATTAGTCTGTACACGCTAACATCAATGCATTGATTAATACCCTCAGGGGATCAGGTGTCCAACCTCCCCCCACCCCAGCATAAATAATTCAGTATCCACATAGGCCTTTATAAAGGTGACGCCCCTGCAGAACAGATAAGAAACCCGTTTGTTGAGATTTAGGGAGAAGACAAAAGGTTTGATGAAATGGATCCAGTGAACAGTTTTCTCCTTGTAATGGAATGTCTTATATTTGACGTCAATCTGCTGGAGTGATCTCTATTGTTACAGTTAGCGTGATCTCTATTGTTACAGTTAGCGTGATCTCTATTGTTACAGTTAGCGTGATCTCTATTGTTACAGTTAGCGTGATCTCTATTGTTACAGTTAGCGTGATCTCTATTGTTACAGTTAGCGTGATCTCTATTGTTACAGTTAGCGTGATCTCTATTGTTACAGTTAGCGTGATCTCTATTGTTACAGTTAGCGTGATCTCTATTGTTACAGTTAGCGTGATCTCTATTGTTACAGTTAGCGTGATCTCTATTGTTACAGTTAGCGTGATCTCTATTGTTACAGTTAGCGTGATCTCTATTGTTACAGTTAGCGTGATCTCTATTGTTACAGTTAGCGTGATCTCTATTGTTACAGTTAGCGTGATCTCTATTGTTACAGTTAGCGGGATTCATTGAGTCTCTAAGCTCAGAGAATGTCCACACTTCCGGTACGTTGGCCGGTCTTTAATACGGCTACAGCAGCATCGGAACAAATGTCTGAACATCGTCTGTAGCAGAAGTGGGGGGTGGGGGTGGGAAGGGTTGCTCAGACGACAACCCCGTTTATCCAAAACCGTAATACAAATATGTCGGTATTAAACGCCTTTATATTCCTTCCCCAACACGACGCCCTTGGGATGCACCCTTACAATTCCCCCCTCCCTTCCAAGTCCTCGTTCAATCGCTAACTTATCTAAGACACGATGTTCCTGGGTAACAATAGAATTAAGATTTATTTGGTATAACACAAGCTGGTTGCCAGGGATTCTACTGAATACGACGGCTTGAGTTTAAGGATTGTATTGTTCAGAAAGATCACGTCAGCTTGACTTTGGGACATTGTAGTGTAAGGGAAGATCACGTCGGCCTGACTTTAGGGATTGTAGTGTACGGGAAGATCACGCCGGTATGACTTTAGTGATTGTTGTGTACGGATTAAGTACGCCATCTCAAGCCTCTGAGGCTTCACTTGATGACTCCGGTGTCCGTGTTGTCTCTGAAAATGTTTGGTGAGCAAGCAGCCCTCGCAATCGAAGGAAGCTTTCAAAACACGAGTTTTATTGGTGTGAAAAGTTAGCTAGCGTCTAGATTGGTCTGTGGTTACCTGGTCGGTAGGCGCGGACTTGCCCCCCCCCCATCACATACCCTGCCCGTCCACCCTCATCCTCGCCTGCCCTCACCGAGAGCGCTGCGCGGTTGTTTAGCCCATGGCGTAGCGCGTGAGCCCGGCGTAGCGCGTGAGGTTGGCGTAGCACGTGAGTAGGTAACCGGCGAAATGTTGTAAGCTGGTTGCTGGTCTGAGAGAGACCTGTTCCAATGTTTTCATTTGGAGTGAATTATGTCAAGGAGTTAAGGCAGTCGGTGGAGGAGTAACTCGTGGATTGCTGGCCTGCTCGAGGACGCAATGTTGAAATAAGAGGGGGGAAATTCGGAGTGAGTTCATGCGATGTAAATATGACACGTGCGGTGTATTTCCTGGATGTAACTTTTGGTGGAATGTGAGTTCAGGACCACAGGTCTGGTGAGTGTTTGTTGTATGTAGCCAGTGGCATAGAGAGTATTCGCGGGGTAGTCAGTTGTGTGTGCTGATGGGTTAAAGAGTAGTTTGTTGGTGGGTTATAGCACAATTAGTTTGTTGGTGGGTTATAGCACAATTAGTTTGTTGGTGGGTTATAGCACAATTAGTTTGTTGATGGGTTATAGCACAATTAGTTTGTTGATGGGTTATAGCACAATTAGTTTGTTGGTGGGTTATAGCACAATTGACTGTTTGGTTAGAGAGTAGTTAGCGGGTGCTTTAAAATAATTATGTCAAACATGTTTCCGATCATGTCTGGTATTGCCTCTCCTTTCTGCTATCTCCTGGTCACTTTGTTACTGTCTCTCTCTCTCTCTCTCTCTCTCTCTCTCTCTCTCTCTCTCTCTCTCTCTCTCTCTCTCTCTCTCTCTCTCTACTCTCTCTCTCTCTCTCTCTCTCTCTCTCTCTCTCTCTTGCAATTTATGTTCTCCTTTTTACATTTTTCGCTCTCCATGTAACCATTTATTCTTATAGCCTTTTATGGCAAATGCATCCATTTCAGCACGTGCACATTCTAATCCCCACTGTTTCCAAAGAACATTAATTTCCCCTCAGCAGGTCGCATTTTTATACCCATCAATTATACCTCCATAGTCGCCCCTTCCCCTGCTAACCCCTTCCATGAAATTTGCAACCCAATCAAAATTAATAGTATTAGATGGTACATCATCATTAGTGACACCTTGCCATATGATTGGTCCAGCCACGCATGACGGCTCACATCTATGTCAGATGTTGTTACCGCAGTCCATCCCTCCACGACCCCACCCGTTCACATTGTCATTGATACAAGATAGTCTATCAGGTCGATAACAGATTAAATATGATTCTCACCAAAACCTGAAACGTTTTCACAAACTGACGTGCATCATCACAGCCCACGCGGCAGAAATATTCTGACATCTCTAGCCAATGAAACAGAGGGCAAACTGGCATATGGAAATCTATAGCCAATCAAACAGAGACAAACTTGCATGTGACATCTCTAGCCAATGAAACAGAGGAAAACTGCATGTGACATCTATAGCCAATGAAACAGAGGGAAAACTGCATGTGACATCTATAGCCAATGAAACAGATGGAAAAACTGGCATGTGAATCTCTAGCCAATGAAACAGAGGGAAAACTGGCATGTGACATCTCTAGCCAATGAAACAGAGGGCAAAACTGGCATGTGACATCTCTAGCCAATGAAACAGAGGGCAAACTGGCATGTGGCATCTCTAGCCAATGAAACAGAGGCCAAAATTGGCATGTGATATCTCTAGCCAATGAAACAGAGGGCAAACACTGGCATGTGACATCTCTAGCCAATGAAACAGAGGGCAAAACTGGCATGTGACATCTCTAGCCAATGAAACAGAGGGCAAACTGGCATGTGACATCTCTAGCCAATGAAACAGAGGGAAAACTGGCATGTGACATCTCTAGCCAATGAAACAGAGGGCAAAACTGGCATGTGACATCTCTAGCCAAAGAAACATAGGGCAAACTGGCATGTGACATCTATAGCCAAATGAAACAGAAGCCAAACTAGCATGTGACATCTCTAGCCAATGAAACAGAGGCCAAACTGGCATGTGACATCTTTGAACCCTCTAATATAAAAAAAACCCTGACATGTTAGATGGATTATAAAAACAAAGTAATTTATAGTTTTTAAGACTCCCAAATAACATCAATGGGAAAAGTGTCTTGTTCAATTCAGTTTGAGAACCACTAATTTGGACAACAAATTTCCTCCAACTGAACTACAGTACAAAGTACACAGTTAATTCAGTTCATAATATGTTACAAAAACTCACCTGGAAATAAAGTTCAACATCTTAAATCAACGTTTTTATGGTTTATTCTAGGGTCAGGGGTCAGGGGTAGGGTGCTTTTTTTGTAATTTAAATTCAAGTTTAGAAGGGTTGACATTGTATACTGTTGGGTAGGTATTGTATAGGGTTGGGTTGACACTATATCTATTGTTCGCTTGACATTGTATGTTATTGTGTTGGCACTGTCTACTGTATAGGGTTGACATGGGCTACTGTAGTGTTGACATGGCCTACTGTAGGGTTGACATGGCCTACTGTAGGGTTGACATGGCCTACTGTAAGGTTGACATGCATGACCTATTGTAGGGTTGACATGGGCTACTGTAGGGTTGACATGGCATACTGTAGGGTTGACATGGGCTACTGTAGGCTTGACATGGGCTACTGATAGGGTTGACATGGCCTACTGTAGGGTTGACATGGGCTACTGTAGGGTTGACATGACCTACTGTAGATTTGACATGGCCTACTGTAGGGTTGACATGGGCTACTGTTAGGTTGACATGGGCTACTGTAGGGTTGACATGAGCTACTGTTTCGTTCAGGTAATGAAGTAACGTGTGGAGAGCGTATCGGCTCTATTGACGGTTTGATTGGTGTGGGTATGCAATGGTGGGGTGAGGAAAGAGCTGACGGTTTGATTAGGGTGGTGGTCACAGATGTCGACGGTGGGAGTGGGGCCAGGGGGGGGGAGTGTGGATACTGAACTAATAATTACACCCAGACTGGTCGGCGCCCCTCGTGGTCAATACAACTGGTGGTCACAGATGATTAGGGACAGGGAGAGATATAATAGAACCCTCGCCATGCTATCGTTTGTTCATTCATCTCTAGTTATGAGTCGCGAGCATACGTCCCGAGATGGGTGAGTGTGGTGAGGTATGGCGTTAAATAATGCTTTCCATAAACAGTTCCGCCCTTGCAGTAGCGGGAATACATTGTCGGCTCCGCTATTTATCCCTGAAAACTTTTCACTCGTTGAACCCTATCATTGTTATTTTCCATCAAGATTTCTGTAGTGCGTTCAATTACATGTCGCTGCTTTATAGTTCCACATCTTGAACATATGACGTCAGTGATGCAGGCTTTGTTCCATGGGATAAAAAAAAGGGGGGGGGGATTTCTTGTAACTTTCTTGTGGCCGTTAAAAAAGTATCTTGTATTTTTAAAAAATAAAATATGTATTTATAGGTTTATCATCTCTTTTATTACCGATTACATAAATATGGCATGCAATGGTAAAAGTGTTCCTCACCTTAAATTCGTTTCAATTACAATTATTTATTCATGTTTATTAATTTATAAAATCCACAACGTGCAACATGTATAAAGGGCAGCAAATTGGAGACCGCCCCGGGCGGCAAAATTTCTAGCTATACCACTGGCTACTGGCCCCACCTTCATGATATGTGGGGGCACTAAGCCTAGATACGCTACTGGCCCCACCTGCCCCAGGGGACACGTATGTCCAACACCCCGTATGCCCCGCCACCTCGTGTGTTCTCATTGAGTGAAGTCCCCGGCCCTATGTTGCAAGTCACAGATGGCACGGTGTTGAAATGAAAGGTTTCAGGTGACCTCTCTGTGACCCCACTCTGTCTATACCATTTCATAGATGACTGATTTAGTCATGAGGCGCTAAGACCGTCAGCGTAGGTCATTTGAAGGTCGACGGAATTTTTTTTTACAAATTTCACAGGTGGTACCTCCATTTATTGTGAGTTGAACAAACTGGTGAAAATATGTGGAAACAATTTGACCAGGACCACAGCGTAATACATTAACAGCTGTAAAGATGTGTGACGTCATTATTAACGGGTGCCTGATATTGCGTCAATGCTATAAGTTTTTGTCGCCCTCTGACCAACACACTGACTTACACAAATATTTTCACAATGGCTGACACACTGACCAATACGATGTCTAAAACACTGACCAACACACTGACTAAACGCTGACCAAAACGGGGACGAAAATACTAAAGAAAAAAATATATAAGTTCCTTAAGCAGGAGGCAACAAAGGTCACAAAAGAATGCAAGGGGCCAGGGAAAATACGACGTCTGGGCAGAGCATGAGGCATGGAGCCAAATGGCGGAATTTCTCGTCTGCTCAATGGAGATCATTTGGCTCCCTGCACCAACCGGCCTTAATATGATGAGAGGGGAGGGTATAAATAGACAGCAAATGAGAACTACTGCGTGGACGTCTAAATATTATCACACACCGCATAATAACATATACACCACATACACCACCATACCCCACATACACCAACATACCGCACATACTTCTATACATATAACACACATACACCACCATACCCGACATACACCAACATACCGCACATACTTCTATACATATAACACACGTACACCACCATACCCGACATACACCAACATACCGCACATACTTCTATACATATAACACACATACACCACCATACCCGACATACACCAACATACCGCACATACTTCTATACATATAACACACATACACCAAAATACCCGACATACACCATCATACCGCACATACTGAAAAATATCCCACATACTGCAATATACCCCATATTCTCCAACATACCCATCATACGCTCCGCTATCGTATCCCACATGAACCAGCATACACCAACCACATAATACTCCAACATACTCTCATTGCCAGTTGGTGGGCACAGGGCGGTTACCGTGAGTTGCAGAATGGTTGCTGCCCTTGGTGTGACGGAGAGGATGTCGCGGGTGGGTGCATCTGGTTGGGTGTAAGCCGCTCAGTTGACTTAAACACAACAGCCGATCTTTGGGAGACACTAGCAATAATAAACGGTCGCACGTGGTGGGATGGGGGGTGCGGGGAGGGGGGAGGGGGCTGAACATGGCGCCATATTAGTTTTCAAACAGCCGTTAGATTTAGCATTTACTGCCGGATCGATTTACCACAATACTATAGAGCAGTGGTTCCCAAAGTGGTCCGTACGGACCCCCAGGGGTCCGCGGTACCTTTCAGGGGGTCCTTGGAAAATTAAATTTGATTTGGGGGTCCCTGAACAACGTGAGGGGGTCCGCGCAAGGTTTAATATAAAACAATAAAACTGTTATCAATTTTTATTATTATGGAAAATAAAATAAATAACAATAAATAAAATAGTATTTTTAATTTAATTAATTTAAATACGATATTTGATGCTATCAGTCATGGAGTACAATGTTGTTTTACCTAGATAAGGTAGTAGAACTGAGGTAATTTTCACAGCTATAACCAATCAAAATAATTGGTTTATAGAAAGGTCAAGCTTGATGCGTAAGAAATGCGGAATTCCAATAAGAAGGTCAGAAAAATACAAGTTTTTGACTTGAATCTACGAGGGTTGCAAGGTAGGGTATTTTTCGATGTGTCTGGAAGTTATATTTATCTAAATTGTATCCCATAATCAAAAATTATTTTCAATAGTGCTTTACTGTAGCATGCCATTGAAAACGTTAATAATTATTAACACTGGTTTGTTACAACATATAAGAGAATGAGTGAGCCAAGGGCTGGATTTAGACTTGATGGGGACCTAGGCTTGTTGAGATATGGGGGCCTTAGGCTATTTGAGACATGGGGGCCCTTTTGAAGTCAAGATATTCTATGTCAGGGATATGAAAAAAATTCCGGGGCCTCCAAAAAGGCGGGGGCCCTAAGCTATAGCTTGATTAGCAAATAGGTAAATCCAGCACTGAGTGAGACAACAAAACAGTGTTGTTGAATATTTGAAGTATGGCTAAATGTTTGGAAACAAATTCGAAATGTGAAACGTTATTTTCTGAATTAAAAAGATTTTTGAAGTTAAAGCAATACCCTTGACTTCCTGGCATACTTAAAGAAACCTGTAACAAATTAATTTTCAGTACATTGTGTCATTCATCGACATCATTTATGAATTATTCACAAAAAATCTTGGTGAAAGTTTGCATGGATCAATATATTATGTCATTAGTTTTGTTGGCTTCCTTATGTCTCGTAAGACGGCGGAAGTTTCTGTGCTTCTGTGAGATCCTCGCGCATGGCCCTGCAGCTTCTGTTGTGGCTGTACAAGACCAACACGAATGGCAGCCTTTGCCGCACTTCTGACACCGAAAGGCAGCACATTGGGTTGGCTGATTTGCTCTCCTTTTCCTCTTTTGGCGGTCCGCGTCTGTGACCTGCCGCAGGTCTCTTTCTCCTGCTTCTAGCCCGGCAGTCAACGCCTGTCTCCATCTGTACCTGTCCCCAGCGAGTTCCTCCCAGCTATTTATGTCGATGTCAATAGCTTTGAGGTCTCTCTTGCAGACATCTTTGTAACGGAGGGGAGGCCATCCTGTAGTCCTCTTTCCTTTGGCTAGCTCAGAATAGAGGATGTCCTTTGGGATTCTGCCATCCTCCACTCTGCGCACATGTCCCAATCATCTGAGCCGACGCTGGCGTAGAAGAGTTGTCATACTTTGTATTTTTGCCTGTTGTAACACCTCATTGTTGGTGACATGGTCCTGCCAGGCGGTACCCAGGATGCGCCGGAGACAGCGCATGTGAAAAGCATTCAATCTCCTTTCTTGTCTGGAGTATAGGGTCCAGGATTCACTGGCATAAAGGAGGGTGCTTAGCACACATGCACGGTACACAGCAATTTTGGTTCTGATGGTCAGCTTTTTGTTATTCCAGACTCTTTTTGAGAGCCTGGCCAGAGTTGTGGAGGCCTTGCCGATCCTTATGTCTAGGTCGGAATCAAAGGACAGGTTGTTTGTGACATTAGAGCCAAGGTATGTAAAGTGATCCACGGCCTCAAGTTGGCAACCATTGATGGTGGTGTTGGGTGGATCAGCTTCCTGGGCCATTACGTTAGTCTTTTTGAGGCTGATGGTTAGACTGAAGTCGCTGGCGGCCTTGGCAAAGCGGTCCATTAGGCTTTGCAAATCTGCTTCATTGTGAGTATAGCTATGGCAGCATCATCTGATCATCTGCAAAAAGCATGTCCCTAATGACTGTTTCTCGTATCGTCCTCTTTGACTTCAGCCTGACCAGATTGAATAGTTTGCCATCAGAACGGGTATGTAGATAAATCCCCTCAGTGTCATTAGTTCACTTAATAAAATTAAAAGGAATGCCTTGAATGAGAGATTATTTACTCAACATTGTTTGGAAAATAAAGAAGACTATAATCGTTTACAAATTAGCACAAAAGTACGTTGATTATCAACAAGTACTTATTTAAATCGATGTATGCTCTCTTTGATTCAGCGTTGGAATTCTAGGAAAATAAAGACAATGATTTGCGACACAATTGAATAAAAAAAATGATATCTCCTTTATGACTGATTTAGTTACCAACTTTAACGAAACTAATTTGAAACTACAACGTAACCAATTAACTTTAATCAAAACTGAAAGCGTAATATCTGAATTTGTTGCAAACCTTTTTCTGTACAAACAAAACTTAGAAACAGGAGAATGTTCTCAGTTTCCAAATCTTTCAAAATCGCAAAGTAGAGATAAAGATTTTCTGGCTTACTGTCAAAACTTAACAGCTATTCATGCAGACCTGAACCAAAGATTTGAAGGTATTCCTCACTTGGATATTCCCGACTGGCAGTTGAACCCTTTTGCGCGTGGACAAACTCAGATACCAAACACAGATGAATCCATACTAATACAGGAGCAGCTTATTGAAATGAAGAACTTGAACCAATGTTTGAACTAGGAGACCACAAATTTCGGTACAAAATTAGATACCAATTTTTGTATCTTGCATTATGGGTTTTTGTACAGAAGTTGTGTACTGCTTCCCCGTCTTCCTATTTGGTAGAAAAAAGATTCAGTGCCGTTATTAACCTCAATGCTACACAAAAACATTGAGTCGGTCGTAAATACACTCATAAAATCAATCACATCACTTTCATCAAAGTTATTAATTGTTTTCAATTTTATTTTAAACAAAAGTTATAATTTCATTGAATACTTCTTCAACCAAATGTTGATTTTTTGGGTTTGTAATTTTGGTACTATGCATTTTTGTAGTTTTTTCACATGGGGGTCCGTGGGGGAAGTTTTGACTATAAAAGGGGTCCGTGGGTCAAAAAAGTTTGGGAACCACTGCTATAGAGGTTCGATATGTGGGCATACACAACAGTATAGATTCATTACAGTATTATACAGGAGCAATATTAAGACTTTATAATCGAGAATCGATGTATTGGCATATAATACAGGATCGATACGTTATAACATACTAGATATAATCATTATAAGAGTGTGAACTCAATAAACACAGACAACAGAATCACGTATTCGAAGCTAGGCGCACACAGAACTCACAATTCTAACTTGTCATGTAAACTGATTGACACAATAACCCTGCACCCCATCCCCCAACTGTCTCTTCCACGCAGTCGACTCCACAACCATCCCTGATGCCACAAATAACGGCTTTTTATCCGCAAAAAAATAAATTTTCAATCCATGAATCCTGGATACCAATCGTGTTTGGCATCAATCAGGAATAAAACCGAAATTAATTTCAATTCAGAAGTATTTGTCTTTATCAAAGGGGGCCTTCCACCGAGTCAGATCCCTTCCACCGGATCAGATCCCTTTCACCGAGTCAAATCCCTTCCACCGAGTCAAATCCCTTCCACCGAGTCAAATCCCTTCCACCAAATCAGATCCCTTCCAAAGAGTCAGATCCCTTCCACCGAGTCAGATCCCTTCCACCCAGTCAAATCCCTTCGAACGAGTCAAATCCCTTCCACCGAGTCAAATGCCTTCCACCGAGTCAAATACCTTCCACCGAATCAAATCCCTTCCACCGAGTCAAATCTCGTCCACCGAGTCAGATCCCTTCCAAAGAGTCAGATCCCTTCCACCGAGTCAGATCCCTTCCATCGAGTCAGATCCCTTCCACCGAGTGAGATCCCTTCCATCGAGTCAGATCCCTTCCACCGAGTCAGATCCCTTCCACGAGTCAGATCCCTTCCACCGAGTCAGATCCCTTCCACCGAGTCAGATCCCTTCCATCAAGTCAGATCCCTTCCACCGAGTCAGATCCCTTCCACCGAGTCAGATCCCTTCCACCGAGTCAAATTCCTTCCACCGAGTCAGATCCATTCCATCGAGTCAGATTCCTTCCACCGAGTCAGATCCCTTCCACCGAATGAGAGACATTCCATCGAGTCAGATCCCTTCCACCGAGTGAGAGACCTTCCACCGAGTGAGAGACCTTCCACCGAGTGAGAGACCTTCCACCGAGTGAGAGACCTTCCATCGAGTCAGATCCCTTCCACCGAGTGAGAGACCTTCCACCGAGTGAGAGACCTTCCACCGAGTGAGAGACCTTTTACCGAGTCAAATTCCTTCCACCGAGTCAGATCCATTCCATCGAGTCAGATCCCTTCCACCGAGTGAGAGACCTTCCACCGTTTTAAAGCCCTTTCATCAAATTAAAGCACTTTCAAAGAACACACAACACACATTTATTTCTTCAAAGGTTACATGTTGCTAAGAATTACTTGCAATTATTTATCAAAGTGATGTATTTGTAATCCGTGTTAATGAGTCCATGATTGAACCAGTTGTAACGATACAAGATCGAGAACCACTGTGGGAGCGGGACTGTATTAGATTAATACGTTTTTGGGAGGCTATTAGAAGATAATGAGAACCACTGTGAGAGCGGGGTGGCATTAGAATATGATTAGACTAATACGTTTTTGGGACGCTGTTAGATGGGAATGAGAACCACTGTGAGAGCGGGGCTGTATTAGACTAAAAGTAATAATACGTTTTTTGGAGGCCGTTAGATGGGTATAGGGGGGAGGGAGGGGTTCACTGACCACCTTCTACCTCTCCGTTTGTTTATGACCAGCGTCTGTAATACAAGCCCCTGGGGCTGGCGGTGTGGTGAGGGCCGAGGAGGTGGAGAGGGCTGGGGGCGCTGCGTGAGTGATGTCCCGTCGGTGGCCTTCTATCCGTTGTTAAACCACCGTTGATTGAAATTCCTAAGCGAGGTGTTGGACGGCATTCTTTGACCGAAACAGTAGTGTTAAGTCAGACGGGGTAGGGATGTGGGGGGGTGTGGCAGGCGGGGGGGGGGCGGGCAGGATCGGACAGAAGCCAGGAGGTAAACGGGTGGAACTTGAAACGTTCACGTAAATGGGTGCCTTTTTTTTTAACCACAACAAAGGATATGGAATGGACGCTTTGAAGAATACAAGGCTGAACTAAGAATAATAAGATCTCACTACTAATGACCTAGACCTAAGGTCTAACCACCCTGACTTAAGGTCTGATCACCCCTGACCTAAGGTCTAACCACCCTGACTTAAGGTCTGATCACCCCTGACCTAAGGTCTGACCACCCCTGACCGAAGGACTGACCAACCCTGACCGTCAATAAGTTTGTAATTGCTTCGATAGTTTTGGCTTAGATCTTCGCGTCTTGCTGACATTATAAGTTAGTATAGGACTCTTATTTCCCCTTTCCCTAATGAGAGTGGCCCATTATGCAAATAGTTCCACTACAGATAGAATAATGATACTTTGGTTATAAGAGGGCCATGGATAAGCGTAGGACGCAGTAATCTTCTGCATAGAAGTAGTGTATGATGTATGTAAGAGATAAGCTAAAACTATGATTACAAGTCACATTAAAAAACACCGTTCAGAATGCATAACTGGTGTCTTTACACACAAAAAATGTTGAGAACCGTTGCATGAGTTTCTTAAAATACTCCCAGCACAGACTCCAACCACTAACAACCACGACAAGAAGGCCTCATCAAGCCAGAATGCTTTGAAACACGGGTTCAATAATAATGCGTTATACAAAAAAAACTGGAATTTGTTTGGTGTCTGTGACGCCACGAATCAACTTAAAAAATGACTTGGCTGTCTCTAAAATTAAAAACGTGACATCTTTGTGATCACGCGGCATAGTAAGAAACGACCCGCGTGAACAAACATGGCGACCAACAATGTTAGCCTCATTCTGGCTACCGGAAGGAAGGGGTTTTATCATACAAAGGAGGCTTTTTTTAAGTTATCTTTTATTTTTAAAATATTGTAAAGAAATACATTTTTTAAAAAAAAACATCCTCAGCAAGTTATTGCCGGTGATCTACTATATCAATAGCCTAGCCCCCCTCACCCCTCCCCCCCACGCACACGCGTACTGGCCCTGGTTGCCGTAAGGCCCCGACCCACACACGAAGTTTTTGTTTAGCCAACACCAGAATAACTACAATCTCCCTCGATGTCTCTTTATCGGACCCGCTCACGGGTGGCCCCCCACCACCACCCTACCCGACCCCGAGGGGGTCATGTCCTCGGGGTGTCGCAGAAAACATAACACGGCCGTCAAACACCTTTCACGTCCAGGGGCGGAGATGGCTGGGGTCGAATCAATGATCCTGTCAACACCGAGGGAAAACCTGAACGGAAGGTGTGTGTGGAGGGGGGGGGGTTGGAGGGCGCGGTCCGAGGAGTGATAGGGATTCATCCCCCCTCCCCCGGCCCTCGTCCCTAAAGGTGTCACTATTAATTAATGTTCGAAGGTGATGTTTCAACTTCGGTCGGTGTTTGTAGACGTTGTTGGTCCAGTTTGATATTTAAGCCTGACCTAGTTGTAGACCTGATAAGAAGGATCCTCAAAATCAAAATCATTCAAAGCAATCGGTTATCGTAATTTTACGAGTCTTTACCACAGCTGGGATTTTTTTTTAATGTAGGAAGATGTTTTGTATCGTTCCTTCACGTATGTTTGTGCACATGGGCTACTAGGTACTGTACGAGGTACTGAACTGCGATAAATTCTTCTCAGTTTTATGGGATTGCTATTGGTATATTCTTTATTGCATACGATAAGAGACTGAAAAGCGGGAGCTTCAAGAAGCCATTTAACAGCAGCCTTGTATCCGAATGCGCATTAAAGCGGGCTACGTGTGCTGTCCTTCAGCAACAAGAGATGCACGATCTAACGATGACGTGTTCACCTGTTCATTAATCAAACTATGAAATAAAATATTGTTCCAACCCCCGGCCAGAGAACAGACCCCATCAAATGACCCCGGCCAGAGAACAGACCCCATCAAATGACCCCGGCCAGAGAACAGACCCCATCAAATGACCCCAGCCAGAGAACAGACCCCATCAAATGACCCCGGCCAGAGAACAGACCCCATCAAATGACCCCAGCCAGAGAACAGACCCCATCAAATGACCCCAGCCAGAGAACAGACCCCATCAAATGACCCCAGCCAGAGAACAGACCCCATCAAATGACCCCAGCCAGAGAACAGACCCCATCAAATGACCCCAGCCAGAGAACAGACCCCATCTAATGACCCCGGCCAGAGAACAGACCCCATCAAATGACCACAGCCAGCTTTATACCCACCCCCACCCCTATGAACAAGCCACCTAAAATTTGTAAGACACTCTACATACAAAGGGTCTTGCCCCTAAATTTGTATTTCATGAATTAACACCCTTCCTTTACTTCCAAATGACCCAAATTGAACTCATTAAAGTCTTGTGTGGAACTGTACACTTGCAACGTACACATACACTGCACACGTACAAAGTACACATATAATGTACACTTACGACGCACACATACACCGTATACTTACAAGGCACACATACATTACACTTGCACCGTGCAAATACATTACATTTGCAATGTATATATACACCGTACACATACACCGTACACATACACCGTACACATACACATACACTGTACACATACACCGTTTCAGTAAATAACCTCTCAGTTCTGGGCTGACTTCTAGTATTTACTATTTCATACCTCCCCTTTACCCCCGCCCAATCCCTCCCAAAACCCCTTCTTCCTCCCTATCCCCCCCTCTTTCTATCCACTCTTCCCTTTCTCCGAACCGAATATCTAAGTCTCAATTATTTGGACCATATATGAGACCATTTGAATTCCAGTATAACAGTTCGTATTGTTTGTATTTTTTCCCCCATTATATTTCCATTTCTTGTCGTAACTTGTGTTTGTTCAGTTTGGTCAATGTTCAATCTTGCTTGAGTTTTGATGCCATGCTTGCTGTTTTGAGGATCCCTTGTGACGTCCATTGTTGTTGCATGGTATGGGCCGTCTAGTTAGGTACTGTATAGATCCACTGGAGTGGCTACCTTTGAACGCCGTGACACACACACTTGTGGTGCAGACCTACCTCGAGTGGTGGTATCACAGGCGTGGGAGTGGGTTGACACTACGTGAGTCACTGAGTGGAAGGAGTTATAGGATTGGGGGGTGGGTAGGGGAGGGAAGAGGGGCTTTGGCTGGGTGACGTCATGTGGCCCCTTATGAATTAGGTAGCAATCTGACTTTACACTGCTAAACTAGTGTAGTGTAACTTGATCTTCAATGTGTATATATTACATGTGGTACGTCTGTCTATATAACATGTGGTACGTCTGTTTATATTACATGTGGTACGTCTGTCTATATTACATGTGGTACGTCTGTCTATATTACATGTGGTACGTCTGTCTATATTACATGTGGTACGTATGTCTATATTACATGTGGTACGTCTGTCTATATTACATGTTGTACGTATGTCTATATTACACGTGGTACGTCTGTCTATATTACATGTGGTATGTATGTCTATATTACATGTGGTACGTCTGTCTATATTACATGTGGTACGTATGTCTATATTACATGTGGTACGTCTGTCTATATTACACGTGGTACGTCTGTCTATATTACATGTTGTACGTATGTCTATATTACATGTTGTACGTATGTCTATATTACATGTGGTACGTCTGCCTATATTACATGTTGTACGTATGTCTATATTACATGTGGTACGTCTGTCTATATTACATGTTGTACGTATGTCTATATTACATGTTGTACGTATGTCTATATTACATGTGGTACGTCTGTCTATATTACATGTGGTACGTCTGTCTATATTACATGTTGTACGTATGTCTATATTACATGTGGTACGTATGTCTATATTACATGTTGTACGTATGTCTATATTACATGTGGTACGTCTGTCTATATTACATGTGGTACGTCTGTCTATATTACATGTTGTACGTATGTCTATATTACACGTGGTACGTCTGTCTATATTACATGTGGTACGTATGTCTATATTACATGTTGTACGTATGTCTATATTACACGTGGTACGTCTGTCTATATTACATGTGGTACGTATGTCTATATTACATGTTGTACGTCTGTCTATATTACATGTGGTACGTCTGTCTATATTACATGTGGTACGTATGTCTATATTACATGTGGTACGTCTGTCTATATTACACGTGGTACGTATGTCTATATTACATGTGGTACGTCTGTCTATATTACATGTGGTACGTCTGTCTATATTACATGTTGTACGTATGTCTATATTACATGTTGTACGTATGTCTATATTACATGTTGTACGTCTGTCTATATTACATGTGGTACGTCTGTCTATATTACATGTTGTACGTATGTCTATATTACATGTTGTACGTATGTCTATATTACATGTTGTACGTATGTCTATATTACATGTTGTACGTATGTCTATATTACATGTTGTACGTCTGTCTATATTACATGTTGTACGTATGTCTATATTACATGTTGTACGTATGTCTATATTACATGTGGTACGTCTGTCTATATTACATGTTGTACGTCTGTCTATATTACATGTTGTACGTCTGTCTATATTACATGTTGTACGTATGTCTATATTACATGTTGTACGTATGTCTATATTACATGTTGTACGTATGTCTATATTACATGTGGTACGTCTGTCTATATTACATGTTGTACATCTGTCTATATTACATGTTGTACGTATGTCTATATTACACGTGGTACGTCTGTCTATATTACATGTGTACGTCTGTCTATATTACATGTTGTACGTCTGTCTATATTACATGTTGTACGTCTGTCTATATTACATGTTGTACGTCTGTCTATATTACATGTGGTACGTCTGCCTATATTACATGTGGTACGTCTGTCTATATTACGTGTTACGTCTGTCCATATTACATGTGATTTTTCCGGCTTTCATGCCTTAAGTGTCATTAAACGTTCGATTAAATCTATATTTGTTTCACATCCTATAAAATTCTGTCTTTCAGTCTGTCTAATTTTCATGACAGAATTCTTAACAAATTTACTCCCATCACCTTAACCAACTAACGGTGAAGAATGTGTCCAATTTTCTCCACACGAATACTCAAATGTTACCATAATAATACCCCACTTTATCCATGATAACCCACATTTACCGTAATACCCCAATTTTACCCCGCCACCTTCCATTCCACAGTCTGTCCATGCTGTATTCAAACTAAAATAGATTTGGTCACCTTCCATTCCACAGTCTGTCCATGCTGTATTCAAACTAAAATAGATTTGGTCACCTTCCATTCCACAGGTCTGTCAATGCTGTACTCAAGCTAAAGTAGATTTGGTCTCCCATTTCCATTAGCCCAAGCTAAAGTCTATTTTATCCCACTGTGAAACTTTTTACAAACCCCTACTCATCTCTCTCTCTCTCCCCTCTTTTTCTCGTCCTTGTGTCCATCTCTCTCCAAACTCCAATCTCGCTTGTCCCGCTCACCCTTGGCGAGTCTCTATCAGTCCTCTCACTCTCTCTCTCCTCTCTCTCTCACTCTCTCTCCTCCCCCCCCTCACTCACTCTTTCTTATCTCTCACACAGTCTTGTATTTCCCTTGTTTTATCCCTGGCGCCCCACACGCAAGAAGACTGTCACCTTAACATACAGCAAGGGGCTGCAGTAATGAACCAGCCCACCCCCACTCCGCGCCCTGTCTGATACACATCTATTTCGGTCCATTTGTTCTCAGGAATGCGTCCCATCTTTTCCCAACGATGACCCGCCCTCCCCACCGTTATGGTCTTTGTTTGATTTGTTCTTTTTACTTTGTTAGCTGGTCAAATAGTTAAAGGGAAAGAGGGTGTGTGGGTGAGTGGGGGGGGGGTAGTCTGACGACCTATGGTTTGCTCTGAAAGTGTGTGAGAGTGGGGGGAGGGGGGATGCCCTGGAAGTGTGTGTGAGTGGGGGGTTGCCCTGAAAGTGTGTGAGAGTGTAGTAGGGGTGCCCTGGAAGTGTGTGAGAGTGGGTGTGCCCTGGAAGTGTGTGAGAGTGTAGTAGGGTGCCCTGAAAAGCCCCATTCATCGATCGATTGGCTTCCTGTCCTTTTTACAAACGTATTCCGGTTTGACAAGTGGTTTGGGGTAGAGATTACCTCGGCAGTGATATGTTTCAGTGGGCGGGGCGGGCCTCTCCCTCAACTGGTGCGTAGACTCGGTGCGCACCAAGCGTAGACTGAAATGTGCTGTGTTTAAATCTACCTGTCGGGCAAATCACCCAGCGCCAACTTTTATTTTGTAAACGTGAAGTGAACGGGTCGATTGACATGGCGTGAGTTACTGCCACGGTGGAAGTATTTCTGACAGTTCAATTGGTTGCGGACTTGTGAAACGTTTCGGCTGGATTATCTATTCTTGCATGAGTTGCTTTTTTTCTTAAACGGATTAACCTCCCTTGATGATCTCGCCGTAAGTGAACTAACGACATCTCTTTCATTTTTTTATTTTCTCCCATTCTCTACCCCCGTAACTCTCTGTCTTCTACATTCTCCTCTTTCAATCCCTCCCTCAATCACCCTCTACGTCGGTCGCTATCCTTTACTTCTCTCTATATTTTCTAGAGAATTGTCTCCACCCCCGCTCTTCTCTAAACGAAAACAAAAAGTTATCAACAGCACATGAAACAAATCTTCTTACACATTTCTTATCTACGTGACACATAATGTGTGACACTAACATTATTTTAGTCTGTGGTCCAAGTGGTTGTGGGCGTGTGTCTCGTGCATGCAAGTGTGAAACGGTAAAGTCTATAAGACACCTGTATGAAATTCCTGCAGACTTAAACAACCTACTCATAGCAACAGTTGCGCTTAGTAGGTGCATCTCTGGTGTCAAGGAACACAGGGACGATTGGTGTGTACTATTCAAACTTACGTCACCTGTTGCAATAAAACACTAATGAACTAGGTTTGATAAGATGAGTCCATATATTCAAAACTTACTTCATTAGACCCCTCCCACCCTCTAATTGTAGCTACAGCAGACGACGGTAAGCAAAAGGAAAGGTGCCTCAGGAATGCCATTTAAAACACACGGTATCGGGTCTAAGGTAAATTATCTAAAACACATAACACACCGCCTCCGGTAAACAGTAAATGGTATAAGGCACTCTATCAGTTGAATAGCATAGCATAGGTTTCACAATGTTGATAGAAGTATCACATTATGTCAACCTAAAAGTATTACACTGTCTCCTATAGTATCCCGTGTGGTCATCATACTTCTTTTATCTCCTTACCGGAGAGTGGATCCAGTACGAAGAATGAGAGAAGAGTGGCTCCCATACATATAGAAAGTATTAAAACTATTTACCCTACCAGCCAATAGAAATAGATTTGTATTCGTATTTAAATAACACTGTGTTAAAAACTGCAGGTAGAAGGACATTTGTCTTTCTGTGGCCCAGCGATATCCTCTCTTTTGTTTTCAAAAACTGAGAATTTTTGGCTTTCATCTTCCGGAAGTGGAACTAGGAAACAAAGCAAGATCAAAAAAAAAGACATGTTCAGTGTGCGGCTAGGTCATACTGACACAGCTTGGAGTCAGGTCATGGTGACATAATGTGTAGACTGTCCGCTCCCCCCCCCATAAAAAATTGCGGGGAAAGTTAAAGCAGACGAGTGAGATTTATTGATTTGTCGAAAGATTTATTGAACACTCCATTCTTTGTTTCGTATCATTCTTCATTGAACAATAGCTGGCGGTGTGAAGAAATTACACTTTTCTTGTTTTATAATCTCTTAGAATTTGTGATTTAAAAAACCTTTTGTTAGCTTTTTTTTTAAATAAAATCTCTAACATATTGGGTTTCCATTAAAAAGTCGAATCATTTGTACATTTAATTTAATATTTACTGAAAGCAGGAGTTAAATTGTCACAATAGAAATTTCAAGAACAGAAATGTAACATTGTCACGATATATATTTTAATGACGTGAATTTAACATTTGGCACAATATTAGGTTTAATTACATAAATTCACCATTGTCGATATAGCAACTGTCTTTATGCTTACGAACTCAATACGTATCAAGCTGCAACTTTCAAACGCATCGGGAGATATGAAAACATCTCCATTTTATTGTTTGGTTGTTCTCTTAACTTAATACACACAAACACACACTCACCCGTGTACAAACTATGTACACCAAATAAGGTATTGAGCTACAATGTCACAAGTGTGTTTTCTAAACCTGTCACGTGATACAAAGTTTAATGGCCACCACTCCGACTTCTCGTTGATCACAATAACAGTGTGTTCAGCCAGGCCCATCCCGCCCCCCACCGACCTAGCACTCGACCAACCCTCACTTAGGATCACCATATTTCACATCAGTGACTTGCTTGATCCCTACTCGTTATGTGATTAGTTTTCCTCGTGGACCCAGGTCCCTTAGAGCCAGCTTGTATATCGTGTTACCCTTTCTTTAGGCAGTTCGGCCAGCGGACCCCAAACAGTAGCGCCCAACCTCTCTTAGGTAAGCTCATAGAGCAAATTTACTTTTTGCGATCTTTTATGTCTAACTAAGCTTTCAACTAATCCCAAGACAACGATCCACCATTCCACTAATCCACCCATCCACCACATATCAGGTCCTAGTACCAGCCGTTGGAAGTTTTGGGTTGCTGTGGCTCAATGTCAAGGACAGTGTAGAATAGTGTAGATAGAACGAGGCTTCCCACAAAAAAAACATCGTCTACGTAAAACTGTCTACAAAGTAACTGAGATGTACATTATAGTATTGACGAACATTGTCCCTAATTACTGATTATTGCTGTACACTCGGACATTTCACGTCAGTCCAGTTATGCAGTTCTTCTCTTCGTGTCTACCGTACTTTCTACCCTACTGTCTACCGTACTTTCTACCCTCATGTCTACCGTACTTTCTACCCTACATGTCTACCGTACTTTCTACCCTACTGTCTACCGTACTTTCTACCCTCATGTCTACCGTACTTTCAACTCTTCTACCCGACTGTACTATCGTACTATCTCTACGCTACTGTCTACCCTCATGTCTACCGTACTTTCAACTTTCTACCCTACTGTCTACCCGACTGTATATCGTACTCTCTACGCTACTGTCTACCCCACTTTGAGCCGCACTTCCGTTTAAGGTAGTAATTTCCCACACGGCAGTTGCCAAAGCGGAAATTGTCGTGAGCTGGCTTCACAGAACGTCATCCGCGTGAGTCTGACGTTGCGTGCGTCACCGAATCAAAATTAGAGCATGACGTCATCGACAGACGACTTTGGTTGTACCACAGGGCAGCAACCCAAACTTGTATCAACGGTCATTGATGATGGACTGTGCCGATGGTCAGTGGTGATGGTCAGTTCCAATGGGCAGTAGTGATGGCCAGTGGTGATGAACAGTGCCGATGGGAAGTAGTCAGTGGTGATGGTCAGTTCTGATGGGCAGTGCCGATGGGTAGTGGTGATGGTCAGTAGTGATGTAGATTGTCAATCGAGCCTGTCAGTGTGTGGGTGACGAAGTCAGAACGACACTTGGACGACTGTTATCCCAGTGCGTTTGTAGTTTATAGCGCGTTTGTCTTTTAACCCCGAAAAAACGCTCACGTACTAAACTTTTACACCAGTATGTTTGTTTATGTTCACTCACGGTCGCTATCTCAGCATGTAAGAATATTTATGTCCGCCGGTACTGTGAGTTTATCTTACACAACGAATAGAGCAACGCTTACACCAGTCAAGTCCGGTAACCGCGAGATTCTCTTTTTATAGCTCCCCTTTGATACGCCAACCTATTTATATGGCGGAAGTTTTGGTGTTGGCGGGGAGCTTTAGAAGTTTCTGGAACGAAGCCTGAGTTTTTGGGTCGTGAAGGGAGGGGTGGTGGGGGTGTAACATTTATCTTATCTAAAATGTGTTTTAATATTTGGTCCACTGGTGGTGCCGCCCATGGTTTAAAGGTCAAAGTTTAAGCTTCAAGGATCGAGTTCTCTTTCAAAAAGATACTGCATTAATACAGTCTCACCGCCGAAACACAGACATGCATACACACACAGAGAGAGACAGACACAAACAGACATACAGAGACACACACTCAAATACAAAACCAATTTCTCTTTTAGCTGCGGCAACGCCACGAGCACAACGTAAAATTATTAACTAAACTCTTATTAATCCTTAATTATATTTTAAAACAAGGTGTGGCTATGGCGCCCCGAGCGGACAACAAGGGCGCAGCTGGGGTAAGTGGTGATCAGAGTGTACAGTAAGAGCGTAGCTATACCTAGTGGCATCCCCGGCGGATACGAGGGGCCTAGCTAGGAATAGTGACGCCCCTGGCGGGCATATAATTTTTTGCAGCAATTCCTCCACGGTTAAAAAAAAATGCAGTTCCCAAAAATGTCGCCCCTCCATGTCAAGAAAAGTACCCCATCACACTGGGCGGCCCACCTTCCTTTGCACCCACCCTCTTTGTCACCTGCTTAAGATGTCTTCTTTGTAAGATTCACTGGTCCCGTCACCACCAAGCTAATGGACTCCACATTCTGCGCATGTCCTTGTTTTGATGAATTTTATCCCAACTTGTCACAAACATCTACGACGTGTCCACAAAGGTAAGTCACCTGTCAACCCCAGGTAATCCTGTCGGTCAGCTGTTTGACCGGCGGGGAGGGGAGAACGCTGGGGGCTCCACGGTGACCTACCGGTCAATAAGGGGACAGTTGTCACACAAACTTGCTAGGGCTGTCATTTCTGGATTACAGCAAATAAATAGGCTGGACATATCCGGCTCGGGAATATGTTCATCTTGACACGAGTGCTACGTTCATATCGACTTAGTCATGACTTTTGTCATAGGACATGTTCAGAAATGAACAACCCTGTCTGAAGTCATGTACGCACATTGAAACTTTCGTTGATGTAAACACATCATCTCTCACTAAGACAACATAATAAACTTTCATGCGCAATATTAGTCACAACCTTTTGTCCTATTAATCACAACTTTTTGTCCTATTTATGACAATTTTTGTGTTATTTGTCACAACCTTTCGTCCTATTTGTCACAACGTTTCGTCCTTTTTTGAAATGTTTCCCAAAAATTTGTAGAAATATTCACCACTAGACGCCCCGCGGCGTAGCATACGCCACAGACTTGCTCATGGAGAGTGCAAAGAAAGTGGAGAAATAACGGACACAAACTACAGCGCGAAGAAATCAAAACAACGCGAGTGAACGTCGGTTGACTGCCAACTCATTGTTGGTTTCGAGACGTTTGCAGGCGAAATTCTGTACACCCCTAACTTCTATGAAGTCAGCTATAAAACGATAATCGGTTTAAAATCAGAGTTACATACGATAATCGGTTTTAAAAAAAACAACAACAACAACACGCAATTAACAACCCTAAATATGACTAACCCTCGCTAGGGTCGGCCAATCACAGTTTATGTTTAAGGGATGGTAGTATTAAATGGGAGGCGGGTAACAACAACCTCAGTGTGCTTGTCTCCATGTTTACTCGCTATGTTTTACTTACTTTGTGCTGCTTTTTGTGTCTGTACTCTCACCCCCCCCCAATCCGTTCTTTGCACTGTCTATTATGAGCAAGTCTGCGGCGTATGCTACGCCGCGGGTCTCTCCAGAGTTCCTTCTTTTCATTTACTCACAGTCGTTTGCCCAAACCCATCCCATTTTGACAACTGTGTCTTTCAGGAAGTCTTCACCCGTAACTAAATCATTAGCGGCGTATGCTACGCCGCGGGTTCAGCTAGTGTTGGCAATAAAGGGGTAAAAGAACGGGCACATACAGACATTTTTAAAAATTAAAAAAAAACCAATGTTTTCGCTGGGGCTTGAACCCAGGACCATCGACATATGAGGCGGACGTGATAACCAGTACACTACGAATCTCACATTTACTGTGAAGGAACAATGCAACTGAACGCAAGTGCATTGTTGCCACCCACTCCCACCCCCCCCTTTTTTTCATATCATCCCACCACGCTTGCCAACAGTGTTTAGTTGACCCGAGCGAGGGTCATTCGTCATGCTGTGTTGCACATACTTGCAGCTTGTTGCCTCGCAGGGTCCGACCACGAAGAGAATTATATATAGAAATTTATTATATGAAACCCGGGAGGACCCACCCCCCACTTTGCACCCTTACATGTTACACCACTCCAACAGCCTTTAAGACTTAACACACACACACAAAATATGATGAAATATTTGTATTCTAGGCTATCATTTCTAGGCCATCATATCCTAGACATCATATCTAAAATTTAAAAAAAGTACCAACTTCGTGTTTGGCTTTCTTGCAACTCATCAGCTCACATCGCCAACACCGACCCCGTTTTTCTAGCCACTTTTACCACTCCCTTTATCCTCGTCCAAACTTCCATCTCTATTGACACACAAGTCCAGACAATGGCTGCCTCTCGTGAATCGCTACTTTATATAACCAACAGGAATACTCGACCTTTAGCCAGCGTCCGTACCCCGAGACATCAGACCCAATCGACCCATCTCCACAGCGGCAATGGAGAAATGATCGCTCTTTTTCACCCTCAGTGACCACGACGTAATATCGTGTTCGATCGCCGAAGACAACCGTAATGGTGCCGGATCCTTTCACGAGAATTCTAACTCGCCATTTCACGAGCGCCAGGCCGAGGGTTTCTGGGGTGTGAGGTTAGTAAGCTTACAGCAAAATGCACGGACAATGCGATCTGGTCGATACATTAGATTACAGGACCAGGGGGGATAAAAGGACTACCGGTCTCTGGATAGTCACAATCGTATTATGGGACTTTGTTTGTAGGGTCACATTTATAAATAATGAAATGCTTACAGTGTAAGGTTTCTATAGGAAAAATTGAATCGAGTTAGTTACTACATTTCCGAATATTTAAGATGAGGAGTAAGTTAATTTATAAAGATTTCTCCTGTCCAGGTTCAGCGAATTTTAGTTTGGAAACACACGGAAATATTAACGTTGCCCCAAACCAGCTCCAAAGTTTAAATGGTCCTTTCTATAATACATTGCAACTTTATATGGTGTATTGCAATCTTCTTTGGTCCACTGCAACCTTCTTTCATCCTATGCAATCTTCTATTGTCAACTTATCCACTGCAAGATTCTAAGGTACACATTGCGGAAGCTTCAGTCCATATGCCATCCCTTTTGTCCACATGCCATCCAGTGGTCTGCATGTCATCCAGCGGTCCACATGTCATCCAACAGTCCACATGTCATCCAGCGGTCCACATGCCATCCAGTGGTCTACGTGTCATCCAGCGGTCCACATGTCATCCAACAGTCCACATGTCATCCAGTGGTCTACATGTCATCCAGCGGTCTACGTGTCATCAGCGGTCCACTGCAGCTTTATTAGGCCGACACACATTTGTCTACACCGAGTATTTCAAGGTCAATTCCATTTGTTCAAAGTTATTTAACCACCTCCTACTACAGGGTTTGGTTACCATTTTCCAATGGCCCCTCTCATTGCCCGTCAAGATTGCCCCCTTTTCTATTGCCCAAATTGGGGAACATAATACAAGGAAAAATGAGTGCCGTAGTCGCAGTGGGCTTGTAATGATGGAGAGTGAGAAGGGAGGGGTAGGGCACTCAGAGGGGGGGGGGAGTTTATGTGACTGGGGAGCATGAACAGGTTCCACGTTCGGTTAAAAACACAAACCACGAGTGCAGCGTCAACAGTCACGAGCTTTTACTACCCGAGGCGTAGCTGAGGGCGAAAAATTCCCTAAACAAAACAGAAACGCCATGTATGTGCAGGCGCTGAGGGTGATGGCTAGGGCGCCATCAGCTGTTCTGACAGCAGCCGTACATGTGTTTGGAATATTGTGTTTAAAAATGCCTTTTTTAGCTAAATTATTTTTTTAGAAGGGTCACTTTTCTTTTTCTTTTTTAAAATAAACATTAAAAAAATAATAATAAAAACATAACCTGACGAAATAAATTTCCAAAGAAGCTCTCGTTAGCATGGCTGAGTTTCCCATCCATTAAAAACAGCTTTCGAAAGGCATGTGACGTCCGATCAAACGGTCATACAATTCGGACGTACGTCATTCACTGACGTCATAGACTGTTGGGATACTACCGAAAAGAAGTTCAGGAAGAAAAAGAATTAACAGAGCGCTTCTCTGTGTGGTTGTGTTTTTGGTGAATCTAAGGAATTGCGAAACATGGTTTTAATTTTGTAAATTCAAGGAAATTTCAAATATGAATAATTTATTGATTTATTGAAAACACCTGCCATGTGTCAGAATATAATTACCAACACTGCACGTACTCCCAGAGAATTTCATGGAATATTGCAGTCACGAACTGCAGTCACCTAGTATCGCAGTCACCTAGTACTACAGTCACCAAGTACTACAGTCACCAAGTATCGCAGTCGCCTAGTATCGCAGTCACCTAGTATCGCATTCACCTAGTATCGCAGTCACCTAGTATCGCAGAGAATATGGCAACACCACCCCTCACCTCTGTACCTCAGAGACTATGACAACACCACCCCTCACCTCTGTACCTCAGAGACTATGACAACACCACCCCTCACCTCTGTACCTCAGAGACTATGACAACACCACCCCTCACCTCTGTACCTCTGAGAATATGACAACACCAGTCAGTCCTCCACTACATCACCCCCCCCCCGCCCCCGCCGTGAGATGACCTTCCCGGACCGACTGATCCCAATAAAGATAATGGCGAAGTAAACGGAAGAGTGAGTAGGGGGTAGTTCTCACAACGTGTTCTGTATGGCCCCAACGTTCTAACCCCCACCCCCCGTGGTAACGTCTTAAACCCCCGTTGTTTTCAATCTGGCTCCGAGTGGGAAATGGCGTGGGGTGACTTATATAGACTTCTGTTAGGTTAGAGTTAGAGGGTGATACAGGGTAAAGGATTTGATGGTTGGGGGTGGGGGTGGGTGGTGGGAGGTAGCGGCTGAAAGGGAAGACGACAAACTGGTAGAGGCGCAGGAAATTGGGGGGGGGGATGGTTGGCCTGGAGGGTCATGCGGCCAAATGTGAAAGTTTGTTCTTTTTAATTCTTCGTGAAAGAGGCGCCAAAAGTCTTAAGAACACCCTGAACGGCACTATCACGAACTAACCTTGGCTACGCCCCTGATTGGGTTTGTCTGCTCATGTTTGCAAACGGACTATGATAGACATGAGTAACGCATTCTCAAACTGTAAGTGGGCGATGGGCTGCTGGGGTGTGTGCAGTGTCTCACAGTAACACAACATGGAGTCAAAGTTGACTGCTAGCTACAGTCAGCTACAGTCTTACTTGGATGACAAAAGTCAAGTGGATCTCAAAGTACGCGTGTGTACAGCGACCTCACGCTTCTGGTCTCTTCAGCTCTCTCGGGTCATTTAACGGGCTCACATTTTTGTTCTACTACGGCGGTTCTAAATTTACAACAACACAAGAATGATACCGACGAGAAAAAAAAATCACCTTTGACGTTTTTGATGAGGTCAATAGGATAGATTGGCGTGAATAAAATGTTAAGGATTTGTTAAAGTTAATAGATTATCCATTCTGCATAGCATGTTATGGATGGTATACATGTCAACGTACCGGCAATGTCGATATTTTCTTGATGGTATACATGTCAACGTACCGGCAATGTCGATATTTTCTTGATGGTATACATGTCAACGTACCGGCAATGTCGATATTTTCTTGATGGTATACATGTCAACGTACCGGCAATGTCGATATTTTCTTGATGGTATACATGTCAACGTACCGGCAATGTCGATATTTTCTTGATGGTATACATGTCAACGTACCGGCAATGTCGATATTTTCTTGATGGTATACATGTCAACGTACCGGCAATGTCGATATTTTCTTGATGGTATACATGTCAACGTACCGGCAATGTCGATATTTTCTTGATGGTATACATGTCAACGTACCGGCAATGTCGATATTTTCTTGATGGTATACATGTCAACGTACCGGCAATGTCGATATTTTCTTGATGGTATACATGTCAACGTACCGGCAATGTCGATATTTTCTGTGTATGCAGTACGAAATGCGTTTTTCGAGGGTTACTAGGACACGCCAATCTCCCGCCTCAAATAACTCATTTACTGCATGTTACTTATACGTTTAATTCAGGTTACTTAACAGTTTAATGCATATTACTTATACGTTTAATGCATGTTACTTATAAGTTTACTGCATGTTACTTAACTCTTTTACTGACGTGCTGTTGTGTTACTGATCTAAAACCCCTACAGTTACTCCAGTAAAGTTGTACACTAGGCGGGAATATTGTGTCCCGTCAAAACACTTAATCCGGAGAATGTTGACACAGACATTGGACGACCGCAAACTGTCTACTCCCACACAATATACACGCCCCCACATGCCCCCAAACACACATACACACAGACATGCTGTTTGGCTTGGATATTTTAAAGCGGTGAATTTAAAATGTATCCCGTAATCATAACAGTTACACTCTTGCTGAAGGCAATAATGGTGATACTTTAGTGGATTATTGTGAGGTTATTACTTTAGTGGATTATTGTGAGGTTATTACTTTAGTGGATTATTGTGAGGTTATTACTTTAGTGGATTATTGTGAGGATTATTACTTTAGTGGAATATTGTGTAAGTTATTACTTTAGTGGATTATTGTGAGGTTATTACTTTAGTGGAATATTGTGAGATTATTACTTTAGTGGAATATTGTGAGGTTATTACTTTAGTGGATTATTGTGAGGTTATTACTTTAGTGGATTATTGTGATGTTAATACTTTAGTGGATGATTATTTGACTGATGATATGTTGATCAGTTTTAAAATGTACGTGTTGAAAAGTTTGAATAAGTTTTTCCCCCTGTTTTGACACCTAGTGACAGTATAGAAGTAGGGGTTGAAGACATCTTGCGACATTTCTCACATAGTTTTGTCACCTGAGAGATAGTATATCCGACAGCGAGTGAGGACATTCATTACTGCCTGACACCACGGCGAGGGCCCGCGACGCAACGAGTCGTCAGTGTAATTTAACTAATTCGCTCTGACGTCACATAAGTTTGGCGGAGAGACACGAGAGTAGTTTTGAAACATGGTGACAAAGGAAGGGGCATGCGAAAACCGTGGCTGCAATGTGGCAAAGACAAAAATGAATCTCGACTAAAATGAAATCTGTCTACATGTCAACTCACCCGATGAAGGGACTTCAAGCGGCTGTCTGTGGCCAAGCCAAGCATCTTTTTAAAAAAATATTCGAATCTTTACATTTGATCTCTAGTTACTTAACTTCGTCTTATTCTTCTCACCTTCGTCTTATTTAAGTCACTTCCTTTCTTATTCTGTATACATGTGCTCTTATATAATTACCTTTGTTATATATATATATGTATATACATGTAGTAACTTGTTCAATTATATTGCCGCTACCTGTTTATGTTTTAGTTGTTTTAATTAGATCCACAAAGCTGCCCTTAAATTGTGTCCGCCCATGATTACCCAGCCCCCCCCCAATTATTGAAATGTTTGCTTTATATTCAAACCCAAAGATCCTGTTAATCACCTCTTTCATAAGTAATCACCCAAACTGCCGCCCCCTCCCTCCCCGTTTACACCCACCCTCGCCCCCACACAAAGACTCTAGAAGCGCCTATTTGAATTTTTGTCTTCTAATTTATCACGAACCCAAAAATTTCAATTTCATTTTTTGTCTCTTTTTTTTTCCTTCTTTTTTTCTTTTTTTTTGTGTGCCTTATCTTGTTTGTCTAACGCCTTAATGACAACAAAGTTTGGCTCTTTGTTCTCTGAGCATGTTTCCTTTTCTTCAACATGACTGGATTTTAATGTTTCCTTTCAGGTACCCCACTCCCACAGCACCAACGACAATTTTTTAAGCTCACGCAGTTTTTCAAGCCTAAAACTATAAAGAATTATGTTATCCTACCTCCATTCTCTTTCCTCTTTACCCTCTGGGTGCTCACCCCCCCCCCTTTTTTACCCCACCCCGGAGTATGCCACTGCACGTAGATTTCCGCCATTAAAATTAACCGCCGGCTAATTCGCACGTTCGACCGTTGAGTGTTTTTCCCACGCACGTTGGCCCCGGTGCACGCGCTCAGCTCGCCCCCAGAAAGTTGATTTTCAAGTTTGAACAATTAAAAAAAAACTTGATGGTTTAACCGAGCCAGTAAAATGATTGTTAGATAGATTTAAATCGCCAGGAAATAGATTGTTTGAAAAGCTTTCAACTGCCCGAGAATAGATTGTTAGATAGCTTTCAATAGCCTGAGAATAGATGGTTGAATTTCACACCATTTTTGGGATTGAAAGAACACATATTAACTGTGAAGAGCATGGAGGTTGGCTTAGAAACTAAACAATTTTTTTTTAAGTTTGAAAAGTATAGTCACTGATGATTTCTTACTTGAGGTCAGTTTCATTTTTATTAAACATATTTTTAGATTCGCTCTTACAATTTTGCCGTATATCTAGAAATACCCCCCCCCCAACAAAACAAAATAATAAAAAATACACGTTAGAGAACCGCCCTTCCAGTCAATCTTAGCATGTACGTTGGTTGACCACATCTGTTGATTTATAAAACATTTGAGGACCGCTGTTATCGAAGACCTTATCAAGTATTAATCACAGTCGGTTTTCGTACACCATATTAAAGAAAACATTTTGGTCTCCTTTTCAAAAGCCAAACACCGTCTCACCCGCCCCAGCCCACTTTTTTCTTTCTTCTTTACTGTTTTATTATTGGTGGATCCTGCCAGTGAATTAAATAGATGCTATCGTGGCTGAAGGGGGCCCTTAAACTAGAGCAGGGCGCCACGGGGAGGGAGAAATGGAGGGGAATATTTTAATTGCCGGCGTGTTTCTATTCATAACAAAAGTATATTACTTCCGGTGCTGAAATGGTTCAAATCTTGAGTTACATTAATCTCCCTCGCTTATCTCCTCGCTGTTTGATAATATTGCACACAAGGAGGAAGAGAGCTAACAGTGTGCGAGGCGGGGACGAGGTTTGCGTCAGGCGTGTTGAAATAGACTCGGGTATGCAAGTTACTTAACTGGGAGATAAAAGTGGTCGTGCTGATGGTGATGGAGGTGGTGTGTGTGTCTCTGTGTTTGCGTGTGTGTTTCTTTTGTCTTACTGGTCTATTTTCATGTCCTTCGTCTTAACAGAGTTTACAGTTTCGTTCTTTGAAGTCTTTTTTTAAAAAGTCCCTCTTAGTCATTTCTTAGTTTCTCTTAGTCATTTCTTAGTTTCTCTTAGTCATTTCTTAGTTTCTCTTAGTCATTTCTTAGTTTCTCTTAGTCATTCTTAGTTTCTTGAAAACTCTCTCAGTTTATATTAGTCCGTCTTAGTCTCTGCTATAAATAACGTTGTTGTTTTCTGTATTCACTAGATTATGACCCAGCTTGAGATGAGGACTTTAGACATGCACTACGACCCGGATGAAGCGGAGATGTCGGCCCAGGAGCGTCTTCTCTACAACAACAACTACAACAGCAACCACCACCACCCCATGAACGGGGACGAGGAGCCGCACTACCAGCTCCCCTACGCGCACCTCCACCAGAGCCCTTACCTCCACCACCAGCAGCAGCTCCAGCAGCAGCAGAGCTCCTACAGCAGCGATGACCACAGCAGCATTTACAACCCGCGCCACATCAACGGCAACGGGATGCCTTACCCGCAGACGACATTCCAGGACAAGTACAGTGTGGCGTACCCAGTCAGGGACGACCACCATATCGGGAGGAGGGGCACCAGACCCACGGGCTCCGGGATAGTGTACCGGCCCAGGCGGAAGCTGTGGTGGGTGGCGGCGCTGCTGGTGCTGTTGCTGCTGGTGATAGCCGGGGCGGTGGTCATCGCTATTTACTTCACAGTTCTCAAAAAGGAGGCCGAGCCCACGGTGGTCGCCGCCGAGAATGGACTTCCGGTCAAAAACAAGACCACGCCGCCTCGGCACGACTCTGGGGACTCCGTCACCCAGCAGCCCCCTTACGTCATCTACACCACGCCCTACACGCGCCCCCACCCACCGGACTTCATGGAGATTAAAATACAAAAATTCGACGCATTCTGGCATCCCGGCGACTCGCGTTTATTCTCGGCGACATTGACCAATGGTACGATCATTCAAGTTTTTGGACCTAAGAAAAGTGACGGAACCGTCAAGTCCATCTACTCTCTAGGCATGACTGACCCCGGGGGTTCCACGACATCCGTCCGGTTTCTGGACCAGAGGAATTTAGCCTCGGTGGTTCTCCCCAACGGGGTCATCGTCAACTACGACTGGTCAGCCAACAACCTGGACATGGAGGTCAAGGTGTTCGAGCCATTTACCGAGCAGACCAAGGGTCCGATCTCTCACCTGGCTATCGTGGAGGTGGGGATAAGATCCTACCTGTTGAGGCAGATCAGCAAGGTCATGGCCGATATGCGCATGCTCAAGGCCGACCCGCTGACCGGAAGTCGCCGCGGCAGCCATAAATGTTTCACGAGATTCCCCCTCAAGGTCACCAAATGCGGAGGTCAGTACAACTACGACGGCGCCTACGTTCAAGGGGAAATATCAGGTATTGACAAGCCGATCATCGTCGCTGCTCTCCCTTGGCCCAAAGAACCGGACTCATGCTATGACCAGGACATAACGACCTCCAACTATTACCTCCCCCTGCCGGGCAAGGTCGACAACGACAACGCCACCATGATCAAGGAAGCCTATGTGGCCTCGTCCTCCCGCGTCTTCATGGAGCTCTGCAACACCATCAACGACCAAGTGTTCCAGGAGCACCACAGCCTGTGCTCCGAGATGGCCGAGAAGGTCAGGAAGAAGCTGAACCGCCACCAGCTGCTGGGCATCGTCTATGACAGCTGCAGCGCCATCCTCAACTCCCTGCACACCGCCTGCATGGCCATCTCTGGGATCTCGTCCGCCGACAACATGCCGTCGCTGACCGAGGACGGGCTGCTGAGGAGCTTCACCAGGCGTCTGTCCGACAGCTTTCAGCCGGGACTCCCCGACAAGGTCGACCTCAAAGCCCACGCCTTCTGCCCGTCATCCCTACTTATCAGCTCGTTCCAAGCCACAGCGGACATCCAGCCGAACCGAGACAACATCGTGCAGGACACAATCCACATCAACTGCCCCAACTACCCGGAGGTCACCTACGTGGACGTCGACCACCTGCTGACCAAGTCCGACGTGCAGACCTCCTCGTCCCACTACGACCTGGTCAAGCACAAGATGCGCCTCTGCTCCATCTGCGCCTTTGAGAAGTCGGTCAGCGCCAAGATCATCACCGACGAAATGCTCTGCAACAACACCTGCACCAAGACCAACATGCTGGAGCACATCCCCGACAACTATATCCCCGAGGAGAAGGACTTTGTGGAGCAGGACAGCGTGTACTGCCACGACTTCCTCACCGGCGTGGACAACAGGATGGAGCCCATAGGCCGCCAGTGCCTGGGCAGCTGTCTGTCACACCTTCACGTCCAGTTTAAAATCAGGGACCCCAAGACGAACGTGTTGTACTACGAGCAGACAGTCCAGTGCTCAGAACTCAGAAATCATGCTTGCAAGATGAAGTTTGGTATATAAGATGGCAGCTGTCATGTGGAGTGTATTATGTACTGACAGGTTTCATGTACACAGACATGTGTATTATGTGTACACGGGCAAACGGATATGGGCAGCAGCTGGAGCAAGCACCTCATGTACCTCGTCCTATATCTCAGGCTGAGATCTATGGGCAGAAAACCCCCAACAGAATCTTTTGAAGACAACTGGGGTTATTGGTGCTGTGAGCATTCAAAAATACACTCACAAGCTGAGTGTGTTGTATTACTCAGGTATTTACCATCACACCTTTGGGTTGTATCGGCCTTGACCTTTTTGGGGTGGGGTCATGCATGCAACCTTCAGGCAGGTCATGGAATGTGGGGGTGGATAGACTCGTCCCAACTGACACTGACATCTGATCCTGTCAATCAAAGTGGAGGAGGGATGGGTTGGTGTCCTGCTCCTACAGGAACGTCCTTGTTTTCAAGTAGTGTCAAGAAAGGGAGGGGAGCAGGTATGGTCCTCCATGGAGAGGTAAAGAGAGAGACCACAGTGTAGTGTGGGTTTCAATTTGCGATCTATTCCCTATGTGATCCACATGTGGCAGACTGACATTTCTTAGGAGGTTTTCTAAAAGACTGACATTTCTTAGGAGGTTTTCTAAAGTCTAAGGATTATTACGTTTGAGAACCACTGCGAGACTGACATTTGGATGATCAATTTTTAACTTAAAGAAAAATGAACTATTTCTAGTGTTTGGATTTTTTACACCTCAAACATAGCACCCAGTCCTAGCAGGACTTGCTGCAAGGACCTTGCACCCAGTCCTAACAGGAGACTTGAGAAGTAGGACCTAGCACTCAGTGCTAACAGGAGTTGTTGGAAGGATTCAGCACCTAGTGCTAACAGGAGATATTAGCAGTAGGACCTAGCACCCAGTGCTAACAGGAGATATTAGCAGTAGGACCTAGCACCCAGCAATATAAATGCCCCAAACTGGAATTCCATGTCTGGTTTATTATTAAAAAATATCAATTATCTCAAACAATATGGAGTCTCATTAAATACTCCATCACTGATCTAAAACTAAATAACGTTATTTCCTCAGATTTTATCTCGGGATCCATAAGTTTTACTCTACAGTAGTGTGTCCCTTGAAGGAAATATTTGAATTCAGACATACGTCAGGATTAAGCTGGCAATGTATAGGACTATATAGGTCTTCAGTCTCAACGATGGGACAAAGAGGTGCCATACGGTGCCCTAATTATGTGACTAAGAGGTGCCATATAGTGACCTAATCATGGGACTATGAGATGCCATATTGTGCCCTACTACATCGACAAAGGGGTACCATGAAAGGGTTCCACACTAATCTTGGCGTGAATTAAGACAAAGGACCTGTGATAAGCATGTAAAATTAGCCAACATACATACAAGTGCACATGTTACAAGTGCACATGTTACAAGTGCACATAGATTCATTTATTTGTTATGTCCAGTTTTTGAGCTTGTTGACCCTTTTTTTGACCACATTTATATGGGTCTTGAGAAGTCATTTAAAACATACACATCAACATACAGTAACTTTGAGTTGCACATAAACTAATTCTGTGTTAATTAAATAATGTATGGCCATAACAATTGGTTTAGAATTCCACTGTGTCTCTTAAAAAATCCTTCACTTAAAAATGTGTCTAAGACTTATCCAACACATCACTTTCAAGTCGTCATGTATTATGTGTGTCTTAAATGACACATAGGTTTCATTGCATGATACTGCTGATGGCAAAGTAAACAATTACATGACTAGGGGAACATCTATCACAGTAAATTAATGAAACAAACAAATTAATTACATTACAAAGTAAACTAAGTCACAGACACAATTTTACTTTAATTTTTTGATGTTTGATATATTTTGAAAAATAAATTTAAGAATTGTATGTACTTCCTGCACGTATTTGAAATATTTAATTTTCATTATTACCATTGAACAGTTTAAGAATCCAAGGTATATACAAGCCACTGGTTTGGGAACCCCTGGTCTACATCCTTTTTGTCTCTGTGCATTCATTCCATTCCCCCACACATATTCCCACACATATTTCCACATATTGGTTTATTTTTTTTTAAATCTTGTTTTCTGTGCACGTTTTGATCTTAAGCCAAGGGACTTCCTCTCACATATTTTAAAACAGTTCTTGGAAGTCTTGACATTCTTATTGTTGTTCTTCCAGTTATGATTGTCATGTAAACACACACTACCAAGGTATCTCTGTTGTCAAGTAAACACACACTACCAAGGTATCTCTGTTGTCATGTAAACACATTCTACCAAGGTATCTCTGTTGTCAAGTAAACACACAATACCAAGGTATCTCTGTTGTCAAGTAAACACACACTACTAAGGTATCTCTGTTGTCAAGTAAACACACAATACCAAGGTATCTCTGTTGTCAAGTAAACACACACTACTAAGGTATCTCTGTTGTCAAGTAAACACACAATACCAAGGTATCTCTGTTGTCAAGTAAACACACACTACTGAGGTATCTCTGTTGTCAAGTAAACACACACTACTAAGGTATCTCTGTTGTCAAGTAAACACACACTACTAAGGTATCTCTGTTGTCAAGTAAACACACACTACTAAGGTATCTCTGTTGTCAAGTAAACACACAATACCAAGGTATCTCTGTTGTCAAGTAAACACACAATACCAAGGTATCTCTGTTGTCAAGTAAACACACAATACCAAGGTATCTCTGTTGTCAAGTAAACACACAATACCAAGGTAATTCTATCTCAGTCTGGGATGGAAGGTATCTTCAACATTGTTTGTTACAATGGTTTTTATAGTAGAGGTCACTAATGTATTAACTAAAATGGAATCTTTAAAAATTGTAAATTTAGAATGATCTCATATATATTAGCTAACAAGGAATCCCTTATCTTTGTAAAGTTAGAATAACCTTGAAAGAGGTCATAAATGTATTAGCTTTTAAATGGAATCCCTTACCCAACACTGTTAAGTTAGAGTAGCTTTGTTTGTATAGATTACATTTGCTACCTCAAATAATTTTTAAAATAAATCTGTCATGGTTTCAAGTTATATGATGGCCTATGGTTTCAATTATTCTTTCAACACTATTTTTTTGTTATTAAGGCTGTTTTTGAAGTAAATCAAAATATTAGTTACATATAAAAATCACTTATGCCCTGATCTATAAATAGCTAGACAAATTGTGTGGAAAAAAAAACATAAATTATTTATTTATTTGTCATTAAAATGAATAATAAAGCAGGGAACATATCAGAATTTATCTAATTTAGAGATTTGTAATTTTACATGTTGTATTGAAAAGGTAAATCTATTCTCTTATCTTTCAATGAACAAATGAAATAAAACAGTCAATAAACAACAGATAATTAGCTATTAGCCAGTTTTGTGACGGTTCCACATTGTGGTACTTCCATCTAGTGAAAGCGCCACATTGTGGTAGTTCCATCTTGTGAGTACTTGTGACAGTTCCAAATTGTTCCACATTTCACTTGTTCCATATTGTGAAAGTAAAATATTGGTATAACTTTTTAAAATATTTTTTATTGTTTACAAATCTATGTTGAAATTGTCTCTAGCTCCTGATGTTAACTTTGACCTTCTTTAGCGTAAAGGAAGAGAAAATGTTTGTTTAAGTAATTAAACTTCTTAAAAATTGGACTCAAAAATAAACACATTAAATAAATTACCTGGCATGGAAATAATTTTTTTAAGATCATGATTTTAAAGTTGCTGTATGATAATTATTTTCAATAATAATTGGACTTAGATACTGTGATTATAAATTAATATGTTATGCAAATGTTACTATTATTAATATTCAAATTTAAGTTAGAAAATCTTAAATTATTTACATCTCATGTGTCTTTATATGCATAATTTGTTTAGTTAATTCTAATTTTTGTCCATTATTTCCTTTTGTTACATTTTAATTGCTTTTTTAATTGTTGTTTTAATGTCATGTGTTTTACGCAACACTTTGGGAGAAAAAAGCCGTGACTGATAAAAGCAGATTTATCTTGATGTGTTTTGTTGCTGTTAATTTTCTCCTCAACTGAAACTTTTTAATATTTAAAGTACATAATGAGTGTATTCCCTCAAACGTCCCATCTTGTTATTCTATGCATCTGATCTGTCGCAGAAATTAATGGCATATTTTATGATAATCTACCACTGTATATATAGACATTTTGTTTCGAGAGTGGAAAGCTTGAAAGGTTCTCAGGAGTAATATTAATATTTGGAATGGAAGGGAAGTTTGAAAGAGACGGTTCGAGGGTACAATGATGTACAAAGTTTTTTTTAAATTTTTTCCTTGGCCAGCAGCATTATAAATAATAAAATATTCTTTGAAGGATTGTGATTGTTAGCAATGGAAGGGAATTAACTGATACAACTCCAACGGTCTTCACTGTTATGTTATAGTGGGCTCCCTTGATGTTTATTTTTGTATTTATTTAATTAATTATTATTATTTTATTTTTTTTCTTTAAAATTTCTAAAGAAAATGATTTGTTATTTAAACCATTGTTTCGAATTTCAGGGATAAATTTGATGATTTTCATTGAAATAGAAACAATAATTCTACTCTTGAATTGTCTAAATCTTTGTAACAATAACGTATTACTGGCCACCTGAAGTTACCACAAGCTTACTTTATTGGTTCATCTGATTATTTAGTGTAACACATGTCTCTTCACATTGAAATTCGCAACATTAAGATATTCATTCAAATATATATTTGATGGTAATCCCTTATTTCAGCGCATTTTAAATTTTTAGAACAAAATAAATTAAATAACTTACTTTTACTAATTTAAACACTTAAATCAGATATAAAAAAAAGTTTTTAATGCTTTACAATTAGTTTTTTCGTGTGTTTTGTTGAGTTTAAAGGGGTTTTTAACTTAGAAAGAGGTTTTTAAAAGCAGACTTCCAACAACAATGTGTTAGTCACAGAAGATAGTGAAATATACAAATTTTTATTTCGTACAAATCGTAAAATAGTAATTTTTAGGGCTGTTATCGATTAATTTAATTTTAATCGTTAACTTTTGAAAAATTATCGATTAATTAATCTATAATTTCGATCAAAACCAAAAATAGAAATTTATTTTATTCATTAAACTGAACATTTCTCACGGACATGGAAAATTAAGAATATTTTGAACTAAATTTCATGAAAATGTGTTGATACTTGATTTGTGCTGAAGGTGGTACGTCAGCGATGTATTTGATCCTTTAAAAGAGAATTGTTTACGGCAGTGAACACAGTAAACGTTTTCACCATCTTCGACTTTGCCATCCGCAGTTAGCTTAAAAACAAAATTTTTGCTCAACTTTCTAGTTATATGTTTAAATTTAACTGCGCTGTTGCTGTCAGCAGAGCCGTCTTAACACATAGGCCCGTTGGGCATTTGCCCGGGGGCCCACGAGCATATGGGCCCCATGGGAATATGTTTATTTATATATATTATATATATTCATTTTTTATTCCTGCGGGGGAAGGGCCCAACACTATTTCTTTGCCCGGGGGGCCCAAAATTGTGTAAAGACGGCTCTGGCTGTCAGCCATTTTTTAGTTGACGTCTGCCGGTCAACATAAATTAATAAAATTAATTTTAATATTACGCGGGACATTTTTGTACGTAAAAAAATATATATAAATTATTATTAATAATTTATTTATTACTAAAATTTAAAAAAAATATTATAAATATTTTCTTAAATTTTAATAGAATTTTTATCGATTAAAATTATTATAATCGATATTTAATCGATAAAATTTGTAACGATTAATCGAGAAATTAATCGATAATTTCCGCAGCCCTAGTAATTTTATTTCCACAAAAAAAAATGTTTTAATTTTAAAATAGATTTCATAATAATACTAATTAATGACGTAAGTTTGAAAAAAAAAGTTTTTTGATGACTTGAAATATAAAGTGCGCTGAAATAAGGGATTACCATATTTGATTATCAATTGTGCATTTGCCTTACATGTAATTTCCATGATTGATATTCCATAATTAAAAGATGTGATCTAGTGTATTCTAAAATAGAAGTCATTTATTGTGTTAAAATTAATATAAGGGAAATAATGCTGTATTTTAAAATTAAACAGTTGTCTGTCTTGATAACAGTTGAGCTATGTATCAGGTTGTTCTTTTTTAAATTCATTTCTTTTGTTTTTTTTTAAATTACTATTTTCTTTTTTTATATCTTGTAAATAAAAATTTCATGCATGTACCAACATTAATGTGTACTTGCACATGTATTTAAATTGTGCACTGTCATTTTGTATGTGATGGTATTTCTGATTGACTGAAAATCTTTCTCTCAAATGTTGGCTTGACATAACATGTTACCTTAAAAATTAAATGACAAAGTTGAGTGTGTCCTGGCTGTATGGTTTGTTTGTTTATTGGTAACACAGTGAAAAAGTTGAGTGTGTCCTGGCTGAATGTTTTGTTTGTTTATTGGCAACACAGTGAAAAAGTTGAGTGTGTCCTGGCTGAATGTTTTGTTTGTTTATTGGCAACACAGTGAAAAAGTTGAGTGTTTCCTGGCTGAATGTTTTGTTTGTTTATTGGCAACACAGTGAAAAAGTTGAGTGTGTCCTGGCTGAATGTTACGTTTGTTTTTTGGCCACACAGTAACTTGTGGAATCAGCTGTGAGATGAAAAGCAACAAAGGACCCCAACCTGGCATTAAATGGGGTGCATGATCTGAATTGACCTGCCCCAAGTTATAAACCAGCTTTTACAGCAATGACCTTCAAATGATCTTCAAGAACTGTCACAGAGGTCAGTACAACACAACCACACCCCTCTACCCCAAATCCAGAAGTTTGGAACCTCTGTGTACGGGAACATTACATTTTCTCTAGTTGGTGTGTTAGTTGCTCACATGGAGTAGATGGCCTGATCTTGTGTAATTAATATCTGTATCAATGAACTTGTCAATGATCTTGTCAACGAACTTGTCAATGAACTTGTCAATGATCTTGTCGATGAACTTGTCGATGATCTTGTCAATGAACTTGTATACTTTTAAACAAACAAGATTTCAGTATTGTAAATGGCTCTCAAATTAACAAAAACAGTTCAATCTGTGATTATGGGTCTGAGAGTATATTACATATAGTTTTTAGGAGCCATTGAACTGGTGTGGCATTTATTAGTGCAAGTCTGTAAATGTTGCTATTCCATTGAACTGGTGTGACATTTGTTAGTGCAAGTCTGTAAATGTTGCTATCCCATTGAACTGGTGTGACATTTGTTAGTGCAAGTCTGTAAATGTTGCTATCCCATTGAACTGGTGTGACATTTGTTAGTGCAAGTCTGTAAATGTTGCTATCCCATTGAACTGGTGTGACATTGGTTAGTGCAAGTCTGTAAATGTTGCTATCCCATTGAACTGGTGTGACATTTGTTAGTGCAAGTCTGTAAATGTTGCTATCCCATTGAACTGGTGTGACATTTGTTACTGCAAGTCTGTAAATGTTGCTATCCCATTGAACTGGTGTGACATTTGTTAGTGCAAGTCTGTAAATGTTGCTATCCCATTGAACTGGTGTGACATTGGTTAGTGCAAGTCTGTAAATGTTGCTATTCCATTGAACTGGTGTGACATTTGTTACTGCAAGTCTGTAAATGTTGCTATCCCATTGAACTGGTGTGACATTTGTTAGTGCAAGTCTGTAAATGTTGCTATTCCCATTGAACTGGTGTGACATTTGTTAGTGAAAGTCTGTAAATGTTGCTATTCCAGGAATGACTGAGAAGGTTTGTGTCTAAATATATATTTGGAGAATGAGCAAGGAAAGATTTTTGATAGACATCAGTAGTAGTAGTCACATGACTGCATGTTTGAAAAAGTCATGTGAGAGAATGGACCAATAGGGAGAATGAAGTAGCCGTGGTGGTCATGACCTTCAAGTTTCTGCCTGTCCTGTGATGTCGTCCATGTGTCTTAAGCCTAGACAGTGTAATATTTACCATAAGCTTATTATTATCTTCATTGTTACTGTAATAATAAAAAAAAATTAACTATTCAACTAACTTTCACTTGTCTGTTAATCTGCTTATTTAAATGTAAACAAATGTGGTGTGTTATCTGCTGCAGGAAGCAACACATCAGACCAAAAGCTTTGTGAGAAACACTTGCAAGAGATAAATAAGATTTCATCAGCAGGGTTAATAAGTCACATTTCTTGACCTGTACAATACACCCACAATACACCCACAATACACCCACAATACACCCACATACACCCACATTGACCCACATATTTGTCTAAACAAGAATGAACAGTTTCAGTATGAGTTTTATTTTCAAATGCATAGTCTCAGACTCAACAACTTATCAAGTTTTATTTTCTAATGCATAGCCTCAGACTCAACAACTTATCAAGTTTTATTTTCTAATGCATAGCCTCAGACTCAACAACTTATCAAGTTTTATTTTCTAATGCATAGCCTCAGACTCAACAACTTATCAGGAAAAATATTATTTTAGGGTTAAAAAAATGATTTTTCCTCAGAATATCAGGAAAAATATTTTTAGATGTAAATTTTTTAAATACAGAATGAAAAATAAAAACATAATAAGCTAATAATGAATAAAAAAATTAATGCATAAGATCTGTTTTTTCAACAAATGTACATGTATAATCATCAGTGTAATAGGCTGTAGATTATGGATTCTTATAATAGAGGAGTGATGTTACTATGGTATTCTTATAATAGAGGAGTGATGTTACTGGGATATTCTTATAATAGAGAATTGGTGTTACTAGAATATTCTTATAATAGAGAATTGGTGTTACTAGAATATTCTTATAATAGAGAATTGGTGTTACTAGAATATTCTTATAATAGAGAATTGGTGTTACTAGAATATTCTTATAATAGAGAATTGGTGTTACTAGAATATTCTTATAATAGAGAATTGGTGTTACTAGAATATTCTTATAATAGAGAATTGGTGTTACTAGAATATTCTTATAATAGAGAATTGGTGTTACTAGAATATTCTTATAATAGAGAATTGGTGTTACTAGAATATTCTTATAATAGAGAATTGGTGTTACTAGAATATTCTTATAATAGAGAATTGGTGTTACTAGAATATTCTTATAATAGAGGAGTGATGTGACTAGGGTTGCTGTTCACGTTCACAGTATTTAGCCCCTGCGACCATTAACATGTAGATCATATCAATAAGTCAGTGTTGACTAAAACCTGTTACTGTTACCTATATTAGAGTTCATTATTTATCAAACTTAGAATACAAACAAAACAACTTTGTGAACAATAACAAATAGATCTACAGGACAATAAATAATCAAAGATTACATTGAGGAAATTCATTAAAAAAATATCATTTTATAAATGTTGTGGAGATCAAACAATTTTATCATCAATATTTATAGACATAATCAACAAGTCAAGTAAACATGCCACACATATAATCTCAATATTTTGAGATTTTAAAACAATGAAATATCTTTTCCGCATAAAACCAAAAAAATATTTCATTACAGTTGCAGATGACAACATGTGTTACTCATGTTTGGTGATGTCTGAGGATGTCTGGAGTTGCCTACTTTAGTATTCCTCAGGTCTGTTGTAGACTTCCAAGACCTTCAAGGTCAGGTTGACACAAAACATCTCCTCGAATTTACTGTTCCAAACTTGTACAACAGCATCGTAATAACCCTGGGTGGAAAAGGGAAAGGGGGGGGGGAGTAAATGTTCACATCAATTAAAATGACAGTTTGTGAGTCGAATTGTCACTTGACTGATAACAGTGACTTCATTAATGAATAGCTTCATGTCCCTGAGCATGGGGGACTACCCTGTTTAGAATTATTTCCTCTATTTTCAAGTTAGGTTAATCTTCTTCCTGATTCAAGAATAATATCAAGGTTTAACTTCCTGAGCCAGTCAGTGAATGATATTTTTAGGTTATTACAAATTCTACATCTAAAAAAAAATAACTGGAATTTAAAAGAATAAGAAGGATTTTTAAAAATGTATGTCTCGTGTGACCATGAAAACTAGTACCGGTAATAATTATCAATTTTGTTTATTAGAATATTTTCTTTTTAAGAATAAATACTCCTGCATATCGCCATGTAGTAATACCATTATGTAGATCAGTAATAGTGTTGATATTAATATTCCTGAAATTTAATGACAACTTACTGGATAGCTTGTCAGCACATGGAGATTGGAAATGGTTTTGGAAAATGTGAATTTCACTGAGGATAAAGATGAAATGGTTGTGATTAGTTAGTACCATCACAATAGTGATTAGTTAGTACCATCACAATAGTGATTAGTTAGTAACATCACAATAGTGATTAGTTAGTACCATCACAATAGTGATTAGTTAGTACCATCACAATAGTGATTAGTTAGTACCATCACAATAGTGATTAGTTAGTACAATCACAATAGTGATTAGTTAGTACCAACACAATAGTGATTAGTTAGTACCATCACAATAGTGATTAGTTAGTACCATCACAATAGTGATTAGTTAGTACCATCACAATAGTGATTAGTTAGTACCATCACAATAGTGATTAGTTAGCATCGCTGCCCAAGTAACACAATACGTATCACAAGAGTGATTAGTTAGTATCACTGCCCAAGTAACACAATACGTATCACAAGAGTGATTAGTACCACTGCCCAAGTAACACAATAAGTATCACAATAGTGATTGGTACCACTGCCCAAGTAACACAATACGTATCACAAGAGTGATTAGTACCACTGCCCAAGTAACACAATAAGTATCACAATAGTGATTGGTACCACTGCCCATGTAACACAATACGTATCACAAGAGTGATTAGTACCACTGCCCAAGTAACACAATACGTAGCACAATAGTGATTAGTTAGTATCACTGCCCAAGTAACACAATACGTATCACAAGAGTGATTAGTACCACTGCCCAAGTAACACAATAAGTATCACAATAGTGATTGGTACCACTGCCCAAGTAACACAATACGTATCACAAGAGTGATTAGTACCACTGCCCAAGTAACACAATAAGTATCACAATAGTGATTGGTACCACTGCCCATGTAACACAATATGTATCACAATAGTGATTAGTTAGTATCACTGCCCAAGTAACACAATACGTATCACAATAGTGATTAGTTAGTACCAATGTTTAAATAATAATTATGTTGCATAAAATAGAATGCAACAGAAAAAATGTGAATCGTCCACTGGGAGATGGGCTGGGAGAAATGTTCCCTCTAAGGTTCGTTGGGAGATGGGCTGGGAGAAATGTTCCCTCTAAGGTTCGTTGGTCTGTTGGGAGATGGGCTGGGAGAAATGTTCGCTCTAAGATTCGTTGGGGAGATGGGCTGGGAGAAATGTTCGCTCTAAGATTCGTTGGGACATGGGCTGGGAGAAATGTTCCCTCTAAGGTTCGTTGGGAGATGGGCAGGGAGAAATGTTCCCTCTAAGGTTCGTTGGTAGATGGGCTGGGAGAAATGTTCGCTCTAAGATTCGTTGGGAGATGGGCTGGGAGAAATGTTCCCTCTAAGGTTCGTTGGGAGATGGGCTGGGAGAAATGTTCCCTCTAAGGTTCGTTGGGAGATGGGCTGGGAGAAATGTTCGCTCTAAGATTCGGTGGGAGATGGGCTGGGAGAAATGTTCGCTCTAAGATTCGTTGGGAGAAGGGCTGGGAGAAATGTTCCCTCTAAGGTTCGTTGGTCTGTTGGGAGATGGGCTGTGAGAAATGTTCCTCTATGGTTCGTTGGGAGATGGGCTGGGAGAAATGTTCCCTCTAAGGTTCGTTGGTCCGTTGGGAGATGGGCTGGGAGAAATGTTCCCTCTAAGATTCGTTGGGAGATGGGCTGGGAGAAATGTTCGCTCTAAGATTCGTTGGGAGATGGGCTGTGAGAAATGTTCCCTCTAAGGTTCGTTGGGAGATGGGCTGGGAGAAATGTTCCCTCTAAGGTTCGTTGGGAGATGGGCTGGGAGAAATGTTCGCTCTAAGATTCGTTGGGAGATGGGCTGGGAAAAATGTTCGCTCTAAAGTTCGTTGGTCTGTTGGGAGATGGGCTGGGAGAAATGTTCCCTCTAAGGTTCGTTGGGAGATGGGCTGGGAGAAATGTTCCCGTCTAAGGTTTGTTGGTCCGTGTGAAAAGTAAAAATAAACTCGTTTTTAAAGTTGCACAGCTCAGCACTCATTTTTTGTGCAATATATTACAAAGTTAAATACGTGGTAATTCTAAACTGCTGCGCTACAACTTGTTAATTATTAATTCCCTTATATTAACTTCACCGCCGTCTCTGTCGTCATCTCTCTCTCTCTGTCTGTCTTGGGCGGGCGGCGGAAAAACAAAAGTAAAAAATGACCCACTTCCCGTGATCCGATCGAGCTGAAATTTGGCACAAGGACCCGTCTCACCTAACAATGCATCGTATCAAAATTTCAGATCGATCGAACGTACCATAATTAAATTAATGCATTTTTAGTTTATCCTTATATAACGTATGTAATTCAAATTCACGGTTTGTGTTTTTCCCACGTGAGAGTTTGAGTTGACGCGTTGACGCGACCCACCGGCGAAGTACCGGCGTGCTTTTGTTTACATTTTACGTGTCACGCTGAGATCGGTCAAGCGATCGGTGACCACACTTCTCTACCAGGGTTATGAAGCAAAGTTGAGTTAAGACAGATTCAGTCTGTAAATATTTGTAAATACTTTTAGTTATGTCTCATATATAAGGGATTTATAGTCAAAAAGTTTTGTTTTTACGGGTTTGTTTTATTTTGGAAAATCCTCCGCTACTATGTGTCATTATGGACGTATGGACAGGCCGTTTATTATGAGTGACCACTATTTTTTTTTGACAATGTAATAAAAGACAAGGTCATTATGTTTATGTCATTGCTATTTTCAAGCTAAAATTGAAATAATGAAATGAGAGGTTACTGAGACTTTTGTATTATTACATGAACCCTTAGAGCTGTCATCTATCTAACAACAGAATGTACTCTACACTCTACACTCTACACTCTAGACTCTACACTCTACACTCTAGACTCTACACTCTACACTCTAGACTCTACACTCTAGACTCTAAATCAGTGATGGTGAACCTATGCCACGCGTGCCACGGACGACAGGCAGTGCCTCATCAGCCGGCGGGCAACTAATATATTACCTCCTTAATCAAACCACTTTGCTGGCACTTTGTGTTGGCATTTTGATTAGTTACAGTTACATCACCACTAATGTTACTGTTACAACCCTACAGTTACATCATCACTAATATTACAACCCTACAGTTAAATCACCAGTAATGTGACTGTTACAACCCTACAGTTAAATCACCACTAATGTGACTGTTACAACCCTACAGTTACATCATCACTAATATTACAAACCCTACAGTTACATCACCACTAATATTACAACCCTACAGTTACATCACCACTAATATTACAGCCCTACAGTTACATCACCACTAATATTACAACCCTACAGTTACATCACCACTAATATTACAACCCTACAGTTACATCACTATTAATATTACAACCCTACAGTTACATCACCACTAATATTACAACCCTACAGTTACATCACCACTAATATTACAACCCTACAGTTACATCACCACTAATATTACAACCCTACAGTTACATCATCACTAATGTTACAACCCTACAGTTACATCACCACTAATATTACAACCCTACAGTTACATCACCACTAATATTACAACCCTACAGTTACATCACTATTAATATTACAACCCTACAGTTACATCACCACTAATATTACAACCCTACAGTTACATCATCACTAATATTACAACCCTACAGTTACATCACCACTAATATTACAACCCTACAGTTACATCACCACTAATATTACAACCCTACAGTTACATCATCACTAATATTACAACCCTACAGTTACATCACCACTAATATTACAACCCTACAGTTACATCACCACTAATATTACAACCCTACAGTTACATCATCACTAATGTTACAACCCTACAGTTACATCACTCACTAATATTACAAACCCTACAGTTACATCACCACTAATATTACAACCCTACAGTTACATCACAACTAATATTACAACCCTACAGTTACATCACCACTAATATTACAACCCTACAGTTACATCACCACTAATATTACAACCCTACAGTTACATCACCACTAATATTACAACCCTACAGTTACATCACCACTAATGTTACAACCCTACAGTTACATCACCACTAATATTACAACCCTACAGTTACATCACCACTAATATTACAACCCTACAGTTACATCACCACTAATATTACAACCCTACAGTTACATCACCACTAATATTACAACCCTACAGTTACATCACCACTAATATTACAACCCTACAGTTACATCACCACTAATATTACAACCCTACAGTTACATCACCACTAATATTACAACCCTACAGTTACATCACCACTAATGTTACAACCCTACAGTTACATCATCACTAATATTACAACCCTACAGTTACATCACCGCTAATGTTACAACCCTGCAGTTACATCACCACTAATATTAGAACCCTACAGTTACATCACCACTAATGTTACAACCCTACAGTTACATCACCACTAATATTACAACCCTACAGTTACATCATCAGTAATATTAAAACCCTACAGTTACATCACCGCTAATGTTACAACCCTACAGTTACATCACCGCTAATGTTATAACCCTACAGTTACATCACCACTAATGTTACAACCCTACAGTTACATCACCACTAATATTACAACCCTACAGTTACATCACCACTAATATTACAACCCTACAGTTACATCACCACTAATATTACAACCCTACAGTTACATCACCACTAATATTACAACCCTACAGTTACATCACCACTAATATTACAACCCTACAGTTACATCACTACTAATATTACAACCCTACAGTTACATCACCACTAATATTACAACCCTACAGTTACATCACCACTAATATTACAACCCTACAGTTACATCACCACTAATATTACAACCCTACAGTTACATCACCACTAATATTACAACCCTACAGTTACATCACTCACTAATATTACAACCCTACAGTTACATCACCACTAATATTACAACCCTACAGTTACATCACTCACTAATATTACAACCCTACAGTTACATCACCACTAATATTACAACCCTACAGTTACATCACCACTAATATTACAACCCTACAGTTACATCACCACTAATATTACAACCCTACAGTTACATCACCACTAATATTACAACCCTACAGTTACATCATCACTAATATTACAACCCTACAGTTACATCACCACTAATATTACAACCCTACAGTTACATCACCACTAATATTACAACCCTACAGTTACATCATCACTAATATTACAACCCTACAGTTACATCACCACTAATATTACAACCCTACAGTTACATCACCACTAATATTAAACCCTACAGTTACATCACACTAATATTACAACCCTACAGTTACATCACCACTAATATTACAACCCTACAGTTACATCACCACTAATATTACAACCCTACAGTTACATCACCACTAATATTAAACCCTACAGTTACATCACCACTAATATTACAACCCTACAGTTACATCATCACTAATATTAAAACCCTACAGTTACATCACCATTAATATTAGAACCCTACAGTTACATCACCACTAATATTACAACCCCACAGTTACATCACCACTAATATTACAACCCTACAGTTATATCACCACTAATATTACAACCCTAGAGTTACATCACCACTAATATTACAACCCCTACAGTTACATCACCACTAATATTACAGCCCTACAGTTACATCACCACCAATATTACAGCCCTACAGTTACATCACCACTAATATTACAACCCTACAGTTACATCACCACTAATATTACAGCCCTACAGTTACATCACACAATATTACACCTACAGTTACATCCCCTAATTTACAACCCTACAGTTACATCACCACTAATATTACAGCCCTACAGTTACATCACACTAATTTACACCCTACAGTTACATCACCCTAATTTACAACCCTACAGTTACATCACCCTAATTTAGAACCCTACAGTTACATCACCACTAATATTACAGCCCTAAAGTTACATCACCACTAATATTAAAACCCTACAGTTACATCACCACTAATATTAGAACCCTACAGTTACATCACCACTAATATTAGAACCCTACAGTTACATCACCACTAATATTAGAACCCTACAGTTACATCACCACTAATATTACAGCCCTAAAGTTACATCACCACTAATATTAAAAACCCTTCAGTTACATCACTACTAATATTACAGCCCTACAGTTCACCACCACAAATTTTACAACCCTACAGTTACATCACAACTAATGATATTTAACATACGGTAACTTACAATTAGAACACCACCAATATTACAGCCCTACAGTTACATCATCACTAATATTAAAACCCTACAGTTAACATGACTACTAATGGTACATCATTACAATTAGAACAACACTAATATTACACCGTTACACCATTACTGTTACATTTAACAATCTTGGTGATTGTTTCTTATGATGAGCTTTTAATCCTAGATCTATCAATTTTCTAACATTTTATTCATAACATCAATATTTTACTATTATAACAATATCATAATTATTTGATCAACTATTTTAATCATCACAATAACAGCTTATCAATTAATCCAACTCTAACGATTATTTCAACTTTTTCAAATACTCTAATATTTAAAGTGTGTACTCACAGCCTTCTTTAAATGGACATGGTATCCCATACTGCTTCATTGTGCTACAGTCAAAGTTGTCAGCATAGCCGAGGAAGGGGCTTTCGTCTCCGTGGAAATAAAGACTTGCGTTAAAGAAACCACTGTCCAGTAAATGAGCTGTGCACAAATATTCACACACAAAAATAGCATATTATAAATTTAAACAATGGGAAGACTGACCAGTGCTGCCAGTGACAATTTTGGGAAAAACCTAGCCAACATGTCAAAAAAACCTAGATCCGAAAGAAAAAACCTAGACACGCTAAAAATAAACAAATATGACGTCACAACGCTTCTCTTCCTTTCCCCCCCCCCACCCCAAAAAATAGTATTTCCTACTAAAAAATTGGCATGTTTCAAAACAATTTTTTGTTATTTAAGTATGATCTTAGTGTAAGACTGCATTCTAATATCGTAACTCGCGCGGAGCCATTTAAAATGTCATTAGATAAATTTATAATATGCAACCAGATATTTAAGTGGAGCCTTCGTTTAAAGTTGTGCATTTTTATGTGACGTCACAGTTCTTAAACACCTCCCTCCCTCTTGTCACACATCTCACGTAAGTGTGACCCCCTCCCCCATAATGTAAAATGACAGAGTGGCTGAAAAGACTGTTTTCACTTAATGCTTAATTTTATTTTTGAAAAATCGAATTTATTTAGGATATTAATTGAACATATTTAGTAAATTGTGAACTTTACATCGTTTATTTACTTTTTAAAAGAAAAACCTAGATTATGGCTATTTTTTAAATAATAAACCTAGAAACCTAGACAAGGTCGAAAAAACCTAGATCTAGGTTGAAAAACTAGCGCTTGCAGCACTGGGGAAGACATTCAATGAAAAATGTAAACAACGAGAACACATTCAATGGAAAATGTAAACAATGAGAAGACATTCAATCAATTGATTTTGATTTTGTTTTCCTTTCCAAAAATAGTTTTAAAATTATTTTTAACTTTAAACAAGTTCTTTAATCATGAAAAGTGAAACAGTTTTCTTAATTTAGAACATAACTTTAAAAATTTCATGTTTGTTTCCAGCCTTTCATTAAATGACTTACGGACTTCGTAGCTAAGTGTAATCTTGACATCTCCTGACGGTGATAAGTCTTTTGGTGTCCAGGAAAGTTTGATAGGCACTGTGCCTAGATAGAAACTAACATTATTAGAAATGTGTGATAGGCACTATGCCTAGATAGAAACTAAGATCAATAGAAAATTGTGATAGGCACTGTGACTGGATAGAAATCAGTGGCGTCACTAGGGGGTGCGGGGGGGGGGCCGCCCCGGGTGACACCAAAATGTAAAATTCTGTATGTTCCCATTATTTAGCACTGGAGAACTCTTGCGATTTCTATGGGTTAAGTCGTGAGGGGGTGACACCATGGGCTACCGCCCCGGGTCACACCAACTCTAGTGACGCCTCTATCTTTATCTTTTATCTTATCAATACAGACACTCCTTCTATGCAGAAGATAATTGCGTCCACAGACCATGACAGATGATCTGTTGTTAGCAAGCGATGCAGAGTTTTTGTGCCACGGCTTTGTGGGTTCCACGCATTACCCAGCCGCCTAACTAGTGTTAGGTACCCATTCGGAGCTGGGTGACTCAGGGACGCCCTAGGCCCCGGGGACAAATCCTACCTTGACATGGATTCGAACCCGTGACCATCGGTACGCCAGTCGAGCGCGCTGCCACTCGACCACCGCGAAACTATCGTTTTTAGAAATGTGTGCTGAAATGGATGATAGCATGCTGCTAACTTGTAACAGCACACAACTGAGCTGGTTCAACAACACAAATCTTGAGACTTCTATTAGTCATTTATTGGAGATAAAAAAAAATTATTTTCAAAGTTACGTCACATAACACACAGTAATCTGTCATAGTAATAATTTGTATTTACAATTCTTATCTTATCTTATCTATACAGACGCTCCTTCTATGCAGAAGATAGTTGCGTCCACAGACCATGACAGATGATCTGTTGGCAAGTGATGCAGCATTCACAGGCCACGGCTTTGTGGATTCCACGCATTACCCAGCCGCCTAACTACATGTAGTGTTAGGTACCCATTCGGAGCGGGGTGACTCAGGGACGCCCTAGGCCCCGGGAACAAACCCTTGCCTTCACACGGATTCGAACCCGTGACCATCGGTACGACAGTCCAGTGCGCTGCCACTCGACCACCACGTTACAATTAAATTGTAATCAACCCATACAGAAACTAAACAACCAAAGACTATCATTTTGCCAGTTTCAAAAGTTAGGCCTAAAATAAATGAATGCTTAATCGAAAATTAAATTACCACTGTTTAACTTATCTCAGTTTAATTTCTCACAGTTTAACTTATCAGATTTAAATTTTTTTTAACTTAACATAATACTATCATATTTTTATTTGCTACAGTTTAACTTACCACACAGTGGCGTAGCTAGGGATTTTGGAACCCGGGGGGGGCTTGGCCTCTTTGGGGGCCCTGCATACGTGACGGTGGCATAATATTTAATGTAAAATTGAACAACCCCGTAAAAACAACGTTTTTGACTATAAATCCCTTATATATGAGACATAACTAAAAGTATTGATGATGTTCAAACGCGACAAACATTTACAGACTGAAACTGACTTAACTCCCCTTTGCTGTAAAACGGGGCCGGGAGGGGGAGGTGCGGTCACGGATGGTTGGACTGAACTCAGCGTGACACGTGAATGTAAACAAAAGCAGGCCGCTACATATAGCTATATAGAGATAAACTAAAATGCATTAGTTTAATTATGGTACATTCGATCGATCTGAATTTTTGATACGATGCATTGTTAGGTGACACGAGTCTATGTGCAAAATTTCAGCTTGATAGCATCACGGGAAGTGTGCTATTTTTTACTTTTGTTTTTCCGCCCGACCGCGAACGACAGAGACCACGACAGAGAGACACGATTTCGAAGTTAATATAAGGGATCTAAAATTTCGGACACTCCTTTGGGCACCTCCCCCTCAAACGGGGGCCCAGGGAGACTTTCGAATTTGAACACTCTCCTCTAGCTACGCCATTGTTACCACAGTTAACCACAGTTTAGCTTACCAGATTTAATAACAGTTTAATTTACTACGGTTAACGACAGTTCAACTTACCTGAACTACCGGTAATGTGAACAGTTTAACTTACCACGGTTTAACTTGACATATTTAACTAACTATCATAGTTTAACTTAACCCAGTTTAACATACCATATTTAATAACAGTTTAACTTACCACAGTTAATGGCATGACCTGTATTATTGTCAAAACCATCCATAGACATATTCACAATATTCTCCTTTTTAGCCCAGGACTGGAGACAAATCTCAGACACTATCAACAGCAACGACAGGACGAGGACAATCTTTTCACCCATAGTTTCTGCCGGGGAATACAATTATTCTATATACAAAAACGTTTCATATCAATATTACTTTTCAACACTTGTAAATGTTATGGATAGTATCCACGATAACATGCGTCTGTACATGTAATGTCTTCATGTATATACTCACTATAATTTCTACAGTCTTTACATCAGTGGCGTAGCTAGGGGAGGGGGAGGGGGTCAGAATTTGAAAGTCCCCCGGGTCCCCAAAGGAGTGTACATTATCTAATGTCATTATGTCGAATGTCAAAATGCAGCCCCCCCCCAAAGAGGCCAAGCCCCCGGGCCCCCAAATCCCTAGCTACGCCATTGCTTAACATATGCTGATAATGTCTACAGTCTTTGCATATGCTGTCTTTACGTATGATGTCTTTATAGGTAATGTTTTTACAGATGTTGTCTTTACATATCCTGCCTCTACTCATACTTTCTATACAGACAAGAGCATGTTGGTTTCGAATAAAGTCTAAAAGTGAGACCATTTGAGAAGTCTTAAAGTGAGACCATTTGAGAAGTCTAAAAGTGAGACCATTTGAGAAGTCTAAAAGTGAGACCATTTGAGAAGTCTAAAAGTGAGACCATTTGAGAAGTCTAAAAGTGAGACCATTTGAGAAGTCTAAAAGTGAGACCATTTGAGAAGTCTAAAAGTGAGACCATTTGAGAAGTCTAAAAGTGAGACCATTTGAGAAGTCTAAAAGTGAGACCATTTGAGAAGCAAAAGTCTAAAAGTGAGACATTTGAGAAGTCTAAAAGTGAGACCATTTGAGAAGTCTAAAAGTGAGACCATTTGAGAATTAAAAGTGAGACAATTTGAGAAGTCTAAAAGTGAGACCATTTGAGAAGTCTAAAAGTGAGACCATTTGAGAATTCTAAAAGTGAGACCATTTGAGAAGTCTAAAAGTGAGACCATTTGAGAAGTCTAAAAACACGGCCACTAGATATCAGTAATTGAATTCATTAGAGACATTTATATTACTAATCATTAATTAATTATGTGAAAAATACTTTATTGTTTTTTCAATATAAAATCTTTTGACTTGGACTCTAGCTAAGAATATATTTCGTAGATACCTTACCCTTACTGTGTGTCTTCTCCTAACGCTAACAGTAAGTTAGTAGGATGCAGCCTACCTTATGCCACTGCACGCCTAGTTGGGTAAATACCCTGATCCTTGTTGGGGTGTGGCTAGCTCAAGGGTTGGGGTAGAAGGATCTCCTGTTCACAAATGTGGCTGATTCCTTCACATTGACATTAGCCATGACACCTCACTTGGGAAGTTCCACATGTTAAAAATATCAATTGACTTCCCGGTCTGTGCAGGTCTGACTCTCTGAATAGTTAGTCAGTAGCGCCTCGAAGCGAGGAGTAGAGACGAAACCTTAGAACTGTCTTACTATGGTACTTGGGGGGAAAACCCCGAAATTTGGTCCCGTTCATGATTCAAATGATTTTAGACAAACATAGCACAGGGAGTCAGTTTATTGTCGATGTCGAGGGCGATATTACCTTTAAGCTGTGCGGTCTGATTGGAATTACCGCGCAGCAAATTTGGTAAAATATTGCACAAAGAATGGATGTTATGCAACTTAACTTACGAGTTGTTGTTGTTTTTTTTTGTGGTATTTAGCTCACGAACCAATGAACCTTAGGGGCCGTCCATAAATGACGTCACGCGCCTAAAAAAAAAGGGGGGGTGTCGCGCATTTGTGATAATATGTGTGACAAGGGGAGGGGTGTTTAAGAAATGTGACGTCACGTCAAAACGTGCAACTTTTGATAAAAGTTCCAATTAAAAATTGATTGCTTGCAATTTATTGAATGGCGTTTTCAATGGCTTCACACGTGTTATGATATTAGTGCAGACTTACACTAAATACATATTTAAATGACAAAAAAGTAATTTACAACATGGTAATTTTCAATCAGAAAATACAGCTTTTAAGGGGGGGGGGCTGTCAAAGCTTTGTGACGTCATATTGGAGGGGGTCTCAGTTTTTGTGAAGAGGGGGGAGGGGGGTAAAAATCTGCCAAAATCGTCGTCATTTATGGATGGCCCCTTGGTCGTGGGCGTATAAACTGATGTCGATTTATTTGTATTTCTATTTTTTAAATCCTTTATATTAACTCGTGGTGTCTGGTTGCACCCTTGCATCCTTGCTTGTCGCCAAAACTTTGGTTCAATTTTTAACCCACTTCCTCGTAAGCTAGTGAGCTGAAATTTAGCAGGTAGTTTTGTGGCGATGATAAAAACAATGTATCAAAATTTCATATCGATCGCATGTACCGTAATTAAATTATTAATTTTTTAGATTATTTTATTTATTCCTATGTATCATGTTATTTTTTTAGATAGTGTCGCGGTGCGTATTATAATGAACAACCTTTCTGTCGCGCAATAAGGTGCGTATTTTATTGACAACTCTTTTTATAAACATATTCCTGATCGGTGCGCATTATATTAAACATGTTTTACGACACAACTGCAATGTTGTATTTTTGGATGGTCTTGCGCTGCGTATTTTAATGAACATTCTTTTAGTTACTTCTCGTACATAAAGAATTTATAGTCAAAAACTTGGTTTTTTACGTTTTTTAAAAAAAATTTTACTTACAAAAAATTTTGGGGTGGGGGTGGTAGGGTGTTAGAGCGTTCTTTAATGAAAAATAAGATTCATACTTTTGACAAGCTTGGATACCTTTTTGGAATCGTGTGGGCGGTATCGTGTGGGTGGTATCGTGTGGGTGTAGTATTTATTTATTATTAGTCTGGTATCTTAATGTTATTGAACATGTATTAAGTTTACGCTTTAGATTAATCTTAAATTTAAATCCCAATTTTTCCTCCAATAAGAAATGCGTGATCAAAGAATGTTAATTAATTTATGTCCAAACAATTTATTTATCTTCACGGACTTTAAGATCGTATGTCTGTCAATAAAACCAGTTTAGTTTTAAATAAAACAAACCCGTATAAACAAAGTTTTTGACTATAAATCCCTTATATATGAGACATAACAAACAGTATTGATTATTTTCAAACGCGACAAACATTTACAGACTGAATCTATATTAACTCAACTTTGCTTCATAACCCTGAGTCTGGTCACCAATCGCTGGACCGAGCTCAGCGTGACCCGTAAAATGTAAACAAAAGCACGCCGGTACTTCAATGGGTCGCGTCAACCCGTGACTGAACAATCACGAAAAAAAAACAATAACCAACAGTGAGTTTGAATTATATACGTTATATAAGGATAAACTAAAAATGCATTAATTTAATTACGGTATGTTCCATCGATCTGAAATTTTGATACGATGCATTGTTAGATGAGACGGGTCCAAGTGCCGAATTTCAGCTCGATCGGATCACGGGAAGTGGGTCATTTTCGACTTCTGTTTTTCCCACCGACGTACGAAGAGATGACGACAAGATTTCGAAGTTAATATAAGGGATTTAATAAAATCAAACCCGTAAAAACAAAGTTTTTGACTATAAATCCCTTATATATGAGACATAACTAACAGTATTGATTATTTTCAAACGCGACAAACATTTACAGACTGAATCTGTCTTAACTCAACTGCTTCATAACCCTGGAGGGGAAAAGTCTGCTCACCGATCGCTTGACCGAGCTCAGCGTGACACGTAAAATGTAAACAAAAGCACGCCCGGTACTTCGATGGGTCGCGTCAACGAGTGACTGAACAATCCCGTGAAAAAAACCAATAACAAACAGTGAATTTGAATTACATACGTTATATAAGGATAAACTAAAAATGCATTAATTTTATTACGGTACGTTCGATCGATCTGAAATTTTGATACGATACATTGTTATGTGAGACGGGCCCGTGTGCCAAATTTCAGCTCGATCGGATCACGGGAAGTGGGTCATTTTTTTTACTTTTGTTTTTCCGCCCGCCCAAGACAGAGATGACGACAGAGAGACAGAGACGGCGGTGAAGTTAATATAAGGGATTTAAATTAAAATAAAACAAACCTGTAAAAACAAAGTTTTTGTCTATAAATCCCTTATATATGAGACATAACTAACAGTATTGATTATTTTCAAACGCGACAAACATTTACAGACTGAATCTGTCTTAACTCAACTTTGCTTCATAACCCTGGGGGATGGGGGGGAGGGGAAATGTCTGGTCACCGATCGCTTGACCGAGCTCAGCGTGACACGTAAAATTTAAACATAGGGCACGCCGGTACTTCGATGGGTCGCGTCAACGCGTCAACTCAAACTCTCACGTGGAAAAAAACAACAATAACAAACAGTGAATTTGAATTACATACGTTATATAAGGATAAATTAAAAATGCATTAATTTAATTACGGTAAGTTCGATCGATCTGAAATTTTGATACGATGCATTATTGGGTGAGTCGGGTCAGTGTGCCAAATTTCAGCCTGATCGGATCACGGGAAGTGGGTCTTTTTTTACTTTTGTTTTTCCGCCCGCCCAAGACAGAGAGAGATGACGACGACAGAACGACAGAGAGAGACGGCGGTGAAGTTAATATAAGGGATTTAATTAAACAACCCCGTAAAAACAAAGTTTTTGACTATAAATCCCTTATATATGAGACGTAGCTAAAAGTATTGATTATGTTCAAAAGTGACAAACATTTACAGACTGAAACCGAAATTATCTCCCTTGGCTTTAAAACTAGGTCAACTCTAGCAGACGACGACTAAACATTCTAAATAGTGATTTATATAGCTAAAAAAGCATTAATTTAATTACGGTACGTTCGATCGATCTGAAATTTTGATACGATGCATTGCTAGGTGAGACGGGTCCATGTGCCAATTTCAGCTCGATGGCTTCACTGGAAGTGGGTCATTTTCGACTTTTGTTTTTCCGCAGGCGGACGGGCGAGGGACGAACGACGATTTAGACGGCGGTGAAGTTAATATAAGTATAAGGGATTTTAAAATTGCTTCATTTCTGAGGAAGTCAAAGGGAAGTAACTAACATAACTAAATAAAATAATATTTGTTGGATTACCTTCAAGCCGTGTAGTGAAAGTTGTCTTGTCTTATCTATACAGGCGCTCCTTCTATGCAGTGTTAAGGGGAGGCGTGGGTCAAAATTCTAAAATTGTTGTCTAGCGTCCAGTGTGATTTTAAATAAAATATTCTTATATGGTTTAATAATAGATGAAAATTGCATTATTAACAAATATTTTAACATTTATCTGGTAACTCAAATAAACATATTTAAATTTGTGTTAGTCTGTCGTGCGGTGCGTATTGTATTGAACAGCCTTTTAAATATTTTCCTGTCGCGCGGTGCGGTGTGTATTAAAATATCCATCATTGGTGCTCGCAGGGACTACCCATTTTTTACATACACCCCATTTCATGCTTACACAAATGTTTTTTACGTTTATGTGCTTCAGAATGAGAAAATAAAAATAAAATACACTTAATATTGTGAAACGACCTAAAGGACATAAAATAACTTTTAATAAATATTTCATGAATAATGCATTTTAAAAGGATTATATATTCACCCAATAAAAAGAATTGTTACTATAACTATACTAGAGTCTAGTGTCTATAGTCTATAGGTAAAGGGATCAGCTCCATCTAGAGAATTATTTCCCTTAAGACTAAATTGTTTGGGAGGAAAGATTACTTAACAGTCTAAAAGAGTTTATTGTCGAGTTTTCATAGCTGTAATAAAGTGATATCATTTCTTTTAAAGGTAAAAACTTTCTTTATGTGAGGGAAAGTTATGACATTCTGAATTTTTTATATGAGCAAAGTTTGAGAAAATTGTGAGACAGTAATTCTCGACATATTTGGTATTTAGAGTTACCTCGAATAAAAGAACAACAAACGCACGGCGCACGTTGTAACTAACAAAAGTAACAAATAAAAGTTAAGGAGACGTTTGTTTGTGATAGTGTTAACTATGCTGACGCCAAAATTCTCGATCACTCAAGATGCTGATTTTATCTACATTCTTATTAAAGCCCCACATATCAAACTTTCTGAAGCTGATAGTTATATAAATGATGACGAGTTTTATTTCTACGCTCAACCTTACTATCTGCGATTGCATTTACCAGGTTGCATTCAGGACAATGAACAGGCGACCTCACAATATGACGTTGACACGGGTCAACTAACAGTGCGTATTGCCAAACAAAATAAAGGAGAACATTTTGATGGATTGAACTTATTAACTAAACTGCTAACCCCTAAAAAACAAAAAGAACTTCCAGAAATTGAAGTTGTGGGACAAGTGGTTGGAGAACACAACAGTGGAGAAAGTCAGGAAGATGAATCAGATGATGATAGCAATTGGTTTTTAGAACAGATACCAAATGAAGAACCAGATCCTATTGCCACTCTGGGTTTAAAAGATACAACATATGGTTTTGCAAACAAAAAATCTAATATTTTAAATAACTTAACATCAGAATCGAAAGAAATCATAGACTTGAGAGATCCTGATAACACACCTCATCAAGCAAGAAGTCTGCTGCGGGAACAGCAGGAACTGGACCTTTTTAATTGTGAACATTACCTTGCAGATTTCTTTGACGATGAAATAATTCAAGAACTAATCACAAAAGATTTTCCTGAGCTTACAGGAACTGTGGGATTAGTTTCCGCTTTAACTGAAAAAGAAACTGACAAACTTCTACAACTTCCTCGCAGGGAGTATATTATTGATAAAAGTGATTTAGAGTCAGTCTATTATGGACTTGTTGATTTAGTCTTCGCCTATGCCTACAATTTTCGTTTTACTAATGGAGAACAAAATGTTGAATCTGATTGGACAGTGTGTAAACTTAGTGGCACACTTTCTTGGTTAGAATCTTTTCAGAATATTAAAGATGTTGTTGTAAGCTGTGCTCGCAGATCTATTACTTTTCCACTTTACCGCAACTGGAAACTTTTCAAAAGAGTTTTATCAGATGTTCAGACAATCTTTAGTGCCGGAAAAATTCAAATTCTCAAATGTTTGCTGGGAATTCATTCTATTCTCTCTGAAAGTGATTTACGACATCCTCTTAACAACTTATATATCACAGATTACTGTGTTTGGGTGCAGGGTGCAGACTCAAAACGCATTGAATCACTTGCTAAAGCTTTGAGCGACCCGAACATTTCAAAATTCGACTTGGGTCTAAATCTGGATGAAATGGAATCTGAGGCCAAGGAGTTGATGGAAGAAAATTGTCATGAATCAGAGACCAATGGTGACAATATTGCACATATTTTTGACAGTGCAGTCAAAATTACTGAAGCTGACATTTCTGATAGTGATGACTGCAGCAGTGATAGTGATGAAGAGACGGACAGCAGCAGTGATGATTCCAGTTCTGGTGATACTGGTGAATCTACTGATCTTAGTAATGTCAACAGTGATTCTGAATCCAAGATTCGTACAGATAAGGATTTATCTGCAGATGTAGAAAGTATTTGTGTTTTAACTACAGATTGTCATCTTACAAACAATGGCCTGTCATCTTAGCCAGGGGAGATTTTTTTGAAAAATAACTGTGAAGACTAGGGCTGTCAATTTTGTTGAAAAAGTATGCCCGGGTACCCGTGAAAATTTCGAACGGGTACCCGGGTTACCCGTTCTAAACGTCGCATAATTTTCCCCGTCATGACAGCTATACAATTCAACCTAGCCACCATCCATGCATCTTATTTCACACAGTAGTAGTAGCCTACGGCTTGCTTCCAGTAAAATACTATTACTAATGCACTAGAATTCACTATAATGCACTAAAAACTTTTATAAGATAAGCGTAGGATGCAATAATCTTCTGTATAGAAGGAGCGTCAGTAACAGATACGATTAGATATTCAATTCCTGCTGTAAATGCATTCGTCATATTCATAAGCTAAAACTACAGTAAACTGAACATGCAACAACAACAAAATGTCAACAGCTATGACGTAACGTTCATGTCATACCTTGAATGTGAATATCCACTTGGCGTCGGTAGTCAATGCTAAGGGCGATGAAGGATGCAATACTGCGGTAAATCTCAAATGATCTTGCTTTGGTCAGTGTTACTGCTTTTGTTGTTACCAAAACATTATTGATATTGGGTGGATCGGCGGTTTATTTATCAATATCAATTTTATTAATAGCATTCAGATGGCGTATAATCGCATTGGGTTGCCACCCTTCGCAGACACAATTTCATTACAACAGTTGCATTTTGCCGTGTCGCTGTCAACTCGCTTTGCATGATTCCACACGGCCGACGTCTTACCCATCTTATTAACTTTAAAAACTGACAACTTTGGGTGTATTATTAATATCAATTTTTGGGCTAGGCAAACACGTGGCAATGTACACAAGAAACACACGCGAATGCAAGGGGTGTGGGTTATAGCAGTGCTTCTCAAAGTGGTGGTCCGCGGAAGATATCAAGAAAAGAGAGAGAAACATATAATTATAATCCTCCAATGGCTATCAATAATACTAACCCAGACTAACCCAATAGAATTTGTCATTTTTGACAATAAGCTAATAAATGAAAGAAATAAAAGGAAATTAAATGCATTTCGCTACCATGTAAGTACAGGGAAAATAGTGCACCAGTTCATGGTGCAATGGAAAAAATTCCTGACGGTCCGCCATACTAAAAAGTTTGAGAAGCACTGGGTTATACTTATAGGAGTGAAGAGAGGAGAGGGGTAGAAAAACGACATTAGATAGTATAAATTGGTGACCCACTGTCGGCTATTTCAAAGCAAAGTTAGTGTCAAAGCAAGGGTGTTTTTACGAACAAAAAAGAAACACGGCCTCTTTCATCTCTATGCAGTCCATCCTCACAGCCGACGTCTTACCCATCTTATACTGTTAGTAACTATTTAATTTATTAAATTTAATTACTAACAACCTTGTACGCATTATTAACATCAGTTTTTCTAGGTCACCACGTGTTAATGAACACAAGAACTAAAAGCGAATGCAAGGGTTGTGGGTAATACGAGTGAAGGGAGGAGAGGGGTGTAGATAAACAACATTAGCTAGTATCAATCGTCGTATCAAAGTTAGTGTCAAAGCAGGGGTGTTTTTTAATTAACGAACACAGCGTCTTTCATCTCTAAGCAGCCAATCCTTATTTTTACAGATGACTTTTGTTTTCTTTATGATTCTTTTAAAGAATCAAAATCTTTTTTGTATTGTGCGATTTCTGTTTCCCGTTGAGAGAAAAAAGACCGTATTTTATTTCCCGTTGACAGATATTTCTCCTTAGATGTACTTCACAACTTATATTTGAAACAAAAATTTTCATTCGATAAATTGTTTCGCTAGCCACAATGTAAACACAAAAAAGCAGCATGGGAGCCGAAATTTGGCCTCCGTTAATATAGAATATAGACATTGAAGCCACATTTTCACGGGTACCCGAGCGGAATTTTACTACCCGGGTAAACACACGGCAACGGGTACCCGTTGACATGCCTAGTGAAGACTATTATATTTTTACTAAGTAATTTTTACCTGTAAAGTTAACATAATGTGAGTGTGAGGTGTCTTGTTATAGTATCCATTGTTTAATTTTTGCATTATACATGTAAATACAAATTTAATAGAATTGTGGTGCTTATTCAAATTTCAAATTTTTATAAAACAATTTTTTTAATGTCTGAAAAGGAAAGTAAAATAGTTATGTAACAAATGTGTATTTTTATGAATTTCATTTAGTTCAAATGTCTGAAATATATTTTAATTTTATAAATATAAATATTACTAGCGTATCACCTGTAAAAAATGACGGAAGTTTTCAGCTGAAATCTATTTATTTTATAAACAATGCAAATTTTTTTAGGGGGCCGACCTTTTCAAAAGCCCAACTAACTTGTCCTTGTTTGATAAATACATATTAAACTTTCTGAAATGTACACAAAGTATTTTATAATAGGGGTTGTAGGGAGCCCCCTTTGTTTTTTGATTTTATAATTAACCATCATCAAATCCTCTTTTTACATTGATCCCTTTTCCAAAATTAAAATACATGTAAGAGCGAAAACAATGACGTCATATATATTTTTTTTACAGCGCATCTTTAATTTGCACACCTTTTGATGCATTGGTGCAGTAATTTGGTTTTCCCTGCTTTCTAAAATTAGTAGCGTCACAGACAGACATTGCAAATTATATTGTTTAATTGTTAGTTTGACAGGCATGTTTCAAAGAGAATAATGGTGCTCACATGCATTGATTGCTACTATTTGTTATATTTCTCTATTGCCTTTAGTGTAGCTGATCTTCTTGATGTCCAACAGTGCCAACATAAAATAATGTGAGAGCCATTGCTCAAAAACGTTCATTTTTTTCTGAAGATAATCATGGTTTATTCTTTTACTTGAGAAAAAAATTACAAATGAATAGATTACAAATACTAACTGTTTAGTATCAGTTTAGGATATACAGTATTTCACTGAAAAACATCGATTGTTCTGATGGCCAATGACAGCACTGGATAGCCAATAATTTAGTGCTGTCAATCATTGTCATAATTCTATTGATGAAGCCCTTTAAGTGGAATCACATCATTACAATCACTTGTAATTTAAAAAAATGTAATTTTAGCTAAAAATTTTGCATTACTGTATATATTTTGTTAGAATTCTTTTGTTATGAACTTTTGGAACGAGAACAAATTATTTTTAAATTACACAATAAAAAAATAAGATAACCAGAATTTAAAAAGCACTGAATTTTATTACAGTCACAACATCTAATGTTTAGATCATGCACAGACGGATGACATCAAGTTACAATGACAACACATGAGTTTGATAAAGTCACAAAGGAACTTAATTATATTGTCGGTCTCTGAAAAAATAGTCAACAAAGCTGGCCTGGACTTAAAAACCACTCTTTTATTTTGTCATCGGGTCAAATTATCTACTAGTCATAAACTAAGCTAAAAATGATAGACGTAAAAGTTGATATTTTATTTTAAAAATTCCCTCATACTCATATAATAATTAAATTTAAACTCACAAAAAATGTGCTACATGAGTGATGTTTCAAATCAATAGTAATCTACGCCACATAAAATTCACAGCAAGTTAGCAATTGTCATGATGTGCTTTCCATTACTAATTTGGGTTGAACTTGAGATTTTAAACTTAAAACTTTTTAAAAATATACAAACTAGTAAAAAGATAAACAAAATATAAGTTAAAATACTACACACAATAATTTAAAAAATGTTTCATGGGAAATACTATTTATAAAAAAATAACTACTCTTACTACTAGATGACCTAGTGAGGGAGGATCCAAATGTTAAACTCTGTATTTGCTGTGATAAATAGTGTATGTTAAATTCCTTTGAAAAATCAACCCTCTTAGTGATTTTAAGATGATGAAACCTCCACAGAGTAGCTATGGCAATGACAGAGATGATGAGAATAATGGGATGATGCAAATTTAAGTATCATAAGCTGATATAAAAAAAACAAAAAAGTTGTAGAGAGATCAATAATGCCACATGGAATAGAAGTGCCTGAAAAAATTCAACATAAAATATCCACCATTGAGAAAAGTAGAGAAGAAAAAAAAAGATATTTCCATAAGTTAAATGTTACTTATGACTATCTGTTTACCTAAACTAAACATAATGGGGGATAATTTTTAATTCCTTATGTGCTACTACAACTACCATTACAGGAGTATAGAATTTCGTTGTAAAAAATCTACTACAAAAGGAAATACATTTGTAAAATATATATATATATGCTGTATATGAATAAGATATATATCTTTTCAACATGATAAAGTGATACATTTCTATGAAGGCAACAAAATCATTTAATATGGTTATCTTTACCAACAGTTTCTAAAAACTTAATTTTTGTAGCTTCTTTAAATTATTTGTACAATTCAAAGAGGGGAAAATAAAAACTATTTTTTTTTAAAAATAGTTTATTTCAGCATTATACTAGTTCAGGGGGGAAAAGCCATCAGTCTAAATGTCATAATTAAAATCAAACTAAGAACATTTTTAAAAAAAACATTCATCATTTTCTCTTGCTGGATGATGAGGTTAATTAATAACTAGGATCAAGTTTAACTTTGTTACCTCACAACTGAAATGGTGATTTAGATATTATTCCCTTACTTACTTTTTATACAGTTGGCCCATTGAGCACCAAGACACAAGTTTCAACCAGTAAGTTGGCCAAAAATATACAGGTGTTAAAAGATCTTATAATAGTAATAGTAAAATGGCTGTTTATGGGCTTATTAGTTATGCTTTGAATAAAATATTTGGAAATAATAAAACAAATACATGGTAATCTTATATAGGTAAACCAAATACTTGTCTGCAAATCAGCCTCTATGACTCTATGCATTTTGTAAACCCTAACGAGGCTTTGCAGAATTTTAAGAATGATCTCTGGGGCATCCGATGCTTTTTAAGAAAATTGCTGAGTTTACTGGTGTATTATGTACGTGTCAATGAACTCCCAATACAATCTAAAGTGAATTTTAATCCTCAAATACGTACAATTGGGTAATTATAAAATTATTAAAATCTCTTCTTGCCTTTAGTAAAAGAATTATTGTTTGTGTTTTTTTCATATGGTGTTGGTGCATAATTATATTTAAACAAGATTACCTTGAAGGATAATACCACATTAGAATTAGAGATGAAAATACTTTGCAGGATAAAATAACATTTAAATGTAAACAAGGAGGTTACCTAGGCGGATACATACCAAAGAATTACCATGGATGATGATACGTACAACTAAAATTACAGTCAGTTGAATAAGTGAACTCTTTTTCTGACGGAATGTGCCGGATGAAAAACAAATGCTTAGTAAGATATTTTTTGGCCTAAGGCACCAAAGGTGATAATATCTGAGGCTTACAATTGCAAAGAAAATATTTTTTTCCAAAGTTAAAAATAAAATTATCTTCAGGCAGAAAAGCATTTAAAAACTGAGATACTTTGTTGCTGTATGTTATCTTTCATTATTAATCTGCATAATTGAACAATTTCATGGTACCTAGTAATCGTTGATATTAAAAAAAAAGTAATTTTTAGTCTGGTTAGGTCAACATCTAAATTTTTTCAATGAAGACAATCACTTAATGAATAAGGGGCAACTCACACAAACATTGCTTTCATTTTCAAAGCAGCTTTTTTAAAAAATACACTAAAAATATTGCACTGCATTAGCCAGGGCTGTCAAAGTCAATTAGTTATCCATGATATTCTGTGGCAGTTGTGTGTTGTTTTTTTGTCTTTTACATTCCAAGGTCTTCTGTTAGATTTTTTGTCCAAGTTATAAAACTGAAACTATTTAAAATCTATCTTTTCGAATTGACTTTATAGATAGTTTCCTTTTGATAAAACTGGTATAAAAAAATCAAACAAACAAAAACTTTCCACCATAAGTATAAAAAATATTTCCAACTTGAAATTTTTATAATGAAGGCGTTCCAGATTCCTCAAATAAATTATGATTCAAATATTTACTTAAAAGGAGAATTGATAAATGAAAATATCTGACTCGATGTTGGCTCCAGGCTAACAATGATGGGCTCTGCAACCAAGTCCTATCAAGTTTAATGTTAAAATTTTGGCTCTGACTTTACACAGATGTTTGAATGCATTTCTCAGACACGTAATCAACTATAGCCAGAATTCTTCTTATTTTTTAAATTTTTATTGGGAACTAATTATATTTATGCTCAATTGTAAAATTTAAAAAATTCATCTTCTCTAGCAGTTCACTTTAACTCCAGTAATTGGTTTATTTTAGCAAAATAGCGTTATATATGAATCAAGGATTTCTACATTAAGAAAGGTTTTGAAAATTTTATGAACCTCTAAAGATAAAAACCAGTCCTTTGTAAATGTCCAATGTTTAAATTAACAGGCAAAACTTTAACTATTTTAGCCATTCTTTTACAGTGTTTGAATCCAAGCTCATAAAACAGCTGTTGAAAATGACATGGCAGCATAGAAATTACTGATCTTTCTTGTTCTTGCCTATGTCCAGTTTGTCCAGTGCTGCGTGAGCAGCTCTAGCTACCCGAGAGAACTGTGAAGGAAGTTCAAAATTCTTAAATTTCCCCCATAGAGATTTGTCAGGTTCAGCTACAATCTTTACCTCCTCATAATGCTCCTCTTCTTCTTCGTCATAGTTTGAATCAAACAGAAGTGCCGCCACTCGCCGTCTTGACCTTCGGTACGATTTCACAGGATTAATTTTCCTCATGCGGGTCATGTAAAATAAAACTTCGGGACAGCGTAAGATAAAAATGAGCTTGGCGAAGAGCTCCTCCTCCAGCCAGAAGTCCTTCAATTCTCTGGCCAGCACGATCTGGTCAATGAGCTCGAGCAGTTTGTCAACATCGGGGGCTTCCTCTAAATGAACATACAGAATACGACCTACGATAAAAGACGTTCGGATGAACTTGAACGCCACCAGAACAAAGGATAGATACATAACAACAATACCACCTCGCACCCATCTGTGGAGAAAAGGTTGTCATTGTTATTGGTGCAGCAGAAGGTGAGATTGATGGTGGTTGGGAGGATGGAAGTGGGTGGTTGGGAGGATGGAAGTGAATAGATGTATCAGTAAATAAAATTGTGTGATGTCGGTAATACCGTTATCTGACAGTTATGTTAGTTAATGTAATGTTGAAATGAAATCAGTAAGTGGGACAGTTGACTTGTAGGATGGTAGAGACATTTATATGGGCATCAAGTTTAGATGATTGACTTCAAAATGATGCTGACATTTTTTGCCAAATATCCAAAATCCTTTCTAATATGTAAACCGGGAACTAACTTTGAGAAGTCTATAAAAAAATCTGCAAAATAGTTTTATCAAGATGAAAAGATTCGGACATCGCTTTAAATATGCAATATAGAAATTAATTATTTAGTTCATTTATTGCCAGATGGATAAAAGATAGAAATATTTGAACTCCCTATATAGGAATGATTAATTTGTACATCCCAGTTCTAATGCATCAATGCTGTATTCTCCCAGTTTATTGTTTTTTCAAGGGTTCAATTAACTGTTGTTTTTTTAAAATGCTGTTGTGCAAACTTCAATTATCCTTAGATCAACTGCAAGAAACTTGCTGGAAATGCTGAACACAAGTGAGCCAAAGTAACTAAAATGCCATGGATCAAAGTGTACATTATGGTGTGAAAATAGAGTTTGAACATTTAGTAGCATTTCTAACATAAACTCAATCTTTAATATGGAGAGACACATGTCAAAATTTATAATCAATCATGAAAATCAATTTTTTTAAAAATGTTTGAATACAGAGTCATTAAAAATGTAAACATGCTAATGTTGAAATGCACATGACTTGATGACTGCATGAAAAATAAAAGTCAGAAAAAAGCACCAAAATGACAGTTACAGGTTCAAATATATTATAATGAAAGACTAGCTGATGTGTAAAGGGCGATGTCTTAAACTGGTTGAACTTCACATAAGAAATGGTGGACTAGAGCCACACAGCACAGGGAATACCAAGGGGAGGTTATACATCAATAGCCGCCTGAAACTTGTGGATGTCAAGGATATTTAATAAATGGATTCGGGTTCCACCACTCAAGTTTGAAATGCTCCTTCCATTACTGCCCCCAAACTAGTCACAATTAACTAATAAGTTGAACAGATTAATTGTCTGGATTGTCTTTTCCTAGATAGTCTTTTGGCGAGGGTATAATGTTGTAAGGATTTAGTTGGTAGCTATAGACATATAAATAGAGGTACATGTATATTAGAAGTCAAAGGGCACAATAATGAACACAAATGGACTTGGGCAGGTGAAAAAGTTTCCAGATAAAGAGACACCACTATATTTTTGTTTTATAATTGACCAATTTAAATTAAAAATATATCTCTAAATTTGAGTTGCATTTAAAAATTACTTACATTTTAAAAATTATTTTTAATTTTTTCTTTTTTTTTCAGCGCAGTATTGGACAATATGAGTTGTTGTTTTTTTAAATAAATTATTTGAAGAGTCATAAGCTTTTGCTAAAATTTTAAAATACTCATACTGCCTAGTTTTGCTAGGAAATCTTTCATTCCCACTTACAACAATTAACACTGACACCAGAAACAGACAAAAATTATTTCCTTCAACAGCTAAAACTGACCTAAACAGTTAACACTGACACGAGATGAATGACATACAAATAATTCTCATATTTACAACATCTCAAACACAGAGAAAAACTTGTAAAAAGGAAAGTCATTTTAAAAAGATGGCCTATGATATATAAAAGTCACAGATTATTGAACAAAAAATGTGTATAGTAAGACGGATTATAATAAATAACTCTACTAAATTAAAAAGTGGCTAATCTCTTGCACTTAACCGTAAAATTGCAAATAGCATCAAAGCTTACATCCCACAGCAAAATTCAATGAAACAAACATGTTTACAAAAATAATAGTCTACTGCAATAGGAAGAAATAAATTTGATGAAAAAGTCATGCCTGAATAACAATGAACAATGTCTGGAAAAAAAATTATTCTGTGGAAGATTGCAGCATTTGACCCATGAAATTTGAGGCATAACATTAGGGACATTTAGTGAAAGATTTCAAACGTATATCATTAATATAAATATAACACTTGATGAACATAGCCAATGGAGTTTATAATTATGTTTTTTCTTCATTTAACAGTTTTTCAATATGCTTTGAATAAGCCTCAGAGCTGTCTGGTTTTCAGCCTGGAAAACAAAGTAACATTTAAAAAAGAGGCAGAATTTTTATAAAATCACGGCACTACGGGTTTGAAGGAACTAGACCATGGCTTTTCAGCAAACAATCCCATGGCTTTTCAGCAAATAATCCATGGTGATTCCGCAAATTTTCTACAGCTTAAATAAATGTGAAAAGCACCTGGCTGAAGAGCAGTATGGTTAAAGCAAGTAACTTATATCAATGATACAACTAATATCAATGATACAGCTGTCTCCAGTCACTAACATCAATGATACAGCAGCCTCCAGTCACTAACATCAATGATACAGCAGTCTCCAGTCACTAACACCAATGATACAGCAAACAAAATAGAAGAATAAAAAAAAAGAACCATGACCAAATCAATCCAGGTGAAAGCTGCCTATGAGACATCCTCAAATTGAAATCATTGACAATGATAAGGGATTAACCTTGACCCTTGCCATCATATAAATTTATTCCCTGTGCTACATCTCAAATGAACAAAGAGAAAATATGTTTTTAATGACTTTTTTTTTAGGTAACATTCCGATATTGCAGAAATAAAATAGATCACTAAATGATTCAAAATAGAAATAGATTTTCAACTCTTCCCTTACAGAAAAAGACAGTAAAGTACTCAAAATATCTTTAAATATTCTGAAATTACATTCAATGTCATTGAAGTGTTTTTCAATGCTAAAATTTGTATTGCACCAAGGTAAGTAAAAATGTATTTAGACATGTCAGTGAATTTTCTCACTTCCCTTTAAAACTACTCAACTCCTTAGCAAAGAAGTAAAGGGGGAAATCTTAAAGAGAAGATAGAAAAGCACAACTCAAACATTATAAAGTTCTATCAAATAATTAGATGATTAATAAAAACCTATTAAATAATAAACCAATTCTGAGTCAAATAAGAAAATCATGTCACCAAGAAAGGTGCCTTGTTAGAACTCTAGTGTTTGCCATGTTAGAACTCTAGTGCTGGCTATGTTAGAACTCTTCTGTTGGCCATGTCAGAACTCTGGTATTGGCCATGTTAGAACTCTACCAATACATTGAGTATTTCCTGGTCCAAATGTACATTGAAATATAGAAATAAAAAACGACTTGTAAAAAGAAACCACCATATTGTACAACCTTGTATGTGTAGATCATTACGTTGAAGGCTAGGGAAACATTGGAGTATCTTGTGTTATCAAACAGAGTACTTGATGATTTCATTTAATATTATGTAATAAACTTACTAAACATGATCATATTAACTATAATAACAGTATTTATTACGTGTGACAGGGTTACTGCCTGATGAGCACTTTATCATTGGAAATTGACCACAGGACAACAGGTATGTGAGCTATTATTGTACCCAAAATATGTGCTACATATGATGTTGCAGAATAATATTGTTGTACAATGTTACAATAAAACTCCAAGGAGAATATTTCAAATTCAAACATAAAATTCACAAAGCTACTAAGGTGAATTTAACTGCAACACACACATTTCTAGGAAGTGAGTGAATCATTCACCAATCAACACACACTCAAAAACCTAATACAACATGCAGTTTTTTGTTTCCGGGTGGTGTGGGGGGGGGGTGGGGTCAATAATAGAAACATTTTGAGAAACACTGGAAATCTCCCGCTTTGAGGTGACCAATATTTAATCCTCCTTCTTCTCAGTGTCACTCTTTTCAAAGTTGCCGATGCGTATGGTCTGCCGAGTGTACTTGATCATGGTCTCCGGACTCCTGTACAAGAAGATGATCTTGGCGTAGAGATCCTCCTCCAGCAGGAACTCTTTCATCTCTCTGACCAGGTACAGGTCCAGACACAACCGGAGCATGCGGTCAACGTCGGGCAGTTCCCTGAACATGATGGTCAGGTACTGATTGGTCGTACTCAGTCGCATCAATCGGCCAAACAACAAGATGAAGGAGATGTATAATCCAATGATTCTATAAAAAAAAATAACACAATGATTATTAGGCATGTATGTTAACTATTGTACGTTAATTTTTTTAAAAACCTGAATAACTATTACAGCAAGGTAATTGGAATATGAAATTGTATTTAATGCAACTGCACTAGATATGTCAATAATAGGATGGATTTTATTTATTTGTTTTTTTTACACAAGCAAATTGTCTCGTTTTAATGTGAAAAAAGATTAAATATTAATTCTTTTAAAATCAAATCACAACTTTTTATGTACATAGGATAACGTTTTATATGGCTAACTTAAGTGAGGTTTACATAGGATAATGTTTTATATGGCTAACTTTGGTGAGGTTTATATTGGATAACATTTTATATGGCTAACTTTGGTGAGGTTTACATAGGATAACGTTTTATAAGGCTAACTTAAGTGATGTTTTGATGCCTTGTGTTATCACATGAATGGGCACTTAAAACTAACTGTAAATGTATTTTTTAGAAATATTTTTATTACATTCAGAATTATAAAAACTGCCAGATTATATTTCTTCAACTCAATTTTTGTTTACCATAGGTATACTTGAAAATTTTTTAATATTTTATAGAAATGATTAAAATACATCAAGAAAATTTTAATACAAAAAGTGAACCAACCAAAGGAACTCATGACAAAAAGTAAAACTTTACAAATGAAACACTTTGCATAAAGAAACCATTTAACAAGATTTTTACCAAATGTATGTGTACTGCATCCTACTACGTTCATATCACAAATGTTGACACTCAGGAGATGATGGGAGGGGAAAAAATGTGCATAGAACATGAGCCCAATGAGTTTTAGATATCTCAGGAAGTGCATGAACAGCTGAAAGACTTGGCCTTAAAACAACCAGAAGCTAACAGCTCCCGTAAAACAGCAGGTAACTAAGGGCTTCTGCCCATGGAAAACGTGGGCTGGAGCTCATGTTGATCATGTTTTATCAAATGCTTCATCCTTTGGTTACCCCCCCAACGGTATAGTGTTTAGGATTGGCACATAATTCCTTATAAGAAGAGATGGAATTTTCAGCCAACTGCAGAGTTGTTGTTTTTTCCCCATGTAAAAAATCTTGCCAAAACCGTGTGACAGAAACCCTACCTATGTGACAGAAACCCTACCTATGTGACAGAAACCCTACCAATGTGACAGAACCCCTACCTATGTGACAGAAACCCTACCTATGTGACAGAACCCCTACCTATGTGACAGAAACCCTACCTATGTGACAGAAACCCTATCTATGTGACAGAACCCCTACCTATGTGACAGAAACCCTACCTATGTGACAGAAACCCTACCTATGTGACAGAAACCCTATCTACGCCACATGTTCCTGCTTTCCCCAGCCCCCCCACAACATTTTTAAAAGCCATTATTAACAGTTTTCGGTCAGTAACAAAAGTCAAGTCATCTTAATATTCATGTTTGGTCATGTGGTGGAGTATTAACAATTAAAACAGCAAAACGCAGGCTCATTAAATGGTAACTTCTGTTAAAGGTTAACATTTGATAATCATCGACGTCTGATAAATTTAAATAAAGTAGATGTGGTAACAAAGTATTAAAGGAAACAATCACAGCAAAATGTTTTTTTTAAAGCAAAACCTTTTCTCTACCATCACTATATTTCCACGTTAAGATATTGCCAAACAAAAATCATATAACTCTATGTATTAATTTTTTTTAAATGTTTAATTATTTTAAAAAATTCTTTGAATTTGAACTGATAATCATTGAATCCCTACACTGATACATTTAGCCATTACAACAAATTTCACACCAGAAGTCATTGGGTTGAAACCTGTATATAAATCATTACAATTGTAGAAATTATTTTGTTTTAAAAAGGTTTCTGTTTCCCTTCAAACAAATTACTTTCAAATTAGAAGTCTAGCACTTGTGACCAATGAAAGTGTAAGAAGTTCAGATAAAAGTAAAAAACAAAATCCCTAGAATAGATTCCTTTTCATAAAGACATACTGTCACGAAGGATGAGTACCTGTACCAAGTACCAACTATTTACCTTATCAGGAAGTGGGTTAAATTTAGATGGCACACAAGACACCAGGTTGGTGAGTTGAATAAAGGTGTGGGACAAGACAAGTGACTTGAAGATGGTGATCAAAGATTGGCCACAACCAACTGGGTACTTACCCATATCCTGAGAGAAATGACAGGGCTTCCGGTGCTTTCCTGTCATTGAATGTCAGGAAATAAGCTTTGCTTTCAGTGGAAGTACTATCGGGTTTGTAGGCAAAAACAGAACCCATTAGAGTTTCATTCAAGTTCCACCACTCACTCAATGCATTCGAGTCATCACGACGTAGCTGCATAGAAATATTACTCAAACCAATGCCGTATGATCCTGTCAACAAAAAAATCAACATATAAGTAAAAACAACTTATCATTCTCTAAATGTACTGAGTGCAATAAATAAGTATTAAATACATATCATCATGTAAAAGTACAGAGATGTCGACATTTCTGTCACCATGTCAATGAAAGTCAAACCAAAGACATGGATCCAGGCTATAAAACGATATGTGTTATAGGCTAAAGATACCACCCATCTTTATAAAGGCAAAAAATTCCATCCAAGTAGAATGTGCATCTCATCTCACACCACTGAACATAACCATTGGGGAGGAAGTAACGTTGTGGACTTAGGAGATATTGATTACGTCTGCATATTGCAGGGACATGGGGGGTGAGGGCAGGGACATGGGGGGTGAAGGCAAAACCACTACAATTGAACCTACATGTGGAAGAAAATCAGTAGCCCCGAGCCTAATGCTCTTTATGGGTCTTCCCGGAAGACCCTCTCAGCTATCTGGCCCCCAAGGGGACGTAACAGCTGAGAAACCCCACCGGAAGCGGCATCCAGGGCAGTCGAAAATGCCTCCCACTAAGTTGACCTCACAAGGAGGGGTGGAATTCCCTACTGCGACCCGCTACCACTTTGGCGCCATCCCGGCAAAGCAAAAGAGTCTCCATGTTTAGGACCGCCGCTAAGTGTGACCCCCACTTCTAAAAGTATCTAAGCGTGACCCCCACTTCTAAAAGTATCTAAGTGTGACCCCCACTTCTTAAAGTATCTAAGTGTGACCCCCACTTCTAAAAGTATCTAAGCGTGACCCCCACTTCTAAAAGTATCTAAGTGTGACCCCCACTTCTAAAAGCATCTAAGCGTGACCCCCACTTCTAAAAGTATCTAAGCGTGACCCCCACTTCTAAAAGTATCTAAGCGTGACCCCCACTTCTAAAAGTATCTAAGCGTGACCCCCACTTCTAAAAGTATCTAAGTGTGACCCCCACTTCTAAAAGTATCTAAGTGTGACCCCCACTTCTAAAAGTATCTAATTTTTATTCACAATGAAAATAATTCTAAAGAAATTGTCCTGAAATTATGACAGTCCATAAAAACTTATTTAGCTCTGTGATGCTTTCAACAAATTTGACTTGGCTTGATATATATTTTCGCAACATTGCTTCGTCATGTACAAGAAAACAGTTCTTTAGTCACCTGATATTAAGACATCTGTTATAATGGCTTTTGTTGAACTGGCCAGACGTATAAACCTGGGAAACAACTTGCAAATTGTGCTGAGGATAAGAGAAAAACTTGATTTGACATGGCTCAAAATAACAAGTTAACTATCAGCCAGGACTTGAGAAATGGCTTGTGCCTAATTCAGGGCCGGCTCAAGGCTGATTCGATGAGTGATCATCACACATGTGCCAAGCTGCCCAAACCGCCAAAGAAATTTTTCTGAACTCTTCCCTTGATTTTTCAGAGGGCGACAATGGCCTATTTTAAACCAACATTAAATGTCTATTGCTGGCCCTGGCCAAGTTAACTAATTGAAGTTGTTAGGGAGACAATAGGTGAATATTTAAGTATATTATATTCTACGATAGATTTTACCAACGCTAATGTTTTAAATTCCACTCATATCTGACCTGACTGCACCCAAACCCAGACCTGTATGACCTACTTACACAGAATAATTTGTGGAGCTGTTTGACATTTGAATCATGTCAGCAAATTTGTGCCGCACATCTTTGTACGTCTTGTCTCTCAGGTTGACCTCAAAGAGATTGCTGACCTCCCCTGGGAGAGATTTGTCAGGTTCCCTGATGAATGAAACAAGTAGTGCAAATACATTTTTTAAAAAGATTAACAACTTAAAAAATATGATATCTTGTCTCCTGTACTCCGAATGTCCCTATATTTCCTTAAAATTTTGTTAATTAAAACTAACCACTTTGGCTCAAATATAGCACAATTTTTTAATCAGAAAAAAACAATCTCAAAAACAGCACTTGTGCTATTTTTGAAGTCTTGCATTTTAAAAAGCGTCTGATATTTAGACAGATTGCGATCGAAAAAGATTGCCCTCCAGATCCACATTGATTCGATTGACATTGATTGCCCCCAGATTGAAATGGATTGTCTCGTCACCTTTGAAACTTGGTCTCCACAGTCATCATTAACTTGTGTGTGGAATTGTCATTCAGCAAGTCTGCTATCAGGGATTTTTGGCTGGCTGGACTTATTCCCCAAATGGCCAGAGACTTGCCATCAAAGGAAACCAAGGAGACGTCTGATGCATCATAGCCACTAAGGAAACTGTAGGCTTTCTGTCAAAACAAGATCAACATGGCATTCAATGAAATAGACCGTTTCTGTCAAAACAAGATCAACGTGACATTAAATGACATAGAACCATTCTGTCACAACAAGATCCACAAGACATTCCATAAGGTTAAACCATTCGTTAATATATGACATTCCAGCATCTAGAACACTCTGCATATGACAGGGAATCATTTATCAACAAAACTTAAAGGCATGATTATATGAATAAATACAAGAGATGTTTAATTTCTTATTCCAAATGTTTCATGTGCTAACCCTACCCCCCCCCCTTTTCATCCATTTTATACAAGCACTGACCGATCTCTGAGTAATGTTTTCAGGGTGCTGAATCGGCACTCCAATCAGTACTATACAAGGCACTGACCCGATCTCTGGAGTAATGTGTTTTCAGGGTGCTGAATTCGGCGTCGGTGATGGTTCGAATGCTGTCACCGAGGGCGGTGGTCATGAACATGGGCTGGTAGCCCCCAATGCTGACAGACATGGTCGCCTCAAACGGAGGGTTGGAGATGAAGACGGCGTTGAAGAAAGAGAAGAAGACCAGAGGGAACCAAATGATGAAGACCACCACCACCAAGAGGATGCCTCCGGAGATGTATTTGATCAACGGGCGCTTCTTGATGGCTCTCTCCGTGGGGTAGGCCTGGGGGAAAAAAACATCACAGTTAAACACTGAAGAATGATGTCTGATAACAAACGTGATGGATGGTCATCTGGGGTTTGTTCCCCCAGCTACGGGCCAAGGTTTGGAGTGGCCCGCTACGGAAGCTGTAAATGATTGTTCACGTGAGTGTGATTTAGTTTAGGTTAGGGAATTATTGGTTCATTGACTGATTTATTACTATATTTAACTGAAACTTTGACTGTTGCTATGGGTTTTATTAATGACCTGTTGTGTATAAGAGATGACATTAAGATGATTTTTTGTATATATAAAAAGATGGTGTTGAGAAGATGTGTTCTGTATGACAGATGAAATTGGTCATTATGAATTGCCAGTACATTACTAGTGCTCAAAAATAACTTTTTTTTCTTGATTTGAAATTAGTTTAAGTGTGTACATAATAACATATTTGCTGAGATTTACAGTGGATTGATTTAATAGAAACCTAGGCAAAATTAAACATTACAACAAAAAAAAACTCTTAACAAAGAATGTATTGTCAGAGAGGGAGGTAAATTCTCACTTACCAATCTAAAATAAAGGGAGAGCACACAACTTTTTAAATTCTGCCATCCTCACATCTCCCATATTTTTTCAAATATACTAATAAATTTTAAAAACCTTGAATGGGATATGAGTTTAGTCAAAGTTTTTTTATTTTAAAATGCATTACAATTTTTTTTTAAAGGATTAAGTGAAGCAATACATATACCTTCACACTGTCTCAGGTTAAGGAAATTATCTTTTTTTTCTTTTTAAATTAACCTTCAAGCATAGTTAAATTATTAAGCATTATTTCTTTACCTTTTCAATTTCTCTCCAGCATTTAAGTACGAAAATATTAGCATAAATATCTTCCATCTGTAGCCAGTTTCCAATAGCCAGAGTCGAGTCGGTCCAGATCCAATCCATCAGTGCTCGCAGTTCAAGCAGGAATGGAATGGCTAAAAATCTGGACATAGTTGAGACAAAAAAATGCCAATTTGAAAAAAATTCTTGGCATGGAAAATTTCTGAGAGATATAATTTTCAGGATAGACCTGTGATTAAAAGACAACTTTCCAGTTAACGTCATGAAAACAGTGTTAGTGTTTAATGTTTACCCTTTAAAGAGGAACAAGTTGGTGTAGGCATAATTCTTGGTTAGGAAGTTTCCAAGGATGCGGTTGGGGTAGCCACATCTTATCTGGTAGGCAGACAGCCCAAAGTAAATACATTTGATGAAGTACCAGATCTGAGCTGCCAGGTTGTTAAAAAAACTCCTAGCAAAAAAACGGAAATTGAAGAAAATTTAATAAAATTACTTTCATCTGAAAGAAATGATGCTGCAAGTGTATATATGGAAAGAAAAAAGACTTTGAACTTTAACCTTCGTAAAATACTTAGAGATGTGAAATTAATTTGAGCCTATAGATTTTTAACCAAATGATATAATTGTAAAGAACCACACAAGTACGTACCTTTTGGTGATGGCAGGCAGGAGGAAAAACATCCAGACGTGAATGGTTATGACCAAGAATATCTGGAAGACAAATTTTCCCAAAACAAATTTTCGTAAGAAAAGGGCTCTGTCAATGATGATGAAGATGAACTGTAAAATCAACATGACCAGAAATGGTACTGGAATCTTGTTATCTTTGATGTAGCTGGTCACATCACCATCACCAGTGGTTTCCTGAAAGTAAACAAACTCTACTCTATAGGTTGGTTGTTAAGTTGTTATAAGACAATAGATTTTATTTTAATGTAAAGAAAGGCATGACAAACAAGGGTATTAGGTGTCAGCAAAGTTAAGTCATGAAATGTCTAACTCACAGACAAAATATCATCAGAGATTTTTCAATGAAACAAGAAAATTTATACTAAAACAAGTCTAAACAATTACACTAAAACAAGTCTAAACAATTACACTAAAACAAGCCTAAACAATTACACTAAAACAAGCCTAAACAAATACACTAAAACAAGCTTAAACAAATACACTAAAACAAGCTTAAACAAATACACTAAAACAAGCTTAAACAAATACACTAAAACAAGCTTAAACAAATACACTAAAACAAGCTTAAACAAATACACTAAAACAAGCTTAAACAAATACACTAAAACAAGCTTAAACAAATACACTAAAACAAGCTTAAACAAATACACTAAAACAAGCTTAAACAAATACACTAAAACAAGCCTAAACAAATACACTTAAACAAGCCTAAACAATTACACTTAAACAAGCCTAAACAATTACACTTAAACAAGCCTAAACAAATACACTTAAACAAGCCTAAACAAATACACTTAAACAAGCCTAAACAATTACACTTAAACAAGCCTAAACAAATACACTAAAACAAGTCTAAACAAATACACTAAAACAAGTCTAAACAATTACACTAAAACAAGCCTAAACAAATACACTAAAACAAGCCTAAACAAATACACTAAAACAAGCTTAAACAAATACACTAAAACAAGCTTAAACAAATACACTAAAACAAGCTTAAACAAATCAAATGCCTGAACAATAGAATACTTACAGCTGGTCCGAAGGAATTGAAACTCAGCACCAACACCAAGAAGAGGATAAAATCACAGAAGAACATGGGAGCATATACATCAGCCGTGGCGTTGTATGATGACTGAGTGACTTGTTTGAAGAATTTGGTGAAGGGGTTCACAATGTAGGACATCCTGAAACCAAGGGGCAAGTCTTTTAGTGAATAGTACCAGGTTGTTAATGGTCAGCTAACAAATGACAGTCAAGGTAAACCAAGCGGCAAGTCTTTTAGTGAATAGTACCAGGTTGTTAATGGTCAGCTAACAAATGACAGTCAAGGTAAACCAAGGGGCAAGTATTTTAGTGAATAGTACCAGGTTGTTAATGGTCAGCTAACAAATGACAGTCAAGGTAAACCAAGCGGCAAGTCTTTTAGTGAATAGTACCAGGTTGTTAATGGTCAGCTAACTAACAAATGACAGTCAAGGTAAACATCGACCATATTTTGATAGCAGTTACTCACCCTTGGCCTAATTTTGAATGAGTTTTTGATAAGCTCTGGCCTTCCATATCTTGAAACAATGAATTATTGTCAGTTGTCCCATGCTGAAATTAAATATATTTTTTTCATAGATCTTTACAATTTGGACAGTTGGATATATTTAAGGGAGATATTTATAACCAATAGAACATTCTAACTTATAATATGCCTTCAACTTCAAGCAACTAAAACAAAGCACTCATACATTTTAGTCAAAGTGCTAATTAAACAATTATCTAGAAGTAAAAAGACAAAGTAAACTATCAACTCTCAATCAAAGGACAAAGTAAACGATCAAATTACCCTAATAGGTGAGTTGGGGTTGCTTTGTTCTTTCATCCCAGCTGCCTCAAGATCAGCATTTATATCTGCAGCATCACGCCACAAACCATATTTCTGAAACGAAAAAGGCGAAAGAGTTGGCAACAAATTATTTGCTTTAAATATGCTTTATCTTTACCAAGACTTTTTTAAAAACCAAATTTATCTAAAGCTGAGCTCAACCACATTGCCTTAACACAAGAAACGGCGCCAAGAATTGGAGGCGGACTCCAAGAGAATTGGCCATAACTGGAAGATGCTGGAGAGGCCGGCCCAGGATTAAGACGCCTGGAGGACTCTCGTAGGTGGCATAGGCCCTTGGAAGAATCGCAGACACCAACGATGATCGGTGGCTGCTCCTCGTGGACGAGAAGGCTCAGCAAATAACAAACTCAACAAGTGTAGCCAATCAAAACTTTCCAATATTCTTAAGGAAATCCAGGCTGATGCAACATTTGAGCACATCTATAGTGAAATGTTTTTAAATATCCAACTCTTAACCCATTGATTGTTTTTGGTTATATCTCCATGGCTCCCGTTTTCATGTCACTCAACATTTGTCTCGGTTGTCAACTCCATTTTTATCCCATATTTTAATAGGAACTTTGGTCATGGTCATGTTCTATAGTTATGTTCTAGCACTATGCATGAGCATGATACTGTAAGATAATGTACGAATGTTTGGTTTGAAAGACTTCCAGCCTTCCATTGATAACAAAGCTACTGTAACGGAGCAGGAAGCAATGAGACGTCAACTTACCCTTAGAATGGATCTGTGCAAGAAAAGAGCCAGGAGCAATGAGACGTCAACTTACCCTTAGAATGGATCTGTGCAAGAAAAGAGCCAGGAGCAATGAGACGTCAACTTACCCTTAGAATGGATCTGTGCAAGAAAAGAGCCAGGAGCAATGAGACGTCAACTTACCCTTAGAATGGATCTGTGCAAGAAAAGAGCCAGGAGCAATGAGACGCCAACTTACCCTTAGAATGGATCTGTGCAAGAAAAGAGCCAGGAGCAATGAGACGCCAACTTACCTTTAGAATGGATCTGTGCAAGAAAAGAGCCAGGAGCAATGAGACGCCAACTTACGCTTAGAATGGATCTGTGCAAGAAAAGAGCCAGGAGCAATGAGACGCCAACTTACCCTTACGATTGATACTAGCTAATGTTGTTTATCTAACCCTCCCCCCTCTCCTCCCTTCACTCCTATAACCCACACCCTTTCATTAGCTTCTACTTCTTGTGTTCATTAACACGTACTGACCTAGAAACACAGATGTTAATAATGAGTACAAGGTCGTCAGTATTTAAATTTAATACATTAAATAGTTACTAACAGTGTAGGATGGGCAGGAGTCGGCCGTGAGGATGGACTGCACAGAGATGAAAGATGCCGTGTCTGGTTTTTTTTTCTCATAAAAACACCCTTGCTTTCAGACTAACTTTGCTTTGAAATTGCCGACAGTGGGAGACCGATTGATACTATCTAATGTCGTTTTTCTACCCCCCCCCATTTCTCTCTTCAATCCTATAACCCAGTGCTTCTCAAACTTTTTAGTATGGCGGACCGGCAGGAATTTTTTTCCATTGCACCAGGAACCTGTGCACTATTTTCCCTGTACTTACATGGAAGCGAAATGTATTTTATTTCCTTTTATTTCTTTCATTTATTAGCTTATTGTCAAAAATGACAAATTCTATAGGGTTAGTATTATTGGTAGCAATTGAAGGATTATAATTATATTTCTCTCTCCTTTCTTGATAACTTCCGCGGACCACCACTTTGAGAAGCACTGCTATAACCCACACTCTTGCCCTTGCATTCGCGTGTATTTCTTGGGTTCATTAACACGTGTTTGCCTAGCCCAAAAATTGATATACACCTAAAGTTGTCAGCTTTTATGGTTAATAAGATGGGTAAGACGTCGGCCGTGTGGAATCATGCCAAGCGAGTTGACAGTGACACTGCAAAATGCAACATTGTAATGAAATTGTGTCTGCGAAGGGTGGCAACCCAGTTCGATAAAACGCCATCTGTAAGCTATTCATAAAATTGATATTGATTTTAAACGCTGACCCACCAATATCAGAAACTTGTTGGTGTCAACAAAAGCAGTACCACTGACCAAAGCACGATCACTTGAAATTTACCGCAGTATAGCATACGTCATCGCCCTTAGCATTGACTACCGATGCCAAGTGGATATTAACATTCAAGGTATGACATTGAACGTTACGTCATTCTGTTGACATTTTGTTTGCATGTTCAGTTTACTCTAGTTTTAGTTTATAAGTATGACGAATGCATTTACAGCAGGAATTGAATAAAAAAATTTAGTGCATTGTAGTTAATTGTAGTGCATTAGTAATATTATGTTACTGGAAGCAAGCCGTTGGCTACTACTACTGTGTGAAATGAGGTGCATGGATGGTGGCTAGGTTCCATTGTATAGCGGTCATGACGGGGAAAATTATACGACGTTTAGAACGGGTAACCCGGGTACCCGTTCGATATTTTCACGGGTACCCGGGCAGCTTTTTTCAACAAAATTGACAGCCCTAGCCAGGAGCAGTGAGACGCCAACTTACCCTTAGAATGGATCTGTGCAAGAAAAGAGCCAGGAGCAATGAGACGCCAACTTACCCTTTAGAATGGATCTGTGCAAGAAAAGAGCCAGGAGCAATGAGACGCCAACTTACGCTTAGAATGGATCTGTGCAAGAAAAGAGCCAGGAGCAATGAGACGCCAACTTACCCTTAGAATGGATCTGTGCAAGAAAAGAGCCAGGAGCAATTAGACGTCAACTTACCCTTAGAATGGATCTGTGCAAGAAAAGAGCCAGGAGCAATTAGACGTCAACTTACCCTTAGAATGGATCTGTGCAAGAAAAGAGCCAGGAGCAATGAGACGTCAACTTACCCTTAGAATGGATCTGTGCAAGAAAAGAGCCAGGAGCAGTGCAATGTCAACATTGGCATAGTTGGATGACTTCTCTATGCCAATGATACGGGGAGGAAAGAAAGGGCTGTCTCTGATGATGCCATCATTCCAAGGGAAAAATCCAAACTGGAACATGTACTTGCATACAACAACAGCCTAGGAGAACATTCAAACTGAAATCAACTTTCTTGTCCACACCATCAGGAAAATGGTTACAGCAGCAGCTGAGATTAATTCATAAATACAAATCTTGTTTAAAGAGATTCAAATTTTTGTACGGATTGCAAGTTGTTTTATTCCACATCAAAATTTAAAAAGTTTGTCATTTTATGAGTTAATAGATGTGTGTTAGAATGTTGGAAAGTTAATAAACTTTGCAAGTCATGAGGTGCCATTATTTTTCAAGTTTAAAAAAAAATTTATAATTTATTTTTTTAAAGCGACATGTGTGTGTGTGTGTGTTAACCCTTAAATGCATGATTTTTTTAAAAACATAGAAAAAATTAAAACCACTGGTTAGTAAGGGAAAAGTGCATATTCAGATCACTAATCAAAGTACAAAATTCTCTAGGTAACAAGTTGGTCATTGAAAATATTGGTACAGTAGAAGTCCGATAATCTGGCACATTCGGGACTGGCTCTGTGCCGGACTACAGAAAATTCAGGTGTATCTGGCGGTGCCCCTTCTTTTTAGTGTAGGCTTTGCCGTAAAACAAATGTACTTTTTTTTAACTACATACATACATAAATCGTAATTATAAGAACAATTAGGTTAATAATTAAACTACAAATATAGTATGCAATTACAACAAAGTTTATTTTACATTTCATATAATGTATGTACACGTAATGTAAAACATATTTCTCTTAGATTAAAAATAGTCACGAATGTCTATTTGTTTTCTTGACTTTTGGCCTTTAGTATAAAATTTATTTCTAATGATATGGAAATCAATAATTTCTGAAGGACTGTAGCTAGTACTAGCCTTAGTTAAAGAGATAAACTTATTTAGTGATTCTGCAGCTTCTGCCCAGCTGATTTTTTCCTTTTCTTCCGTTTCGGCATCTGAGTCACTTTCTTCAAGATTTTGAGTAGTCTGAGGGTTTACTACACTTTTGATAATGTCCTCATCGGTTAGTTCTTGTTCAACAGGCTCATTCTCGTCGATTAGAAGCCACTCCTCTACCTCATCTTCAGGCAGGTTTTTCAATACCGAGCGCTTCCGTATGATCCCGAACTACCCCGAAAACTTCCGAATAGCTCTCGAGCGTTTTTATTTGCTTTAAAGACACACTTTTGGAGAAAACCAAAATTTTTACTTTTTTTCGGAGCAATGCCGGAATATCGGGCATTCCGGACTGTTGGATGCCGGACTAATGGACTTCTACTGTACTTAAAGTCAAGCAGTTAAAAATAACTCCATCTGGGTTCATTTTTAAAATACCAAAAAGCGCTTTTAGTGCATTCTATTTTCTATTAATAGATGTTTTAATACTGATGTAATAAATCTGCAGTGTAAAATAGTGGGGATGGGGTGTTATAATATTAATATAGTTCAGGGGCACACACAAAGTGTGAGTTTGAATATCTAAGGAAGAGTGTGTGTGTGTGGGGGGGTTACATTAATATAGTTCAGGGGCACACACAAAGTGTGAGTTTACATATCTAAGGAAGAGTGTGTGTGTGTGGAGGGGGGGGTACATTAATATAGTTCGGGGTTACATTAATATAGTTCAGGGGTACACACAAAGTGTGAGTTTACATATCTAAGGAAAAGTGTGTGTGTGTGTGTGGGGGGGGTTACATTAATATAGTTCAGGAGCATACACAAAGTGTGAGTTTACATATCTAAGGAAGAGTGTGTGTGTGTGTGTGTGGGGGGGTTACATTAATATAGTTCAGGGGCACACACAAAGTGTGAGTTTACATATCTAAGGAAGAGTGTGTGTGTGTGGGGGGGGGTTACATTAATATAGTTCAGGGGCACACACAAAGTGTGAGTTTGCATACTTAAGATACTGGAAAGAGTATGTGGATTCTTGTTGAGATGAAGTGTGTTTGAAAGTAACAGAAGCAGATGGGAAATTTGTTGTAGGTGATGGTAGTGGTAATGTGATGAATGTGTTACATTATCTCTATGTAGGTGATGGTAGTGGTAATGTGATGAATGTGTTACATTATCTCTATGTAGGTGATGGTAGTGGTAATGAGATGAATGTGTAACATTACCTCTGAGTATGTGATGGTAGTGGTAATGAGATGAATGTGTAACATTACCTCTCTGAGTATGTGATGGTAGTGGTAATGAGATGAATGTGTAACATTACCTCTGAGTATGTGATGGTAGTGGTAATGAGATGAATGTGTAACATTACCCCTGAGTATGTGATGGAAGTGGTAATGAGATGAATGTGTAACATTACCTCTATGTAGGTGATGGTAGTGGTAATGAGATGAATGTGTAACATTACCTCTATGTAGGTGATGGTAGTGGTAATGAGATGAATGTGTAACATTACCTCTATGTAGGTGATGGTAGTGGTAATGAGATGAATGTGTAGCATTACCTCTATGTAGGTGATGGTAGTGGTAATGAGATGAATGTGTAACATTACCTCTATGTAGGTGATGGTAGTGGTAATGAGATGAATGTGTAACATTACCTCTGAGTATGTGATGGTAGTGGTAATGAGATGAATGTGTAACATTACCTCTATGTAGGTGATGGTAGTGGTAATGAGATGAATGTGTAACATTACCTCTATGTAGGTGATGGTAGTGGTAATGAGATGAATGTGTAACATTACCTCTGAGTATGTGATGGTAGTGGTAATGAGATGAATGTGTAACATTACCTCTATGTAGGTGATGGTAGTGGTAATGAGATGAATGTGTTACATTACCTCTGAGTATGTGATGGTAGTGGTAATGAGATGAATGTGTAACATTACCTCTATGTAGGTGATGGTAGTGGTAATGTGATGAATGTGTTACATTACCTCTGAGTATGTGATGGTAGTGGTAATGAGATGAATGTGTAACATTACCTCTATGTAGGTGATGGTAGTGGTAATGAGATGAATGTGTTACATTACCTCTGAGTATGTGATGGTAGTGGTAATGTGATGAATGTGTTACATTACCTCTGAGTATGTGATGGTAGTGGTAATGAGATGAATGTGTAACATTACCTCTATGTAGGTGATGGTAGTGGTAATGAGATGAATGTGTAACATTACCTCTATGTAGGTGATGGTAGTAGTAATGAGATGAATGTGTAACATTACCTCTATGTAGATGATGGTAGTGGTAATGAGATGAATGTGTAACATTACCTCTGAGTATGTGATGGTAGTGGTAATGAGATGAATGTGTAACATTACCTCTATGTAGGTGATGGTAGTGGTAATGAGATGAATGTGTAACATTACCTCTGAGTATGTGATGGTAGTGGTAATGAGATGAATGTGTAACATTACCTCTATGTAGGTGATGGTAGTGGTAATGAGATGAATGTGTTACATTACCTCTGAGTATGTGATGGTAGTGGTAATGAGATGAATGTGTAACATTACCTCTATGTAGGTGATGGTAGTGGTAATGAGATGAATGTGTTACATTACCTCTGAGTATGTGATGGTAGTGGTAATGAGATGAATGTGTAACATTACCTCTATGTAGGTGATGATAGTGGTAATGAGATGAATGTGTAACATTACCTCTGAGTATGTGATGGTAGTGGTAATGTGATGAATGTGTTACATTACCTCTGAGTATGTGATGGTAGTGGTAATGAGATGAATGTGTAACATTACCTCTGAGTATGTGATGGTAGTGGTAATGAGATGAATGTGTAACATTACCTCTATGTAGGTGATGGTAGTGGTAATGTGATGAATGTGTTACATTACCTCTGTGTAGGTGATGGTAGTGGTAATGTGATGAATGTGTTACATTACCTCTGTGTAGGGTGATGGTAGTGGTAATGTGATGAATGTGTTACATTACCTCTGTGTAGGTGATGATGGTGATCCAGAATGTTTTGGACGGCCTGGGGACAGAGAGCATCCCCCAGAGAAAGACCATCAGGGGAAGGGGCAGAGAGAGGAGGCTGCCGTACACCATCTGGTTGAGAATCATCAGGAAGTAGCAGAGCAGCTCTGACCTCGATGCCAGCAGCAGACCAATGGCCATGGTCAGACGACTCAGGCGATCTTTGTTGTCTTTGAACTGCTGTTTGATTTCTTCCTCATCTTCCTTCTCCAGCTCATCCAAACTGAAACATAATACAAGTAAACATTTCATCTGATGAACCTGATGTGGAAGAAAGTCAGCAGCCCCGAGCCTAGTGCTCTTCATTAGTCTTCCCAGAATACCCTCCCAGCAACTATGCAAACCTAACAGCTGCGGGAATTCCCCCAGAACAGTCGTTTCTGAAGCGGCCGCCTGGGCATCCAGGACATGGTTGAAGATGCCTCCCACTAAAAGTGACCTCACAAGGAGGGGTGGAATTTCCTACTTCGACTCCCTACAACCTCGGCGCCAACCCGGCTCGGCATACGAGTCTCTATGGTTAAGAACTGCCGCTGGGTGGGGGGTCATCAAGGGCCTACCTAGGGTGCAACCCCAATTGAAAGGTTTCCTCAGAGCTGGCTACGTTCTTCACGGTACCTTTTGCTAATCCGTGCTGGCACTCCAGGCCCTAAACTGATACCGCTCACTAGTGTTTGCTAGTGAGTGGGATGAAGCGGTCACTTCAGATAACCTGACCCTCAACTATGAAATTAACACTATAGACAACACAAGATACAGATGGTATGGGGTGTTGCTACAATGCAGTGATGGTATGGGGTGTTGAAACAATGCAGTGATGGTATGCGGTGTTGAAACAATGCAGTGATGGTATGGGGTGTTAAAACAATGCAGTGATGGTATGGGGTGTTGCCACAATACAGTGATGGTATGGGTGTTGAAACAATGCAGTGATGGTATGGGGTGTTGAAACAATGCAGTGATGGTATGGGGTGTTGCCACAATGCAGTGATGGTATGGGGTGTTGCCACAATGCAGTGATGGTATGGGGTGTTGAAACAATGCAGTGATGGTATGGGGTGTTGCCACAATGCAGTGATGGTATGGGGTGTTGAAACAATGCAATGATGGTATGGGGTGTTGCCACAATGCAGTGATGGTATGGGGTGTTGAAACAATGCATTGATGTTATGGGGTGTTGCCACAATGCAGTGATGGTATGGGGTGTTGCCACAATGCAGTGATGGTATGGGGTGTTGAAACAATGCAGTGATGGTATGGGGTGTTGCCACAATGCAGTGATGGTATGGGGTGTTGAAACAATGCAGTGATGGTATGGGGTGTTGCCACAATGCAGTGATGGTATGGGGTGTTGAAACAATGCAATGATGGTATGGGGTGTTGCCACAATGCAGTGATGGTATGGGGTGTTGAAACAATGCATTGATGTTATGGGGTGTTGCCACAATGCAGTGATGGTATGGGGTGTTGAAACAATGCAGTGATGGTATGGGGTGTTGCCACAATACAGTGATGGTATGGGTGTTGAAACAATGCAGTGATGGTATGGGGTGTTGAAACAATGCAGTGATGGTATGGGGTGTTGCCACAATGCAGTGATGGTATAGGGTGTTGTCACAATGCAGTGATGGTATGGGGTGTTGAAACAATGCAATGATGGTATGGGGTGTTGCCACAATGCAGTGATGGTATGGGGTGTTGAAACAATGCATTGATGTTATGGGGTGTTGCCACAATGCAGTGATGGTATGGGGTGTTGAAACAATGCAGTGATGGTATGGGGTGTTGAAACAATGCAGTGATGGTATGGGGTGTTGCCACAATGCAGTGATGGTATGGGGTGTTGCCACAATGCAGTGATGGTATGGGGTGTTGAAACAATGCAGTGATGGTATGGGGTGTTGCCACAATGCAGTGATGGTATGGGGTGTTGCCACAATGCAGTGATGGTATGGGGTGTTGCCACAATGCAGTGATGGTATGGGGTGTTGAAACAATGCAGTGATGGTATGGGGTGTTGCCACAATGCAGTGATGGTATGGGGTGTTGCCACAATGCAGTGATGGTATGTTTACCTCAACATGCTACTAGTTTCCATTCTGGGTGTGTTGACTGCCTCTGAGCTCGTCCCTTCAATTTCAATACGAACATCTCTTGTGGACCTAGGAAACAACATAATAGCTGTCACTCAACTCACTGGGCAAGCCATGTTATGTTGTCAATCAAGCCATGTTATGTTGTCAATCAAGTCATGTTATGTTGTCAATCAAGTCATGTTATGTTGTCAATCAAGCCATGTTATGTTGTCAATCAAGCCATGGTATGTTGTCAATCAAGCCATGTTATGTTGTCAATCAAGCCATGGTATGTTGTCAATCAAGCCATGTTATGTTGTCAATCAAGCCATGTTATGTTGTCAATCAAGCCATGTTATGTTGTCAATCAAGCCATGTTATGTTGTCAATCAAGCCATGTTATGTTGTCAATCAAGCCATGTTATGTTGTCAATCAAGCCATGTTATGTTGTCAATCAAGCCATGTTATGTTGTCAATCAAGCCATGTTATGTTGTCAATCAAGCCATGTTATGTTGTCAATCAAGCCATGTTATGTTGTCAATCAAGCCATGTTATGTTGTCAATCAAGCCATGTTATGTTGTCAATCAAGTCTTACTTTATTTCAGATTTTAAAATTTTTAAAATTTCCCATAACCTTGTGGTCGTAGTAGGTTCTAATGTTTTTCTCAAGGCTTGGTAGACTTGGCGGCGCCCATCTCCTCTCCAAGTCAGCGTTGGACTTCTTAGCAAAAGTCATTCATCAACATGTTTATTGTGGCTTAACGTGGGCTAGATCACCAACCTCAAGCTATGTGAGATTGTGAGACGAGCGCACTATTAACTTCACTATCCAGCCGCAAGATAATAAGTTTTGCAAAGATAGATTTGTTGGTGAGAGGGACAGTATAGATTTGTTGGTGAGAGGGACAGTATAGATTTGTTGGTGAGAGGGACAGTATAGATTTGTTGACGAGAGGGACAGTATAGATTTGTTGGTGCAATGTACTTACATGGTGCTGTCTATGGTTTCGTCACTGATCTGACCATGTTTTTTCTTTACTTCATTCTTTGACTGGAGATATGAAACAAAAGAACATTAACCAACACAAATAGAGACAAAAATAAAAAAATCATTTCAACTAACAGACATGACAGTCTTAACTTATCGTAACTCACCACAATCTTCATCTTCTCAATGATCATCTCCTTGGCCAGCTTCTTGGCCACCAAGCGATAGTTACAAGACAAACGATTGCAGAAACCAATGAGCCAGTCCATAGCACTGTACCAAATTGTGGTGATGAAGTTACAAATGACACGCAACTTATTGACAGCTGAAAGAAAAGAAACAGTGAAATGACAGATAGCAACTTCTTGACAGCTGAAAGAAAAGAAACATGTGAAATGACAGATAGCAACTTATTGACAGCTGAAAGAAAAGAAACATGTGAAATGACAGATAGCAACTTCTTGACAGCTGAAAGAAAAAAAAACATGTGAAATGCCAGATAGCAACTTATTGACAGCTGAAGAAAAGAAGCATGTGAAATGCCAGATTGCAACTTATTGACAGCTGAAGAAAAGAAACATTGAATAGAGAGACAAAATCTTTTTGTTAGCTGAAGAAAACTGAGGAAGTCAGTCAGCTGCAGGTTAATTAATTATCCATATCTATATCTATTTACTTATTAAAATACTTTAATTACCCAAACTGTCCTTTACTCTTGATCCATATTATCATAAAAAAGTTTTAAAAGTGAACTTTTTATACCAAACTTTAACTTATCTTTCAACTTTCACATCTGAAACAGTCATGTATTTTAAAGAACCATGAGGCTCATAAAAAATTGGTATGTCCCTTAAATAAGAGAGAAAATCTTAACCCTAGTGTGTACAAGCGGCCGAACTGCATTTTTGGGTTAAATGTTCACATCAGTAAAATTATTGCCTTTTTACATTCCATCCTTGATTTTTGACATTTTAACTGTATTGTTAACAAGTTTTGATAATAGATTTTTTTTTAATTTAAAGCCTAATGTTAACCTAAGAAATATTTGCTACCCCCACTCCCCCAGACCTCACAACTAAACTCTTTGTCATGGGAATGTTTTTAAATAACAATGTCTTATTTTCAATCAAAAACATTACATACTTGAGCTAAACTAATTCTAATATTGAAATGTGCAACAGCCGTTACACATACATCGTACTTATTTTAAAACATAGCTCCTAGTATATTTCCATATATTAAAAGAATTTGGTTATCTATATTTGAATATGTTATCTATGTTTATTCTATAATCTACTGATCAGCTGTTGAAAATACTGCTTTAAATCTTTTATTTCATGTACCTTTTCCTATTTACAGGACACTACTTGATGGGCCCAAATGATGAAACCACACCCACGATACCATAAATATACAATAAAGGGAGATAACAAAACTTGCAAGCAACTTACATGTTGGCTCCCCTTGCTCACACTCGGGATCAACTCCTGATGACTGCCTGGCAGGTTGCTCCTATAAAGAATACAACAAAAAAGTTACCAGACAAAATACTACATGATAAGATAAGATAAGATGATCTTTTTGTCAAAACTGACCCTGAAAATCACTATTCCTTTATAATTGATAGCATATTAGCATCTACATCTCTCCATCTAAAAGCAGTGGGTACAAATGAACAAGAAGCCAACCCATTGGTTGAAATGAAGTTTAAAAATAAGCAGATCTTTTTTGGCCCCCGTTGAAATTCTTAAGATAATAACTGAGCTAAAGATCAAGTCAAAGACATTCAACACTTGACATAATAAAAACAACATCTAAAAATAGACTGAATGGACTTGATATTAAATATTATATTTACATGACACAAATGTGATTACTAAATGATACTAAAGGTATTTACATAAATGATACTAAGTGTATATTTACATAAATGATACTAAAGGTTATTATTAAATAAATGATACTAAGGGTTATATTTACATAAATGATACTAAAGTTTATATTTACATAAATAATACTAAACATATTTACATAAATGATACTAAATATATTTACATCAATGATAATAAATGTTGTATATACATCAATAATACTAAACGTTATATTTTCATCAAGGATCCATATATATAATACTCTTCGTGGTCGGACCCTGCGAGACACCAAGCTGCAAGTATGTTCAACAGATACTAATTTTAGAAAGCAGCGCACCAAATTACTGCACGAATGCATCAAAAGGTGTGCAAATTAAATATGCGCTGTAAAAAAAAATTATATGACGTCATTGTTTTCGCTGATATTTTAATTTTGTAAAAAGCGAACAATGTAAAAAGTTATAAAATACTTTGTGTACATTTCAGAAAGTTTAATATTTCGTATTGATCAAACAAGGACAAGTTAGTTGGGATTTTGAAAAAGGTGGGCGCCGTAGGCGCCCTAAAAAAGTGCATTTTTTCAAAATAAATAGATTTCAGCTGAACACTTCCGTCATTTTTTACGGGTGATACGCCACGGGTCTCTCCAGAGTTCCTTCTTTTCATTCACTCACAGTCGTTTGCCCAAACCCACCCCATTTTGACAACTGTGTCTTTCAGGAAGTCTTCACCCGTCACCAAATCATTAGCGGCGTATGCTACGCCGCGGTTCAGCTAGTATCAAATATTTATATTAACGTTATTGATAAAAAAATGTGCATTTACATTAATTATATTAAATTTAAGACATTTACATTAATAGTAATAAACATTTTATGCACATAAATAACATAATTTACATTTAAAATAATATTTTTAATTTACATTCATATTAAATTTTTATTTTGACAATAAAGGTATTAAGCATTTTGTGTTCATGAACAATATATTTCACACTTACTTAATGATATTTTTTTACATTTACATAAATGATAAAAATGTTATATTAACATAAATGATATTAAATGTCAAATTTACATAATGTTATCACATTTTATACTTACACCAATTATATATTTTACATTTACATAAATCTTATAAGGTTACATTTACATAAATGACATGTAACATTTACAAAAGACCCCACAACACGTTATTTGCATAAACGACATGCAACGTTATATTTACATGTTCGTCCAAATCATCACCGCGCTCATCGTCGTAGTTTTCAACTGCCACCTCCATGCCCTGTTCCAGAGCTGTGTGAATGACCTACATTCAACAGGAACAGTGCATCATGTTTAATGAGATAATGATATATATGTGGGGATAAGTCTTTCAATTACAGAGCTATGTGAATGACCTACATTCAACAGGAACAATGTATCATGTTTAATGAGATAATGATATATATGTGGGGATAAGTCTTTCAATTACAGAGCTATGTGAATGACCTACATTCAACAGGAACAATGTATCATGTTTAATGAGATAATGATATATATGTGGGGATAAGTCTTTCAATTACAGAGCTATGTGAATGACCTACATTCAACAGGAACAATGTATCATGTTTAATGAGATAATGATATATATGTGGGGATAAGTAGTTCAATTACAGAGCTATGTGAATGACCTACATTCAACAGGAACAATGTATCATGTTTAATGAGATAATGATATATATGTGGGGATAAGTCGTTCAATTACAGAGCTATGTGAATGACCTACATTCAACAGGAACAATGTATCATATTTAATGACGATAATGATATATATGTGGGGATAAGTCGTTCAATTACAGAGCTATGTGAATGACCTACATTCAACAGGAACAATGTATCATGTTTAATGAGATAATGATATATATGTGGGGATAAGTCGTTCAATTACAGAGCTATGTGAATGACCTACATTCAACAGGAACAATGTATCATATTTAATGCGATAATGATATATATGTGGGGATAAGTAGTTCAATTACAGAGCTATGTGAATGACCTACATTCAACAGGAACAATGTATCATGTTTAATGCGATGATGATATATATGTGGGGATAAGTCGTTCAATTACAGAGCTATGTGAATGACCTAAATTCAACAGGAACAATGTATCATGTTTAATGCGATGATATATGGGTGGGGATAAGTCGTTCAATTACAGAGCTATGTGAATGACCTACATTCAACAGGAACAATGTATCATGTTTAATGCGATGATATATGGGTGGGGATAAGTCTTTCAATTATAGAGCTGAATCCTTTTAATTTATGACAACAATCATGTGACGAACGATGTGTCCCCTGTGGAAATATCTGCGGATACCATCAAGCAGAAGTCAATGCTATTGAAGCTGCGGAGTTACACCACCTAACAGCAATGTTCAGTGTGTGCCCACAAGTAAGTCATGTTGCTATACTCTCCAGTACTTCAGGCACTTGGGCACTAAGATCTAATAAACAAGAGTAGAATATCTACCTCTGAAAAATACACCTCCCTTAAAACTAAACAGAGGATGGAAAACAGATTACAACAACATACCAGGAAATGAAAGAACAGACACACTAGCAAATGCAGGGAGCATCCAGTCACTAGCCTAGCATACATTCATAAAATCAATATACATTATTCCCGTTGTCTGTATGTATGGATGTGATTATAATGCTGTTAGGTGGCGCTGCGATCGATTTTGTTTTATAGTGCTGCACCAAAAATAACACTTTTCGAACGCTCCGCATAAAATTGTTCAATATGATAATAAATTAATCAAATAAAAATTAATAAAATAAATGAAAGTTCTGTATTTCGTTATTTTTTAATCTGATGTGTATTTATTTTGAAAACTTCCGTCATTTTTGACGGGTGATACGCTAGTACATTCATAAAATCTAAACTCTGAAACAGTGGTACAGAGGTAACGAAGTGAAAGAGTGGTTCAATGGATGGGCAGAACTTACCTGAGATGGTGTTGGCTTGGCGTTAGGATTGTCGGGGACAACGCCAAACGTCAGGGTGGTAGGCTGAGTCTGGTCACCTGTCAAATCTTCTTGTTCATCGTCCTCAAAAAGGTAATAGTCACCAGCTCGAATAGCTGAAAGAGAAGTCAAAGTCAGCTTAATGTAACACTTCAATCAGCTTGAATGTCAGTCAAATACAATTACAAATCCTCTGGCAAAGTTTTCAACGCTCTAACAATTACTTCCCTTTGGAAACTGTAATCTCCCCTCAGACACAGTTACATCCCTTGACCCAAGAGCAGACCATCAGACTTGATAAAACAAAAACTTGTGCCAATCATAATCCACCTTATTACACAACTCAAAGAAAATCTGATCATTCAGGACAAACATTCAAGCACACAGATTTCAAAGGTATATATGTGTAAAATAATCAACAGTTCGTGTATCAATGACAACACAAACCATAGTGGAAACTTATTTGTTTTGGGGACAATGTGAGCACTGACCAGGTCATGACATCAAGTAGCGGTCAATCAGTGAACTGCAGCTTCATCAGTTAGACTTGACCAGTTTTCTGTTTACATATTTTCATTCTTTAAATCGCCAATATGGAGGTGAACATGAAAATGTCAAAAAGCTCTTAACCTTACATTCCGGGGTTGAGGGGGGGGGGTATCATGTTACCCACCCTGGAAGTGTTCCTCTGGCTCCTTGTAGTCTTTCTTTAACTTGGCTTGTTTCTTCTTCAGAGCTTTCATTTGTTTCTTGATGTTGATGAGAATCTGTCTCTCCTGCTCGTTCTGCCTGTTCACCTCTCTGATCATGATTCTATTGATGAGCTCAGCTCCTCTGTGGAACACATTTCACTATTCACTGATACAGTCAGACACAGACAGAATTGTAGACATTGACTGACACAGTGATACACAGACAGAATTGTAGACATTGACTGACACAGTGATACACAGACAGAATTGTAGACATTGACTGACACAGTGAGATACAGACAGAATTGTAGGCACTGACACAGTGAGACACAGACAGAATTGTAGGCACTGACACAGTGAGACACAGACATAATTGTAGGCACTGACACAGTGAGACACAGACAGAATTGTAGGCACTGACACAGTGAGATGCAGACAGAATTGTAGGCACTGACTGACACAGTAGGACACAGACATAATTGTAGGCACTGACTGACACAGTAGGACACAGACATAATTGTAGGCACTGACTGACACAGTAGGACACAGACAGAATTGTAGGCACTGACTGACACAGTAGGACACAGACAGAATTGTATGCACTGACTGACACAGTAGGAGACAGACAAAATTGTAGGCACAGATTGATACAGACACTGACAGATTAGCAGTTAAGGACTGATTGACAGACACATATGAGTTTGTATGTAGACTTTACACGGCAAAATAGACAGATGGATTTGTAGGCACAGATAAAATGTTGATACATGTATATAAATAATTGTAGACAGACAGAATTTTGACAGTGAGTGGCAGACACTGATATACTAATCTAGACAAAAATGAGGTTAAGAAAGATAGAAAGTTAAACTAGATGCTATTATAATTTGATCGAAATTGTAGACACACATTGAGCTTTTGCCACACATAAAAACTATTGACACATGTAGAGATGTTCACACATTGACCAAGATCATGTTTTGTAAACAAAAGATTTGTTAAATTACATTTTGACTGATGATTTAGATAAAACAGGACAGACTTAACCCGTTTTCCACCAACTGACCGTGACACTAAATTATTCTGAGCCTGAAGTGTGTCCACGATGTGCCTGAAGTAATGAGAGGAGTAGACCCGACGCTGGAACAACAGGAATGTCAGACACACCACGTCCCAGGCCAGACCGGCGTCGTCTTCTTCCACTGAACAAGGGGTGCTAGTTGCTGTGTGAGATTAGGTCCAGTCAGTGGTTATAACAGAACGTCAGTGGTTATAACAGTACGTCAGTGGTTATAACAGTACGTCAGTGGTTATAACAGCACAACATAGTAATTAAATAGACCCAATGTAACAACAGAATATTAATCTATTAGAACTGATGTAACAACAATATATCAATTAAATAGAACTAATATACAACATACAAAATAGAATTAACATAACATCTTTATACCAAATAGAACTCCTATAACAACTATATACCAAATAGAACTATTTTAACAATATACCAAATAGAAATATTTTAACAATATACCAAATAGAACTAACATAACAATATCTTATCTTATCTATACAGACGCTCCTTCTATGCAGAAGATAGTTGCGTCCACAGACCATGACAGATGATCTGTTGGCAAGTGATGCAGCATTCACAGGCCACGGCTTTGTGGGTTCCACGCATTACCCAGCCGCCTAACTACATGTAGTGTTAGGTACCCATTCGGAGCGCGTTGACTCAGGGACGCCCTAGGCCCCGGGAACAAACCCTTGCCGTCACACGGATTCGAACCCGTAACCATCGGTACGACAGTCCAGTGCGCTGCCACTCGACCACCGCGTCCCCGGTTAATATACCATCTTTATACCAAATAGAGCTCACATAACAACTATATACCAATTAGTACTAATATAACAACAATATTTTAGTCCAAAAGCACTAATATATCAACACCATATCAATCAAATAATACTAATATAACAACACCATACCAATCAAATAGTACTAATTTAAAAACACCATACCAAGCAAATAGTACTAATTTAACAACACCATATCAATCAAATAATACTAATATAACAACACCATACCAATCAAATAGTACTAATTTAGCAACACCATATCAATCAAATAGTACTAATTTAAAAACACCATACCAATAAAATAGTACTAATTTAACAACACCATACCAATCAAATAGTACTAATTTAACATACACCATATCAATCAAATAGTACTAATTTAACAACACCATATCAATCAAATAGTACTAATTTAACAACACCATATCAATCAAATAGTACTAATTTAACAACACCATATCAATCAAATAGTACTAATTTAACAACACCATATCAATCAAATAGTACTAATTTAACAACCATAAATCAATTAAATAAAACCAATACATCAACCACATACCTATCAATTAAGACTAATAAAAGAACATCATTTTAATCAATACATGACCTTTTGAATGATTTTCTTTTCTTTTTTTTTCATTTTAGTTTCCAAAGGAATTGCATGAGAATTATCTTTAATGTCATCATGAGTTTAGATTCTCAGTGAAGGTCCATGTTAAACTCACCAGGAGACTTGACGTCAGCAAGTAAACAGTTGATGCCAAAGAGCTGCACCAACCAGCACTGCTTGTTCTCAATGAGGATGTTCAGGTAGACACATCCGACCAGCTGAAATGTCAGAGCACATCAATGACATGTGACATTTAGGGAAACGTGATGAGGAACAACTGACATTGAGCTTATGAAAGATGACCTTGATAAAATTTGAAAGAACTAAGCTATAAGTTCACCACTTATTGAATGAAGGTTTAAATAGGTTTTAGTCAAGGTTCTCATATTTTGTAGGCTTCTAATTTGTTTATGAAAGATCAATGTAAATGGTACCTGAAGTGCAGTCTTGAGAAACAAAACAAAAATACAGTAGCCAATCAAATAGTTCCACCTTGAGGGATAAATAACAAATAGACGAAGAAATAATGAAATGTTTGTAGAAATAATTAAATTTTTGTAGAAATAATAAACTGCGTATCGAAATAACAAATAATGACACACTATTTAAAGAAAACTTTCAACAAATTTTAAGGTTCGCCCTGTACACATGAGGGTTTAAAATATATTCCTTAAATGTCAATACACAGGCTTTCTAAAATAGTTAACTAATGTTTACCATTTTGAGAAAACACTTGAAAACTTACATTCTCAGCAGTGATCGAAGAGGTTTGAGGAAAAATTCCTTCCCATACCACATGAAGCAGAAAACGGCAATGACATATATCAATGAGAAGATGTTGATTCTGGTGGCCCCTGTCACAAATATAATGGCCATAGTCACCCAGAACATGTTTTCAAACACCAGATATTTCATGAGGTTGATGCCCTTGCTGTGGACAAAGTTCAGTAGTGTGGGATCAAGTCATGCCAACAAAGGCAATAGTATCAGAGGGTGGTGTGTGCATTGGAAATGATGTGATTATGCTGACTAGATTAAAAGATGCTGTGGAAAGCACAATACTAGATTTTTATGGATAGCACAACACAGTTTTTGTGGATAGCACAACACAGTTTTTGTGGATAGCACAACACAGTTTTTGTGGATAGCACAACACAGTTTTTGTGGATAGCACAACACATTTTTGTGGATAGCACAACACAGTTTTTGTGGATAGCACAATAGTTTTTGTGGATAGCACAACACATTTTTGTGGATAGCACAACACATTTTTGTGGATAGTCAACACATTTTTATGGATAGCACAAAAACTACTTTATTTGTGTATAGCACAACACTACATGTTTTTTTGATAGCACAACACTATATGATTTGTGGATAGCACAACACAAAATTTTTCTCTACCTTAACAAAAAGAAAAATTATTTCCTTATATGTGGCAATATATCAATATTTGTTTTTTTTAAGGCTTAAGGTTATTGAACTACACAATTATGAAGACAAGTAAAAGGTGACTAACTTCAGATCCAGTGTGAAGTCTTCACACAAAATTGGTTTGTTCTGTTCCACATCATCGAGAATGTCAGCATTATCTCCCCCTCCGTAGTTTATCATTTTCTCATCATTGAGCTCCACACTAAAGACGTATGATTGCAAACTCACTAACAGTAACTGAAGGAAGTCGGCTGTGGAGGGTGCACCAGTAAACAATGTTAGATACTCTGGGCAAGTTGAATTATTCCAGATTGATGAGAGAAGTATAGTGAAACCTCTCATAACGAGTTTAATTTGTTCCAGGGTCTTACTCATTAAGCAAAACACTAGTTGAAAGAAACAATTTCCCCATACAAATCAATGTAAAATACCATAATGCGTTCCATGCTGAAAAAAATACTCATTTTTAAAAAAAATGTATTAACATTTATTCAAATAAAATTACTTATGAATTGTTAAAGAGTGTAACAACTTGGAATACAATTTAGATTTGACACAAAAACGTTAACAAAAATATTAATTAATGATAAATAATTAATCTTTTTTTACTACAAAAACTGTCTAAAGACATTTGTTTTTGCAGAAGCTTCAAAATTTGACGAAAATGTGTTGTAATCGTTTTGTAGACATTCTTGACACTCCCTTTGAAGCATCCATCTCCTTAATTGTTCTTGAGAATAGCGCAGATCTTTGATGTTGGCCGATTGTAGTTGCGCGTTAGATTAGCCATGCTTACACCTTTTCTCACTTTTCAATGGTTTTACGTTTCATTTCAACAGTTATTTTTTTTTCTCTCTTATGCTCGTCTTCTTGTGTGTGGAAGACATTTTAGCACAGGTTATTACACTTTGAACATAAAAAAATTACGAATACTGTCTGAATACAAAATTTGTAAAAACAGTCGATCACACACGAAAACAATACGCTAACAGACAGAGTGCCAGAATAATACATCAGAGCGGAAGTGCCGGCTCACAAATGAATTTCCAGGAAAAAGGGACTTTCCCTTTCTACGTCACTCGTTATGGGAATTTTTCGCTGGTTAAGGGAGCAACTTTTTCAAAAAACTTTTTTGCTCGTTATGCGAATTACTTATTATGAGAGGTTTTCATTATGAGAGGTTTGACTGTATATGTAGACTGTATTTAACATGGAATCAAATGACATGAACAAAATTCTTTATCAAGTTTTATTTCTAACTCTGCTTTTAAACAAACCTTCAAATGTCTCCTCCCCCCTGATCCACTTTTATCCATGATTCACTGTTGATTATATCCATGGATTAACAACTCTTAAATAAGTCACCAGTAATACTCCATTGACTGACTGATACTTGACTGACAACTCACCTATAAGTTTAGCAGCGTGGGGTGGGTTGTAGTAGTCAGGTAAAAACAGCCATTGCTTTAAGTTCTCCGTCACATCATGGTTGGGGACCCAAGGGTACTCTGTTCAGAGATGTCAACAAGTCAACGTTATTAAAAAAAAACATTAACAGCATCACTTGATACACAGTGTACTATGCATATTAGTTGAAATATCCCAAGTGATGCAGATAGTCATAACATATTGACATTTAATCTAAAAACTATTCATTAGGAGAGTCTTCTCATCATGCTATTTTTAGAATTTTTTGTTATAAATCTATGAATCTATTGACCTAAAAATAGAATACCAATTAATTTATGTATTACTTGGCATGATGACTCACCTATGCAGCTGCCAATGGGAAAGCCCAGAACAATGAGGAATTGAGCTGCCAGCATTATGGCAAGTATTAACTTGTAGAGGGGCCAAATTCTGGCAATGGTTTTCCTGGACAACATCATGAGGGCCGCAACCATGAGTATATAGATGATTGACATGTTGTCAACACGGATGCTGACTGTCACAGCGGTCATTACATAGCAACACTGAAAAATGAGTATATAGATAACTGACATGTTGTCAACACGGATGCTGACTGTCACAGCTGTCATTACATAGCAACACTGAAAAATGAGTATATAAATGACTGACATATTGTCAACACGGATGTTGACTGTCACAGCTGTCATTACATAGCAACACTAAATATTGGAATTGATGCTGTCTGTCACAGCGGTCATTACATAGCAACACTAAATATTGGAATTGATGCTGTCTGTCACAGCGGTCATTACATAGCAACACTGAAAAATGAGTATATAAATGACTGACATATAGTCAACACAGATGCTGACTGTCACAGCTGTCATTACATAGCAACACTGAAAAATGGAATTGAGACAACAGATTATTTGGTGGGGAGAAGTTTTTGAAAGGTAAAATATTACCTAGGACAACCAAATAAACCTGTTCATAAGTTGTGTTCAAACTGAAGCCATCATCAACAGTGGCTGCTATCACGTAGTGACAACCATTACAGATCTTCAATCATCTTTTATTTCATCAATATCGGAATGAAAACAAAATCATTTTGTACTATGCAAAATAGATTTAAATAATGTAAATATTTTTGTTTATTTAATACAAATGACATATTCATATCTTAAATCTGTCTTCAAACATTTGGTCTGGATAGACCTGATGACCTAATGATTCTGCATAATTTCTGTTTGACCAGATAGAATAACTTCTAATCTAAAAAACCAAAAAGCCAAGTCCACGCACAAACCTCAAGGCCAAACTTGTAAAAGAAATAGTTGGCAAAGTATTTGATGCACTTGACGATTCCCTTGTCCGCATCCTTCCTGGTGATGGTGTTGAAGATGATGGCGTGGAGCGGCTTCTGTACATTGGGCTTGTTGTAGTACTGCCTCTGATGGTAGCGGATGATGCTCTCACACGCTATCAGCACCAGGATTATGATGTAGAACTGAAGAAGACAACATGTGTTGAGCCTGCTGGATCATGAACTAAGGATGTTGATGGTTAGAAGGTTCTCACATTTCTGCATGACTGCCCTAGCTTTAAATGACCAGAGACTCATTAAAATGTCTTGAGCACCACCAAGAGCTACAGAATCTCTCTTAGAGAATTTTTGTTGTTGTATCTTAATTGTAGAATAAGAAATTAAAACTTATATTTTGCTTCATGCCCCTTGAAAGTCAAGTATGAAAGTGTTTATATTCAACACTGATGGTATCAACACGTTCAGAAGCAATATTTATTCCCTTTAATAGTATGAATGTACCCAGGTTTATACCCTCGTGTAGTATGTGTGTGTTCAGTACCCAGGTTTATACCCTCATTTAGTATGAGTGTGTTCAGTACCCAGGTTTATACCCTCGTGTAGTATGTGTGTTCAGTACCCAGGTTTATACCCTCGTGTAGTATGTGTTCAGTACCCAGGTTTATACCCTCGTGTAGAATGTGTTCAGTATCGAGGTTTATACCCTCGTGTAGTATGAGTGTGTTCAGTACCCAGGTTTATACCCTCGTGTAGTATGTGTGTGTTCAGTACCCAGGTTTATACCCTCGTAGTATGATGTGTTCAGTACCCAGGTTTATACCCTCGTGTAGTATGAGTGTGTTCAGTACCCAGGTTTATACCCTCGTGTAGTATGTGTGTGTTCAGTACCCAGGTTTATACCCTCGTGTAGTATGTGTGTGTTCAGTACCCAGGTTTATACCCTCGTGTAGTATGAGTGTGTTCAGTACCCAGGTTTATACCCTCGTGTAGTATGTGTGTGTTCAGTACCCAGGTTTATACCCTCGTGTAGTATGAGTGTGTTCAGTACCCAGGTTTATACCCTCGTGTAGTATGTGTGTGTTCAGTACCCAGGTTTATACCCTCGTGTAGTATGAGTGTGTTCAGTACCCAGGTTTATACCCTCGTGTAGTATGAGTGTGTTCAGTACCCAGGTTTATACCCTCGTGTAGAATGTGTTCAGTACCCAGGTTTATACCCTCATGTAGTATGAGTGTGTTCAGTACCCAGGTTTATACCCTCGTGTAGTATGTGTGTGTTCAGTACCCAGGTTTATACCCTCGTGTAGTATGTGTGTGTTCAGTACCCAGGTTTATACCCTCGTGTAGTATGAGTGTGTTCAGTACCCAGGTTTATACCCTCGTGTAGTATGTGTGTGTTCAGTACCCAGGTTTATACCCTCGTGTAGTATGTGTGTGTTCAGTACCCAGGTTTATACCCTCGTGTAGTATGTGTGTGTTCAGTACCCAGGTTTATACCCTCGTGTAGTATGTGTGTGTTCAGTACCCAGGTTTATACCCTCGTGTAGTATGTGTGTTCAGTACCCAGGTTTATACCCTCGTGTAGTATGTGTTCAGTACCCAGGTTTATACCCTCGTGTAGTATGAGTGTGTTCAGTACCCAGGTTTATACCCTCGTGTAGTATGAGTGTGTTCAGTACCCAGGTTTATACCCTCGTGTAGTATGAGTGTGTTCAGTACCCAGGTTTATACCCTCGTGTAGTATGTGTGTGTTCAGTACCCAGGTTTATACCCTCGTGTAGTATGAGTGTGTTCAGTACCCAGGTTTATACCCTCGTGTAGTATGAGTGTGTTCAGTACCCAGGTTTATACCCTCGTGTAGTATGAGTGTGTTCAGTACCCAGGTTTATACCCTCGTGTAGTATGTGTGTGTTCAGTACCCAGGTTTATACCCTCGTGTAGTATGTGTGTGTTCAGTACCCAGGTTTATACCCTCGTGTAGTATGTGTGTGTTCAGTACCCAGGTTTATACCCTCGTGTAGTATGTGTGTGTTCAGTACCCAGGTTTATACCCTCGTGTAGTATGTGTGTGTTCAGTACCCAGGTTTATACCCTCGTGTAGTATGTGTGTGTTCAGTACCCAGCTTTATACCCTCATGTAGTATGGTGGTGTAAAGCAGCCAAGTTTATACCCTCATGCACTATGAGTATGTAAAGAAACCATGTCTATACCCTCATATAGTAAGCCAGTGATATTTTCCTAGCATGAATCTTGTCCAGTCCGAACCACAACGCATTGTCTGACTCCTGGGTCACGTTGGTTGTAATATTATGGCCCACAACTGTATGCTGAAAAAAAAACATGGATTTTAAACATTGATTGTTTAATATGTTCAACCATCATTCAAAAAATAAATCAGTGCATATTTCTAACAATCATTCATGAATCAGTTGCATCATTTCTCAACCAATCACCAATAATCAACTTACAGTGCAGTTTGTAATCCAGTATTTTGTCTCCACCAGGTTTAGCTGGTATATCATTTTGGCCAGTATAATGACCACTGTCCAGAATTGTGCCAAATGAGACAGTAAACGCTGGGCTCTAGGGATGGGCACCAGGACAGATAGAATTATCACGTAAACAGCTGTCAGGGCGGACACCTGCAGGAGAGAAATGGTGAGAGAATGTGTGTATAGAGTGGCACCCTTAGGAGAGAAATTGTACAGAATGTATGCACAGAGAACACCTGCAGTGTTGTTGTAACAGTGACTATGCACAGGTTTCAAGTCAATTCTGTTAAAGCTCAAACTGCTAATGGTGTTTACTTCTTTGATGGCTATAGGCCACTGAGACCTAACTGGATGGTGTTTACTTCTTTGATGGCTATAGGCCACTGAGACCTAACTGGATGGTGTTTACTTCTTTGATGGCTATAGGCCACTGAGACCTAACTGGATGGTGTTTACTTCTTTGATGGCTATAGGCCACTGAGACCTAACTGGATGGTGTTTACTTCTTTGATGGCTATAGGCCACTGAGACCTAACTGGATGGTGTTTACTTCTTTGATGGCTATAGGCCACTGAGACCTAACTGGATGGTGTTTACTTCTTTGATGGCTATAGGCCACTGAGACCTAACAGGAAACTATTTGGAGGTACTATTGTGGCAGATAAGATTTTATTTAAAATTCATGGTCTGATAGGTTACAAAACCCACAAGAGGGCAAAAGGCTGACTTTACTACAGGATGCAGAGTTAAAAGTAAGATAAAAGGCCAAAGCCAACAAAAAATGAAACTGAATGGTCTTACTTCCTTGACAGCCACAATGATGATCATGAGAGAGATGAGTTTAAAGGAGTGAATCTCCCCCAGCCTCCAGAGTTTGATGGTGAACTTGTGCCAGATGGACAGCGCAGAGACAACTTTCTGCTTCAACCAGTTCCTGGTGCTGAATTCTGGAGACAGACAACAAATAAAAGGATCAGTTTTCATCACGTTGTACATCATTACTTTCATTAGAGAAAAAAAACATTTCCTTGTAAAAAAACAACAACATAATTTTGAAAACAAGAAAATTGGCAGTTTTGTTGCAGTCTATCTGCTGATATGATGTACAATGTCCATAGTAATCCACACAAAAAATAACAATCACTGCAAATAACATAAAAGTAGAAGACCAAGAATAGTTGGATTTGGCTCCACACCCACTTCCATTTTGGCTGCAGTAAAATATGTCAACTGATGTATATTTAACTATCTAAAATTACACAAAATACATTTATTTTATAGATTTGGATTTTTGCTAATTCCTTGTCATGGGGAGGTGGATGGGTGGGTGGATGTAGGTGAAGGAGGACGACAGGGGTGAAGGTGATAGTGAAGTTGATGTGTGTAGATGAGGAGGGACGACAGGGGTGAAGGTGATAGTGAAGTTGATGTGTGTAGATGACAGGGGTGAAGGTGATAGTGAAGTTGATGTGTGTAGATGACAGGGGTGAAGGTGATAGTGAAGTTGATGTGTGTAGATGACAGGGGTGAAGGTGATAGTGAAGTTGCTGTGTGTAGATGACAGGGGTGAAGGTGATAGTGAAGTTGATGTGTGTAGATGACAGGGGTGAAGGTGATAGTGAAGTTGATGTGTGTAGATGAAGAAGGACAATGAGGGTGAGGTCGGAGATGTTTGTTGTTGGAATGATGACTGACTTTTAACATCAGATGTAAGACCAGCCGAGTTGTTTTCATCTTCGTCTTCTGTCATGTTCTGTGCAAGTCTTTCATCATCACTGCCATGATTTAGGTTCACATCTCCAGTACCGACCCTGCAGACAAGTTTAAATATAGGGTACAAGTGGAGGAATAAACTTACATTTACTAGCATAAAAAAAAGTAGGGTAAACTAATCGTATGGAAGAGAGGTCATCGTCTTGGAAATCGGTTTAGAGAACACCAGTAAAATTAATAAACAGGCCCTTTGTCCCGTGTTTCTAGAAACTTTAACAATGATAACCATAGCATGATTTTGGACATTGCCATTACTGGCATATTATATGTGAGTAATAAACCAGACAAAATCTACAAGGAAACTAAGATCATAAAACAATTTAGTACTGTGACTCAACATGGAATGGATCAAATGCTGTAGTGTCTTTATCCAGTTTAGGTTTTTAAATTATGATTCATTATTATTCTTAGCCGTTTCTTGTGAGCTTTGTTGTTTATTATGTTAATTAAAAATAAATTTGTTTTTTTAATTATTTGTACTAAAGAAGACATTTGCTAAAACATTTAATTGTCCATTATTAAAGTTTAAACTTATTGTTTTATTTACACAACTTGTCTTTTTAAATGTATTTATTTATTATGTATGTCAACAAAAGCCCCTATAGGAACACTTGTACCTGAAACTGAGTTTAACTAAAGGCCCCAAAGACTTAATTGCACCACCCACTACTCAAGTTTAACTTAAGGCCCCAAAGACTGACTTGTACCATCCACTACACAGGTTTAACTAAAGACCCCAAAGGCTTAATTGTACCATCCACTACACAGGTTTAACTAAAGACCCCAAAGGCTTAATTGCACCATCCACTACACAGGTTTAACTAAAGACCTCAAAGGCTTAATTGTACCATCCACTACACAGGTTTAACTAAAGACCCCAAAGGCTTAATTGCACCATACACTATACAAGTTTAACTAAAGGCCCCATATGCTTAATTGCACCATCCACTACACAGGTTTAACTAAAGACCCCATATGCTTAATTGCACCATCCACTACACAGGTTTAACTAAAGACCCCAAAGGCTTAATTGTACCATCCACTACACAGGTTTAACTAAAGACCCCAAAGGCTTAATTGCACCATCCACTATACAAGTTTAACTAAAGACCCCAAAGGCTTAATTGCACCATCCACTACAAAAGTTTAACTAAAGGCCCTAAAGACTTACTTGTACCGGTCACTTGCACTGAGTTTAAGGAAGGGAGTGTGGAAGTAGCGCAGCTGAAGGATGACGAATACAAGGAAACTGGTTGGAGTTAGCAACTTGACGAATAAGCCTGTGGTGTCATATCTCTCAAGTCCAATGTCCTTCAGCCTGTGAGAGAAACCCTTCAAGATTAAACATTGCCAACAAAAGACTAACTTGAAATATTAGAATTTATCCCTTTATTTTAACTTTTTAAACTATTTTAACACTCTTAAGATGCAGAATTTTTGGACTAACTGTGCCAATAAGTCTGAGCAATTATTCTAAGCCCTCATCTTACTTTGCAAAATTGCATGTGTTAATTCATAAATAAATACAAATATTTACAAATTATGGTAGGGATTTGAGTGGCTAATATGTTCTTTAGGCATCAAACTAATATCTCAACCTATATGTAAATGCTATATCCCAATCTGTGTAACTAATGCATCCAACTAATATCTCAACCTATATGTAAATGCTATATCCCAATCTGTGTAACTAATGCATCCAACTAATATCTCAACCTATATGTAAATGCTATATCCCAATCTGTGTAACTAATGCATCCAACTAATATCTCAACCTATATGTAAATGCTATATCCTAATCTGTGTAACTAATGCATCCAACTAATATCTCAATCTATATGTAAATGCTATATCCCAATCTGTGTAACTAATGCATCCAACTAATATCTCAACCTATATGTAAATGCTATATCCCAATCTGTGTAACTAATGCATCCAACTAATATCTCAACCTATATGTAAATGCTATATCCTAATCTGTGTAACTAATGCATCCAACTAATATCTCAACCTATATGTAAATGCTATATCCCAATCTGTTCAACTAATGCATCCAACTAATATCTCAACCTATATGTAAATGCTATATCCCAATCTGTGTAACTAATGCATCCAACTAATATCTCAACCTATATGTAAATGCTATATCCCAATCTGTGTAACTAATGCATCCAACTAATATCTCAACCTATATGTAAATGCTATATCCCAATCTGTGTAACTAATGCATCCAACTAATATCTCAACCTATATGTAAATGCTATATCCTAATCTGTGTAACTAATGCATCCAACTAATATCTCAACCTATATGTAAATGCTATATTCTAATCTGTGTAACTAATGCATCCAACTAATATCTCAACCTATATGTAAATGCTATATCCCAATCTGTGTAACTAATGCATCCAACTAATATCTCAACCTATATGTAAATGCTATATTCTAATCTGTGTAACTAATGCATCCAACTAATATCTCAACCTATATGTAAATGCTATATCCCAATCTGTGTAAGGCCGTGAACTGAGTGCATTCGTTTTGCTCTCCTTTTTCGTTTGTCTCCATTTCGACGATCGGCAAGAAAACGGAAGAGAAACGAATGGGTTACATTTTTGTTTCGTCACTGGCGACCATTTTCCTCACTTTGGCTCAACTAGGTGGAACAATAATGGAGGCTTTGCAATTGCTCTAACTGTTTTGGATGAAAAGGAAACGTCGAACCCCAAAACATTACTGGACACACATAATTTTTTTTACGAAGAGGTGATTTTGGAGAATATCATCATCTTCTGGATGAAGTTTTAAAAGATGAAGAAAAATGTGTTTCCCTAATTCGGATGCGCCCTGAAACTTTTTAAGAGATGAAGATAAATAGAAGTAAAAAAAAGATTTTTAAAAACCACGTTTTATAAGCGGACTAAAAAGAAGAAGATAAAATTTAAAAAACTCAAAACAAGTACTACGATGTAATATGACTAAAAACGTGGGGCGGGCGCTTCTCATTTCAATTCACTCATTTTCTTACTCTATATAAAGATAAACCAAAAAAAAGTTCAATAATTTAATAACGGTACATTCGATCGATCTGAAATTTTGATACAATGCATTGTCATCCAAGATCTATATGTGGTAAAATTTTGAGATCTCTGTTTTCAAGAGAAAGGCTTGTGATAACTCTACTGTAAGTGGCACATTGAAGATGACTAATGACAAAAACATAATTTAGGGCAGGTAGACAGACAGGCAGACGGGTGGGTTGAAAGATGGATAGATGGATGATAGATTGACACTATAAATTTAAAGCAAAACAAGTGTTAGGCCGTGAACTGAGTGCATTCGTTTTGCTCTCCTTTTTCGTTTGTCTCCATTTCGACGATCGGCAAGAAAACGGAAGAGAAACGAATGGGTTACATTTTTGTTTCGTCACTAGCGACCATTTTTCTCACTTTGGCTCAACTAGGTGGAACAATAATGGAGGCTTTGCAATTGCTCTTACTGTTTTGGATGAAAAGGAAACGTCGAACCCCAAAACGTTACTGGACACATAATTTTTTTTACGAAGAGGTGATTTTGAAGAATATCATCATCTTCTGGATGAAGTTTTAAAAGATGAAGAAAAATGTGTTTCCTAAATTCGGATGCGCCCTGAAACTTTTTAAGAGATGAAGATAAATAGAAGTAAAAAAAAGATTTTTAAAAACCACGTTTTATAAGCGGACTAAAAAGAAGAAAATAAAATTTTAAAAAACTTAAAACAAGTACTACGATGTAATATGACTAAAAACGTGGGGCGGGCGCTTCTCATTTCAATTCACTCATTTTCTTACTCTATATAAAGATAAACCAAAAAAAAGTTCAATAATTTAATAACGGTACATTCGATCGATCTGAAATTTTGATACAATGCATTGTCATCCAAGATCTATATGTGGTAAAATTTTGAGATCTCTGTTTTCAAGAGAAAGGCTTGTGATAACTCTACTGTAAGTGGCACATTGAAGATGACTAATGACAAAAACATAATTTAGGGCAGGTAGACAGACAGGCAGACGGGTGGGTTGAAAGATGGATAGATGGATGATAGATTGACACTATAAATTTAAAGCAAAACAAGTGTAAAGGGTGCAAAATAATGTATTGAAATATCACATGGGATGATTGTCAGAGTCGTATGTTTGATATTGATAACGGTAATGCTCTAAGTCACATCCCTGGACAGACTGACTTGTGTTGGTATGCCTGCTGGTGCCTGTCACCTGTGAAGATTGTCTCATGTATTTGAGAATGACCATTTTTGCGGCTGGTCTAATCACTTGCTGAGAGTAAACTGGGAGAAATTTTAGTTGCGAGTTAAAACGTTCGGTTTCGATTCAGCAAATGGGAGCGGCAAAAAAAGGAGAGGAACGCGAGAGGGGTGCACTCCGTTATCTAGATTGAAATAATAGACTCTTCCGGTGATTCGGCAACTGAGAGCAAAGGTCAAGCTGGGACCATCACGAAGCGGAGAGGAAAACGAAGGCACTCAGTTCACAGCCTAACTAATGCATCCAACTAATATCTCAACCTATATGTAAATGCTATATCCCAATCTGTGTAACTAATGCATCCAACTAATATCTCAACCTATATGTAAATGCTATATCCCAATCTGTGTAACTAATGCATCCAACTAATATCTCAACCTATATGTAAATGCTATATCCCAATCTGTGTAACTAATGCATCCAACTAATATCTCAACCTATATGTAAATGCTATATCCCAATCTGTGTAACTAATGCATCCAACTAATATCTCAACCTATATGTAAATGCTATATCCCAATCTGTGTAACTAATGCATCCAACTAATATCTCAACCTATATGTAAATGCTATATCCCAATCTGTGTAACTAATGCATCCAACTAATATCTCAACCTATATGTAAATGCTATATCCCAATCTGTGTAACTAATGCATCCAACTAATATCTCAACCTATATGTAAATGCTATATCCCAATCTGTGTAACTAATGCATCCAACTAATATCTCAACCTATATGTAAATGCTATATCCCAATCTGTGTAACTAATGCATCCAACTAATATCTCAACCTATATGTAAATGCTATATCCCAATCTGTATAACTAATGCATCCAACTAATATCTCAACCTATATGTAAATGCTATATCCCAATCTGTGTAACTAATGCATCCAACTAATATCTCAACCTATATGTAAATGCTATATCCTAATCTGTGTAACTAATGCATCCAACTAATATCTCAACCTATATGTAAATGCTATATCCTAATCTGTATAACTAATGCATCCAACTAATATCTCAACCTATATGTAAATGCTATATCCCAATCTGTGTAACTAATGCATCCAACTAATATCTCAACCTATATGTAAATGCTATATCCCAATCTGTGTAACTAATGCATCCAACTAATATCTCAACCTATATGTAAATGCTATATCCTAATCTGTGTAACTAATGCATCCAACTAATATCTCAACCTATATGTAAATGCTATATTCTAATCTGTGTAACTAATGCATCCAACTAATATCTCAACCTATATGTAAATGCTATATCCCAATCTGTGTAACTAATGCATCCAACTAATATCTCAACCTATATGTAAATGCTATATCCCAATCTGTGTAACTAATGCATCCAACTAATATCTCAATCTATATGTAAATGCTATATCCCAATCTGTGTAACTAATGCATCCAACTAATATCTCAACCTATATGTAAATGCTATATCCCAATCTGTGTAACTAATGCATCCAACTAATATCTCAACCTATATGTAAATGCTATATCCCAATCTGTGTAACTAATGCATCCAACTAATATCTCAACCTATATGTAAATGCTATATCCCAATCTGTGTAACTAATGCATTCAATTTCTTGGTTAATCTTGTAACAAACCTTTCTTATATAAATTTCTTATATATGAAGCCTTCATAAGTTCTAACAAATACTAGAATAATATTCTGTTTGAAAAACTACAAAAAATATATTGAAATATAAATTTATAGATAAATATTTTTTATATATTGTAAGATCATACTTTTTAAAGCATTTTTAGGGGAGCTTTGAAACAAAATTCTATAAAATAACAGAACTTCTTAAACAATCAATCAAATTTGCCATTAAAATGGTGAGATGAAACAGAAATGGAAAAAGCAATTTGATTAGCTGGTGCAAAGACCAGTTAGCCAATCACAAGGCAAGTCTTTTTGAGCCAGTAGATCTGCTCGGTAATTTCAAAATGGTTTAAAAATAAGTACCTCATACAAATAGACAACAACAAAAAAACAACAACACATGTTTTGTTAGTTTGTGATAGTTGTGGGGCTACCTATGACATTAGTCCAGTAATTGTGGAACTCTGGTAGGTGTAGATGATGATAAGGATAAATATGGACTAGATGATGATGAGGATAAATATGGAGTAGATGATGATGATGATGATAAATAAGGAGTAGATGATGATGATAGTTGTGGGGCAAACTTACAGTGTATCATCAAAACCTAAGACATTGGTCCAGTACTTGTGGAACTGTTCAAACTGGTAGGTGTAGATGATGATGAGGATAAATATGGAGTAGATGATGACAATCCACCAGAAAATGTAATTGAGACGTCTCCAGATGGTAAAATTCAGCTGGGGAATATGATATGGAGGTGGGGTGGGTGTAAAAAAGAAATGTTATGAAACTATTTCTATCTAAAGCTCAAACTAAGCAGAATAACATTCTATTTGAACAAGCATGACTATAATCAAGGAAATTAGAATTTAAAAAATATAATTTTATTTTGTACAAATTGAGTACAGTTGATGGCAACATAGAAGTAAATATTTATGTATGCCTTTTTGTTAGATGAAGAAGATAAGATTTAGGAAATTGTTTAAAACTCACCTGAAAAACAAGGACAAAGAACAAGAAAAGAAACATGTAGATTATCCTGTAGATGACAACATCTTGAAGGGAGATAACCGCCATCATTATAGCACAGAAGATTATCCAGTACTTGCACAGGAGGACCCACAAGAAGTGGCCTATGAGATGGAACGCAGCAGCCAAAGGGAGACAAGAATTAATTTCAGGGGAAATAAATTGTAAAGTCCTTTTAAATTTTTTTTATAAGTTAACTTTTTTACAAAGAAATACTGCACAAAAATTATTTTAGTACAAAAGTAAGTGAAGTCACAACATATAGCGTGCAATTGATTAATCAACACAAATAAGCTTCATAAGCGAAACAAATTAGTGACGGTGTTAGATAAGTAACATATGTGTTTCATGCAACTTGTAGACAGAGGCTTGTCTTAAAGTTGACTCATTTCAATACATGTGTATGAATGTGCTGGAGTGTGTTTCACTTTTCAAAGCCTGATAAGCAGTCACATCCCTGGCAAAGCTGAAAAGTAATTCATGTTAAAAGAAGGCAGAAGATCATCCGGAAGAGATGTGACCAAGTATTTATGGGCCACCTCCAAGGGAACAATGCCTTAGGACAGATGCCAGCCAATGAATATATTTATAAGCCAGAAAGTTACACCCAGTTGAAAGTGGGCAAGACGTTGGAATGGAAGAGAAAGCGCATGAAAGTAAAAGCATGGAGCACCTTTGATTTTGATTCCAAGTCATAATAGTACTAAAATAATAGTAGGTACAGATTGCTCATGATTCTACGCTTATCTCAGGATTTATGCAATGCATCCTAACCATTAAAAAAAGCCTTTTATGGGATAAAGATTATATTTACATGTATGCATCGATGCCTAAACTTTGGAAAGGTTCAAAATTTACCAAAATGTTGAAATCTTAAATCCCGAAAAATTGAAATGATCAAGATGTACTCACACATTAACTTAAAGGATATTTTTTATTACAAAGTCGTCACTGATGTAAAAATTTATTTTGATGACATCACAACTTTACTTTTGATTCATTTTGTTTTAACCACCTCAACACTCTCCTGGTAAGTATTACACTATGATGGATGGCAGGTTTTAACAATGCATTTGTGTACATATTAAATCAACCGTTCAGTCAGCAAGCAGGGACATCCTACCTATGAATATCATCGTCTTGCTGTCCTGAGCTCGTTCTTGGTGATCCAGCGGCACTGAGGACAGTTGTTAAGAATAGAACACACAGAATAAGAGCACAACAGTTTGGGCCTATCATTTTCTAGCCACAATGAAATTCTTTTTATGAGTTATCTATTTCTCAAAGTTGTTCTGACAATTTATCTATACCATTAAATTTTTTTTTGATTTTTTTTTACAATTACATGTAATACTAATATTTTCAAAGCATGATGCAACTAACCCAGTTTTAAAAGTAAAAAAATATATAGGAAGCCTAAAACAATGTGAAAAAGTAAAAGATTATTTATTTGATGCCTCAACTGAGTCAAACTCTTATGCTGAAAAATGGATTAACCATTTATATAAAACTATTCAGGATAAATGCAGACAGTAGTTTTTAATTCTTCCCAAGAGTGTCAAGCAAGTAAATGTAATCTCATATGTTTAGGTATTTGTTGAAACCTTGAAAGCATTGTCGTAAAAGCACTGGTATTTACTTTCATCTGACAGCAATGTATCAACAAATCTACCTCAGGGTCACATTTCTCTATAATAGCAGGCCTTATTTGTGGGCACAGTTGGACAAATAGTAGATTTTTAAAAAAATTTTTATTCTATGGCTTTTGTATAGTTAAAGAACTGAATTTCATGTTCAATGTAAATAATGTTTAATTATATATCATGTTTGGTGAATAGAATTTTTTGTTAAAACTCCTTAACTTGACATATGATCCACATAATTTTTTTTTAATACTTCTTTGTTGGTTTGTTTAATTTGAACTATTTAAAATATTAATAAGGGGCAAAAAAATAATACAAAAGTCTAAAAGCAACCAAAAGTCAGAATTTTTTTTTAAATTTGAAGAAGAAATGGAACTTTTTAAGCAATCATTTGAATCTGAAAAAAAAATTCTTGCACAGAAATGTTTGACAAATTTTGAATGAAAGTGATTGGAAAAAGTTAGAGATTCCGCATTACATCATCATCAAGAAAATCTTGTAACTTTAAAAAGCTTAATTTCTTTTTCAGAAAGCTCTTGTCTTATTATATGCATTAAATGCAACAAACTATTCCGTACTTAAATAAAATGGGTTTACTTTAGAGACATGATGTGTGTAGTTTGGACCTAAGCCAGGCGAAATTCCTTTAAAATGCTGAATAATATGTAGAAATATTTTCGAATATCATTTTTTTTAAATAAGTTTTATAAAATGGGAAGACTTGAAGCTGAGACATGATCTCCATTAATTTGTTCAAACTGTTTATCTTAGAAAAATAACAATGCATTGAAATCATAGTGGAAAGAAAAGGGCAATAACTACTTTTAAGACCATTGCCAAATAAAGTCAGAGGAACTATTTGTCTTGGAAAGAAAATGATATGAAGGTTTCTTATGCTCCCATCCCTATTCCCCACACTGAAACAGGCACTCTCAAACATTACACATACACCCACACATAGATCGAAGCACAAGGTTTTAAATGCATTGTGGTTAGAGATAAATTAAATAAGCATTCAAAAAATGACAAGTCATATGGCATGGGAAGAGTCAGCCTTTAAAGTATAAATAACTCCATCACTCAAATTTTATCACAAGCCGGGGCTATTTTTAACTTGACCTAAAGATATTTTCCTTTTCAAAGAAAAGACATTTCAGAATTTAAAAAATAAATGTGGAAGATTAAAATGACAAGAGCAAAACAGTTCAGAACTTGCCAATGGGGATAGTAGCAACAACCCAGGGCCAGTAGGTTAAAGAATAAATTGTACAATTCGAAAAACTTGTTAGTAAAAAAAAATTAACAAAATTTAGGGGAAATTAGCTCGTAAAAAAGGAGTGAAACAAAATGCTGCAAATTCTCTTTATTAATTCAAAGAAATATTACAAAGTGGATTTTCAAGAATATTCTAAACTGATGTTCCCCTTCTATTTATTGATCAAAATATATAATGATGGTACCTCTATGTCATTGCTATTTTGTCAGTGGAAAAAAAAAGGAGGATAAATGAGTGGGGCGTTAGTTTAATATTTAACCTAATTACCTGCAACTTCTACAACATCATGCGCCAGTCAAATAGATCAGATAAATGCAAAATATGACAAGATATGCATTTGAAATAGATTGATTACATACAATTTGTGACAAGATATTCAATTTAAACAATAGGATATTACACAAATAGAATCCATATATTTATTTTCCAAAGTCACCATGTGTAGATGAAGTGTGCCACAGTAAAGTTTTGATAGGAGCAAGGAACTTGTAGGTAGAGGGCTCCTTTAGAAAGGTACAAGTGTTAGGGGTGTCATTAGTTGAATGCATTGTAATGAAAATTTTCAAGCTAACAGAAATTACATGGTTGTAAGAAGTCACGTCACGTTAAACAGTGTGACTCTGCAGTCAAGCAAGAAATTTTTAAAAAATGTCCTGCATAAATTGTTAAACATAATGTTGGTGAGACTACAATCAGGCTTATAGATTAGTAAATGGATAACATGTAATCAGGGTATGAGTTAGCCTGACAGGACGTAACAAAATGCTGTTTTGTTACGTCCTGTCAGGCTAACTCATACCATGTTTACATGTTATCCATTTACTGATAAACTGTTAAATCAGCTCCTGTTAAAGTTCCCTCAGAATATGGGTGCATTTTTTTCTAATACTGAAATTCAAATGACCCTGTTGCCCTGTGGATAATGAAACTTTTAAAATAGGGGCCTATTATGAAAGCAAAGTCCACACTGACAACAGCAGTGGAGAGAAAGTGTAAGCAAAGCTCTGGATTGAAGAAACAAAATCAAAACAGCAAGCATAAAAAAAAACACTAAAGGAATATCAATGAAAACTTAATTTACTAATGAATTCAAATTTCAACAAAAAGGTTTAGATTTCACTGGTAAATGGCAATGCAACATGCCAATGGAAAATTGAGAAATTAAGTGATATTTATTTTTCAATTTAAATAATAATGTAATTTTTGCTGTAATTAAAATTGTATTTTATTATACTTTATTAATCATTTACATTACAATCTATCTTTTTATCAGCTTAACTTTCTTTCTTGAATAACTTTTGTATAACATTTTCAATTCAACAACTTTTTTTAATTACTACTTTTTCTAATTTAATCATCTTTCCTAATTAATAACTGAATATTATTTTAGCTAAAGCATGACAGAGAAAAGACAATAATTCTAACTCACGTAACATCTCAAAGACAGAAACACGATGAGGGCGTTGCTCCAGGACGAAGGCTTGTTGGTCTGGCCTAGCTGTCGGACTCCTCTCACTGATGTACTGCCTCAGAGTCATCACCATGAACACGGTGTAAATGGTCTAAAGATGGACAACACAAGAGTTTAGTGTGTATGGTCTACAGATGGACAACACAACTGTTCAGTGTGTATGGTTTACTGATGGACAACATGTGTGTAGTTTTGAAGTATGTGTGGATAACTTATGGTGGATGAATCTAATATATCTCCCAGCCTTAAAATATTTAATATTTTTACACTTGTATTTGTTTATCTCAAACCTAGCTGCCTCTCCTCTAATTATAACGAAGGTATGTGTTTTTTTTCTAACGTAATCACGGTCTGTTAACCAAGACCAAACCCCAGACTGCACTTTATTCCCACATTCTTGTAAGTCTATGTTCAGCCCTGACTCTATCAACACATTTCTACTTACTTGTAAGCCTATGTTCAGCCCTGGCTCTATCAACACATTTCTACTTACTTGTAAGCCTATGTTCAGCCCTGGCTCTATCAACACATTTCTACTTACTTGTAAGCCTATGTTCAGCCCTGGCTCTATCAACACATTTCTACTTACTTGTAAGCCTATGTTCAGCCCTGGCTCTATCAACACATTTCTACTTACTTGTAAGCCTATGTTCAGCCCTGGCTCTATCAACACATTTCTACTTACTTGTAAGCCTATGTTCAGCCCTGACTCTATCAACACATTTCTACTTACTTGTAAGTCTATGTTCAGCCCTGACTCTATCAACACATTTCTACTTACTTGTAAGTCTATGTTCAGCCCTGACTCTATCAACACATTTCTACTTACTTGTAAGTCTATGTTCAGCCCTGGCTCTATCAACACATTTCTACTTACTTGTAAGCCTATGTTCAGCCCTGGCTCTATCAACACATTTCTACTTACTTGTAAGCCTATGTTCAGCCCTGGCTCTATCAACACATTTCTACTTACTTGTAAGCCTATGTTCAGCCCTGGCTCTATCAACACATTTCTACTTACTTGTAAGCCTATGTTCAGCCCTGGCTCTATCAACACATTTCTACTTACTTGTAAGCCTATGTTCAGCCCTGACTCTATCAACACATTTCTACTTACTTGTAAGCCTATGTTCAGCCCTGACTCTATCAACACATTTCTACTTACTTGTAAGCCTATGTTCAGCCCTGACTCTATCAACACATTTCTACTTACTTGTAAGTCTATGTTCAGCCCTGACTCTATCAACACATTTCTACTTACTTGTAAGTCTATGTTCAGCCCTGACTCTATCAACACATTTCTACTTACTTGTAAGTCTATGTTCAGCCCTGGCTCTATCAACACATTTCTACTTACTTGTAAGCCTATGTTCAGCCCTGGCTCTATCAACACATTTCTACTTACTTGTAAGCCTATGTTCAGCACTGGCTCTATCAACACATTTCTACTTACTTGTAAGCCTATGTTCAGCCCTGGCTCTATCAACACATTTCTACTTACTTGTAAGCCTATGTTCAGCCCTGACTCTATCAACACATTTCTACTTACTTGTAAGCCTATGTTCAGCCCTGACTCTATCAACACATTTCTACTTACTTGTAAGCCTATGTTCAGCCCTGACTCTATCAACACATTTCTACTTACTTGTAAGCCTATGTTCAGCCCTGACTCTATCAACACATTTCTACTTACTTGTAAGCCTATGTTCAGCCCTGACTCTATCAACACATTTCTACTTGTAAGCCTATGTTAAGCCCTGACTCTATCAACACATTTCTACTTACTTGTAAGCCTATGTTCAGCCCTGACTCTATCAACACATTTCTACTTACTTGTAAGCCTATGTTCAGCCCTGGCTCTATCAACACATTTCTACTTACTTGTAAGCCTATGTTGAGCCCTGGCTCTATCAACACATTTCTACTTACTTGTAAGCCTATGTTCAACCCTGACTCTATCAACACATTTCTACTTACTTGTAAGCCTATGTTCAGCCCTGGCTCTATCAACACATTTCTACTTACTTGTAAGCCTATGTTCAGCCCTGGCTCCGAGTGCCTCTTCAAGCCGATCTCATCAAACTTGTATTCGCTCGTCTCAGTGGGCAGCTCCTTGTCCAGGTTCATGCCAAAGATGTACTGAGCCAGCAGCAGGAGCTCAGCGTACAGCAGCACAAAGGGAGAGCTCCTCAGGCACCAGGTTCGGGAGTTGGGCAGCATCCACAGGAAGCAGGCGGTCAAGAGGAAGACAAATGTCAGCCAGGAATGATATGTGATGCTCCAAGCCTGGGGAGAGGAAGGAGGCCAATGAGAAAGTTTATTCAATAATGTACCGTGTGAACCATAACAATAATAAAAATAAAACAATAATAATGATATCCTTTTCTAATGCCTCAATATCTATTCACAAAGAATGCCCATAGAGCAATAACTTCTCCCTATATGAGGTAAGAAATGAAAAGTCACCATTGCATGTACAAAGAATTCTGGGATATACTTAAGACATGCATATTTTAAACCACTGACCTAAGTAAACAATGCCTAAACAAGAACACTGCACAAGATAATGGCACCACCAACAACAATCCCACAAACAAGATTTGGACTCAAATTCTGGCCTGTCCCTCACTGTGTAGTGGATCGGTCGACAAGGGATTGCCCCTTCTTTTCTGACACTTGGTGGTTACCTGGGATCTACCCTAGTCATGGCCATCTAAATAAACAACTATTGATTCACTACTTCTTCCACCTGAAAATTCTTATTCACCTGCAATCTAGCCAGATACTTCAATCTAAAACGACAACTGTTACTTCAAAACTGATATTTTTCTTTTGTTTTTGGGAATTCCCTCAACCACACCTAACGAGTTAACTTATCAAAGAGGAAGCTATAGATAACGTCTCACCATCATGACTATCAGAGACAGTACATAGCTCTGCTTCATAATGAGAAGCATCACGGACATCCAGGGTCTTCTCTTTGCCTTCTCTTCTTCACCATTAGTAGTTGTGGGGACAGACTCGTGGACTCCTTCGTCAGAAGATATTCCTCCATACCTACCTCCAGGAGGCTCCTCGTTTTCAACAAGCCTCTGTACGATGGAATAGTACGGTAATGATGTCAGGGACGTTTCAACAAGATATCATTAAATCCAAAACAGATAGACGGATATTTTTAAATAAAACGACCTGATCTATGACAAATGACATTCTTTCTACTTCACATCTCATTGGAATTTATTGAATCTCACATGTCAAGAGTTTGTATAGATGTTCAGTTGAATCATAGTTTGTACTGCAGTTTAAGAAATCAAAAGAAACTAAATTTAATCACATGGTCTATAACTTACAGCTGATAACTGATAAATACTGATGCTAGACTCATATTAAATTATGTTAGAAACTGAAAAGTTAAAATGCAGTCTGCATCATTTTCAGACTACTGAGTACTACTCAAGCCAAATTAAGCAATTTGTTTTTCTCACACAAATGCTTGCATTGATAAAAATTTTAGGTATAAAAACATCTTGAAAAAATGATTAACTTTCACATTTATAAGACAAAATATTTAAAACCCAAAAATATTTATATTTGAAATTAAACCTTAAAAGTTTCGGGTTAGGAAGAAAACATTGACATGACTTCTTCATAAAAATATTCACAACAAGCAAAGTTATATTTATAAAGGCATGCACATTACACTCACATTGGCTAATGCTTGAAAGGACAGTATTAAATATAATTTTGATAAATAATTAAATATGTATCAATTAAATACGAACGTATGTATCAATAAATTACAGTCTGCTACGACTTTGGGGAAGAGGGAGCGGGCACCGCAGAACGCTTGACCTTCCCATCTTCTAAACTTACATTACAAAACATGTATTTAAGAAAACCCAATTTCCTTACGACTGATGTGAACTCTGTCCAAACTCCCTCCCCCCTCCCAAATAGCTGTAACCACCTTCCTCCTCATGCCTAGGCCTAGAAGGTATCAGACTTTTTTATTCCACTGAACATTATTAATATTGCAAAGCCCCCACCTTCTTTTAACAATATCATATTGAAATTGAAACTATTTATTCAAAACAAATAGAAAATATTATACATCAAATACATTTGCCCTGAATCCAAGCACCTCATTTAGCATGGCTTTATTTTACTTGAAATGGCGCTCACAATCGCAGCTGATTTTTTTTTCCACTTATAGAATTCTATTGTTAGATTTTACACTTTGAATTTGAAAAAAGACTCTGGCCAAATAGGGGAAGCTTACACATGAGGCCAACATTTAGCATTGCCTTTAAAGAAATAAGGTAAATAAGGGGAAAATTGTGCTCATATTCTATTGACATACATAGCTGTCTGCCTTTTCCCAACTTGAAATCTTTGATTTACAAAATAATATTTGGGACAGTTAGGTGAAACTGCCAAACATCTACCTGTTTGCCTGACAGGGTTATTTATCTAAATAGAATAATTTATGGTTCTCTTCAATTTGGTTATCAACTGCAGTTAAGTTAAATAGTAGAGTAACTGGGAGTATTACTGATTGGAAGAAAAAACATGGAGTAGACAGTATATTTTCTACCCATCCTTTTTCTTCAATTCCATTACATTTAAAAAAATACATTTAATGATTGCATGCTTGGATCAGTTCATTAGGTTCTTTGAATTAGTAAGTTAATCAGTGGTTCAGTGCAGTGAAGCAAAGCTATTTCTGGATATATTAAATCAGCTTTCAAAATAAAAAGCCACTCATGCACTGCATTATTCATTTCAATGATGTAACTCAGTGGTTCTCATCAGTTATCATTGAGAGTTAGAGGCTAATAATCAATTAGGAAATATAAAAATTCAAGTATTAAAGAAAATTGTATACATGTATTATTATACTGTGTATACACCAAAACCTTTACTATTCGTCCAAGTTTTCAAAAAGAAGATATGAAATTTGTTTGTTGTTTTTTCCATTTATTTTAATGGATTCATTACTGAAAAATAAAATTATTTTTGTTAAACCTCAAGTGCTGGCTGAGAACCACTGCTATAAAAATATTAGATCAGGCGACATAGTTTACATTTTATATAAATTGACATTTGAATATAAACATAAGACAGTCAAACAACATGGTCTGATTTAGACTGAACATTTTTCAAACTATTGTTTTACCTGATCGATATGATTATTTGAGGTCATTCCCTTAAAACTAAATATCTTTTAATCCCCCTCCTCTCCTCCCAACAAGAAAACTAGTAGGCCCAAATTTGAGAAACACTGACGGAAAGTTTCAGGGAGTAACATCATGAGAATCACTGTGACAGATAAAAAGTTAAAAACGTGAATCATGCAGACAAACACAGGGGAGGGGGTGGAACAGTTATGTCAATGAAAAGTCTGATGGCAACAGTTGCTGGCCGTTTTAAGTGATCAGCAACTGTTGCTGGCCTGTCGGGCAACATACACTGGCAGGGAAACTTGGTTTGAAGCAGAAAGCTGAGTCTGGTGGGCTGTCCTTGGTTGATGTTTGACAAACTTTCAGTGAAAACTATCAAGTGTTGTGACATGCATTAATTATTCCAAGCTAACTGATGCGGAGATAAAAGTGACCCCTCCTCCTCCATTGAACTCACTTTCTTTTACATTTCTTCTAGGAATTGCAATATGTCCAGCTTGCATCTTCACTTACACTTTATAAATTACTATGAACATAAAATTTTAACTTTTTTTTCTCCTCTATGTTTCTTTCCCCATAACTGTTAATGTTATAAATGCTGTTTTTTATCTTAAACATGTAAATATTTTGCTGTGAAAATTAAAATTGATTTTCTCATCCGAGAATGTGTGACATTTGACTACAACCAATGACAAGAAGAGTGTTTAGTGCTGGAATAAAACCACATGTTAATGTTCATGCTGTCTTCAAACTTGGTTTCTATGCCTGGAGAGGCCTCACATTCAACACGTAGGACGTAGAGGCCTCACATACAACACGTAGGACGTTGAGGCCTCACATACAACATGTAGGACGTAATCACAGAGATACTGCCTGGGTTATGTTGGCTCACAGTCTTCAGTTATATCCCTTATCACTGGGTACAGAAATAAATGTGTGGGTCCAGAGACTTGGGGACCACTAAAATGATCTCAAGCTTCTCTCTCATGGGCCCCACGCAAAATATCACAGTTATGTAAATCCTTTGCCTAAACAAACATGACTGCATTGGTGTGATGGGGAAATAAAGTAACACTCCAGGCAATATCCCTGCTGGTCAAAGACAGCAGACAAGCACAGCACAAGACAATATCTCTGCTTTAGTCAAGCAAATTAACAATGAGATCACGATGCTGGTGTGTTCACCTCTGGCGTTGGCAGACGTCCAGGCTGTGTTAGGAAGACAACAGAAATGTATGAGCCAGTGTTATACACCAAGATCAAATAATTTTGGACATAAATACAGGCACACGTGATCAGAACCCAGCTCTTAGCTGTAACCAGGCTGTTGACCAAACCAGTAAAGATTCTTTCTCCCATTGTAAGGTCCATTTTATTATAGAATGTTTGAGAAGACCTGATATCAAACACAACTGTGGTCGGGCCTTAACTGTCAATAGGGATGTGGTGGGGCCTTAACTGTCAATAGGGATGTGGTGGGGCCTTAACTGTCAAAAGGGATGTGGTGGGGCCTTAACTGTCAATAGGGATGTGGTGGGGCCTTAACTGTCAATAGGGATGTGGTCTCTTGAAATCTGCAGTTACTGGTCTCTGAAGGTGGTGTGTGTTTACCTTGACCCCAGCATGTTAACCTTGATCCCTGCATGTTAACCTTGACCCCAGCATGCTGACCCTGCCCCTAGAATCTAGAAACTACAACCACCAGCTGAGTATGCATGTTATTGTATGCTGAGCCAACACCTTCTCTAATATTTACCACTAAAAAATCTTATTATTCAAAAAGTTAGTAAGCAAAATTTTGTTAAAATTTTAAGTCTTCAAAAGAATAAAGCTGCTTAATTTAATCAGTTTATTAAAAAAAATAGTTGAATTATAAATCTTTAAAATATTCAGACTACATTGGACTATGCCTAACAACACAAATTAAAAGCATTGGAAAAAAATATACGTTTTAGCTAAACAAAATGTCGAATGCCGTTCCTTTAAAATGTAGAGCACTAAAAAAAATGTAATTTAAAGAAAACTTGCTAAAATGTTTACACATTTGGTTCCACCTAATCCATTGGATCCTTTAACACAGTGCTTCTCAAAGTGGTGGTCCGCGGACCGGTGCCGGTCCGTAGGCCATCTGATGCCGGTCCGCAGAAGTTACCAAGAAAGGACATTTCGCTACCACATCAGTACAGGTAAAATAGTTAACCGGTTCATGGTGCAATGAAAAAATTCCTGCCGGTCCGCAATAATAAAAAGTTTGAGAAGCACTGATTTAACACATGGGACTCACCAAACCCATGGGACTCACCAAACCCATGGGAAGAACCAAACAGTTTATCTAGAAATATTTCTATAATATTTTTAAGAGTAACCAGCAAGATAAAGATTTAATTCTGGCAGGCATTTCAGTTTGGTAAGTTTGTTTCAGTTCTTGGGCTGAAGTTTTTGTAAATGGGATCTCCTACTTACCTTAGGTTCAAAGGTCAAACAAAATTGCATCATTCATAATTAAGATGCTGACAGGGCTGGTTTCACCCTTTCAAAACTAGAATGCAACAACAAAAAATCACCAGAAAAACATGCACAAAACTGTGCAGTGCTCATGCTGTAAACAAATCAAAGGCAAACAATGCAACAATGAGGCTGGCTTAAACTTTTCCCCATCTTTTTTTTAAAAAAATACTTTTTAAAAATCAGTTTGACTTACTTGAATATACATTTTTGAACAAGTCATTTATAAGTCTAAGTCTTTTACTTACGAAATATTTCTGAGTTGTTATGAAGCTGACACTCACAGATTATCCATTAATTAATTTTTTTGTGTGTGTTTATTTAATTGAATAGACATTTTCTTAAAGTTATTTCAAAACCTATTTTTTTAAATTACTAAATATTTCTGAATTGTTTAGAAGCTGAGACTAACAGATTATGCGATGTGTTGAAACAACAAAACATTTTCTAAATCCGGCATTAAAAATGACAAGAAATCCAATGCTTTGTTTTCAAAACAAATTGTGATAAAATCCTACTCATTTTCAACTTAAATGGATTCATGTATCATTTATTTGTAAAATCCTAAATTGTTTTAAAAAATGTTATTGGACTCATGAAATGAATGTTAATTAATGTAATAGGTAAAACACTATTTTTTTTATTATTTTCTTCTAACACATGTGACTAGTGCATTTTGTGTACGGTTTGAGTGGCAGTGAAAAGCTAAAATGTTGTCTGGTCCAAAATTTCCACAACACAATTTAAGAAACGGTGTCCTTGATGACCCGTGTCCATGTCTTCTAAACCATTTTAAACAATCCTGGCCAAGCCTGAATAGAAACTTTTTGAAAGTGCCACATACATATTTATGTGCAATGGAAAGAAATTTTTAAAAACTAGAACCTCTAAGCAACTTTCAAGATAAAAATAGTTAAAAAGTAGCACAACAGTTATTGTTTCTTATGACATAGTATCAAAGCCAAAGTATTGCATCTTCAGGTTTAAACGAGTTAACTCCAATGTGATGTATTTCACTGTCTCTATAGTAAAGACTACATTAGAGGAAGATAGCACCTGGGCTCATGATACAAACATAAAATAGCACAATACATGCCGGTTATTAAGATTCTATGTTCTCTATTAGACACAATGGTTAGGACATTGCTGCATCAGCTAAAATAATCTTGAATTGAAAAGCTAAAATAATCTTGAATTGAAAAGCTAAAAATAGTTTGAACAAAAAATTATGATTTAATCCTAAAGTCAGAGACCTAATGACAACAACAACAAAGAATGAGTTTAAAAACATTAGTAAGATAAATTATAAAATGCAACATCAATCTGTAAAAAAAAATTATATTATAAAATGTTAGAAAAGATGAAGAATTTCTTTCATAAAGTGAAGCAAAATGAATTAATATCTTCATACTTGTGCTAAGACCATTTAAAAAAACATCTGATTAAATACAACCCAAGTTGTTTTGTTTAAGAAATGAAGTAAACATAGAATGCCTTTAGGGTGTGATAGAAACCATTGAGGTGTGATGCACACCTTTCAGCTGCGATCAACAAGATCATTTCATGAGTGAGCCATTCAGTTGAAATGAAACAAGCTGTTTTATTATGGACAACATTGAGAAGTTAAAACATTGGATTAATTAGACCAAGAAATGTTAACTGTATGAATATTAAACATTGAATTCTACAATCAGTTTGTGACTGAATGTCTCAAAATAAAACAGTGCTGGATACAGTAGCTCATGAATTTTCCAGCTGCGTTCAGGAGGAAATAAAATATCAGATGCCTGTTGGTTACTTTGACTATATCTGTATGGCCAATCAAGCATTTCTCGGCTGGGTGTATCCAAACGACATAATTTTTTTTAAAAATCTCTATTAAAAAATGTCTTCTAAAAATAAATACTCAGGCCGTTAAATAGAAAGTTTAAAAATGCTGATTGACACCGCAAATAATAAACTGGCATGCAGATATAAATCAAGAAAGAACAAAAAAAGTTATTAACGCCAAAATATGGAAAGTGTTAGTCAAACACACAAAGCCATAAAACCCAAGTGAAGATAATGGATAGTACAACAGGTTACATAAAGCTACAAGCAGTGTCTATAAAATGTTTAGACTGAAATCCATACGTGGATTATATGAACTGCAAATGGTACAATACACATCAACTACAAGCAGTAGAATCAAGTCTTTGGTACAGCACACATCAACTAATAGCAGTAGAATCAAGTCTTTGGTACAGCATACATCAACTAATAGCAGTAGGACCAGGTCCTTGGTCTGACGACACGGTCTACCGGCACGTGTGAAATCTATCAAGAGCTACAAGCAGACTTTAAAGTAAAGTAAAGCTCAACGTTTCCTCACCTCGTCTTCCCCTGGTTCATCATCGCCGTCCATTGAGCCCGAAAACACCATGCTGCCGGTCTGATGTGGTGAAAAAACACATGAGGTGAACAGTTCAATAAAATATAAGGAGATAAAACAATAACAAACTCCAGCAGGAATGTGCCATTGATAAACAGAGAGATGGTGGCCTACAGGATAAACTTATTGGGTTTCAAAGCAGACATAGAGCAACTTAATAGGGTCTCTACAGGCAGTGCCAACTTATAGGGTCTCTACAGGCAGTGCCAACTTAATAGGGTCTCTACAGGCAGTGCCAACTTAATAGGGTTTCTCCAGGCAGTGCCAACTTAATAGGGTCTCTACAGGCAGTGCCAACTTAATAGGGTTTCTCCAGGCAGTGCCAACTTAATAGGGTCTCTACAGGCAGTGCCAACTTAATAGGGTTTCTCCAGGCAGTGCCCCATAAAACAATTTCAGTGCAATTAAGAAGGCTGGAAATAAACATCTAAATATGACTTTAACACACATAAAAATTGATTTGTAAATTAACAGTAAAAAATTTTTTTTTCTGAGAGTGCAGATACCAACATTAATAGCTACAACAGTAAGATCAAATGTGTATCAGTGCTGTCGGCACAATATTGAACAAAGTGAATACAAATTTGTAAACCTTGATATATCGTTGTCTAGCTGAACAAATAATAGAAATGTCATTGAAATTCACAGTTAAGTGAAATTTTATAAACCCCAAGGCAGTCATATCAATAGTTATTTCCAATATCAGTAAAACACTATGGCACTCATCTATCAGTATACTAGACCAGTGCTTCTCGAAGTGGTGGTCCGCGGACCTGTGCCGGTCCATGGGCCATCGGATGCCGGTCCGCAGAAGTTACCAAGAAAGGACAGTTAGCTACCACGTCAGTACAGGGAAAATAATTCACCGGTCGCTTGTGCAATGAAAAAATTCTTGCCGGTCCGCCACACTCAAAAGTTTGAAGAGCACTGTACTAGACTACTGGTTCTGATTTACACATTAATGTAGTTTTCTAAGTTAAATGAACAGAATAAACTTAGACATTATAGAAATGTACAGAAAGTTTAGTATGCGGTGGTTGATAGGTTCCCTAAAGAATGTAATTATAGAAGTGACTTTCATTGAACTGGCACGACTGTCTTTGAAAATCAAATCTCATAGGGCTTGTAACACCATTATTACAGCAGATGTCTTTTATACTATGTCACTCTCTAGACACATAGCTATCCAACAGTCTAAATTATTACTTTGTTTACGCTGAGATATCTATTCATTCTATCATTAATTTATTCACACTCAAATAAGTCAATATGCTACTACTGACTAGTTTGACAATATTTCTTTATCATTCAAGTGCTCATGCTTTTTTAAAATATTTTTTTTTACATCTGAATTGCAGTAAAAAAAAACTTGCTCCTAAATTAGAATGTGATTTAGACTCATGCTAACTAAGTTGTTAGACAAAGTTTGCCTGTTGTCAGCTGAATCAGCTAGATTTGTGTTAAAAGGATTTCATGCGAGTCTAGTTTTATAACTTAATGTTTTGAGAAGCTCTTTCCTTGCATGTTGGTGAATAATGTTAGTCTCAAAAGTCTTTTAATTCATACGGGTGGACAAACCTAAAAATGATAATTTAAGGGCCCACTATTACTGAAAACTATAATAAATTACTGGGATCTGAACAGGAACAAAACTCCTGGAACCAGAACTTTAACATATAACTGTGATCAGATCTGGAGCAAATTACTATTTACTAGGATCATAAATTTAAAAAAACTACTGGGATAAAAACTGGAACAAAGTTACTGAGATCAGAATTATAATAAAATCACTGGAATTAGACCTAGAACAAATTACTGAGATCAGAATTAGAACAAAATTACTGTAATTAGACCTAGAACAAATTATTGAGATCAGAATTAGAACAAAATTACTGGAATTAGATCTAGAACAAATTACTGAGATCAGAATCAGAACAAAATTACTGGAATTAGACATAGAACAAATTAATGAGATCAGAAATAGAACAAAATTACTGGTGGAATTAGACCTAGAACAAATTATTGAGATCAGAATCAGAACAAAATTACTGGAATTAGACATAGAACAAATTAATGAGATCAGAAATAGAACAAAATTACTGGAATTAGACATAGAACAAATTATTGAGGTCAGAATTAGAACAAAATTACTGGAATTAGACATAGAACAAATTAATGAGATCAGAAATAGAACAAAATTACTGGAATTAGACATAGAACAAATTATTGAGATCAGAATCAGAACAAAATTACTGGAATTAGACATAGAACAAATTAATGAGATCAGAAATAGAACAAAATTACTGGAATTAGACATAGAACAAATTATTGAGATCAGAATCAGAACAAAATTACTGGAATTAGACATAGAACAAATTAATGAGATCAGAAATAGAACAAAATTACTGGAATTAGACATAGAACAAATTAATGAGATCAGAAATAGAACAAAATTACTGGAATTAGACATAGAACAAATTATTGAGGTCAGAATTAGAACAAAATTACTGGAATTAGACCTTGAACAGATTAATGACATCAGAATTATAACAAAATTACTGGAATTAGACATAGAACAAATTATTGAGGTCAGAATTCGAACAAAATTACTGGAATTAGATCTAGAACAAATTACTGAGATCAGAATCAGAACAAAATTACTGGAATTAGACATAGAACAAATTAATGAGATCAGAAATAGAACAAAATTACTGGAATTAGACATAGAACAAATTAATGAGATCAGAAATAGAACAAAATTACTGGAATTAGACATAGAACAAATTATTGAGGTCAGAATTAGAACAAAATTACTGGAATTAGACCTTGAACAGATTAATGACATCAGAATTATAACAAAATTACTGGAATTAGACATAGAACAAATTATTGAGGTCAGAATTCGAACAAAATTACTGGAATTAGACATAGAACAAATTAATGACATCAGAATTACAACAAAATTACTTAGTTAAGTAGGAGAATGAAGTATTTCAGCACATGAGTAAATTAAATTTAGACAAAGGAATTTTATCCCAATAGCCAATCTGTTGATGGCTAAGACAAACAGAAACAAATTAAATATTTACAATGTGCATATATACACACATATATATATGGAGATATGGCTAAATGTACATATGCATAAACACAAACATTTATACAGTTAGATACAGATAGATTTACATTACATATATAAATGTATTTTATATATACATGTATTTAAATATCCCAGCGGTTCTCAAAACTTGATAGACGTATAAGTATTATTGATGAAGGGAAATTTGTCCTTTTCAGGAAATATCAGTGAGCAGTTTAATTTACTATCTTTTGATTTCTGCTGGTTTTACTCACCCATGCCGTCAAGCAAAAATAACTTTTGGTCAGCACCCCGCCCACAGGTTACTACATTGAGATGCTTCTTCTTAATCAATGAATTTTTAAAAATCTACTATCTTCTGTGAGACATGCTCAGACATGAAAGTAAATGCTGTGATGTAGCGTTGCAAGCTCAGTGATGACATAGATGGATCAAACACACAGGATTAGTACAGACATGGCCCAGTCCATTCAAACAAGAAAGCTCAATAATATAATGTTTAAGACAGAAAGGTCCTAGTGTGGCGAGTGGGGGGGGTGGAGGGCCTCATTCCGACTGACCTACTGTGGTTAATCAGTTAACTTTAAAAAAAGGATTAAAAATCATTCCCAGTACACTACCTCGCTGTCGATACAGCGCTTGGGTTCGTCCCACTGTGGAAAATTTCAACGTACAAAATCTTCTTTCTTTTACAGTTTTCTTATATAAATTAGATAATACCGAAAGTATGATCAGACTTCTTTAGTTTTCAATCAGATCAGATAATGAGAGACTGTTAAAAAAATTATTTGAAATACTATATCCTAAGAGTGAATAACTAAAAGTCCCCATCTCCCTTGCATAATTCCAACCCCGTCCTAATATTCTCACAACACCAAAGTCTAAGTTTTACCCCAACACTAGCAAATAAACAAAAGTTTAAGCACATATCATTAGGAGACCAATGGAACAAAAATAAAAGGATGAAAAAGCAGGCCATTGAATAAGAGATTGTTAGTCCAACAAGACAGCACCCCATACCTCTGTGTCAAAATGATGATCAACATCAGACTGGGACTGGGAAAGGACAAAAACATGTCAGTGTCATTGCATAACAATATCCAACGGATTGAAAGAGAGTTTTATGAATGAATATGAAGATCACAAACTGATATTTTCATAGATTTACCTAACTGGAATCATGTCAATAGCAGAAGACCAAAAACCACTGATGTATTGTCATTGATTAAATAAATTGCGCAATCATGTCAATGACAGAAGAACACGAACCAATGATATATTTTCATTGATCTACTAAATTGTGCAATCATGTCAATGACAGAAGACCACGAACCAATGATATATTTTCATTGATCTACTAAATTGTGCAATCATGTCAATGACAGAAGACCACGAACCAATGATATATTTTCATTGATCTACTAAATTGTGCAATCATGTCAATGACAGAAGACCACGAACAAATGATATATTTTCATTGATCTACTAAATTGTGCAATCATGTCAATGTCACATTTCAAAGAAAGTTTTAACAACAACCCGAACAAGTAACAAAATATTTAAATACTCTAGAAATTCTTGTAGCTCTCAGTTGAAATCATCCAAAAGAAAACCTTTTCAGTTCAAAGAATAAAGTCCTTGACAATCTCATCTCCAAAAACATAACTTGAACAACCTAAAGCTGACACCAAGTTTAGTCATGTAGTCAAACATGACTTTGAAAATGATGACTTAATTTGGGAGAGGTTCTCATAAAGGAAGATCTCCTGGAGACGGACCCAAGTGTTTACATGTTCAAAAACACCAGTCACATTTCTGCATCCAAATATCATTCTCTCAAAGATGGACTTCTAAAATAGTTCAGCATTCTAAGATTTTATCACAATGACAGCAACAAAAATGAAGTCATGCAAACAAAACACTAGCAAAGCATCGGATTTTGACTCAATTTTTTGTATGTTGACCTTATAGCTTTTGATCAGTGTGTTTATAATGCAGAGATTTTAAGTAACACAGTTATGTAATTTTCTCACTAATTTAGATTGAAATTTATGGCTGAACTTATAAAAATTTGAACTGTTTTTTTTTAAAACCGAACTTAATGGTACAACATCAAATGTTGAACGGTGAAAGACCAAAAAGCAAGAAAAAAAAATGACAGGGAAAAAGTTCTGGCAAACCTCATTCTGACTTGTCGGAAGGAATACCTGTCTTTCCGTTCCTCCTGAGGTTCTGATGACTGAACCTAATCGATCATCCCCTACAGCCTGAAAAGAAAGGGAAAGTAAATGACACACATTTCACTACTGAGAACTTTTCACGCCAGCAAGTAGAATGTTTTTTAAACAAAGATAATATCTATAACATTGGACCTGTTAATTTTTAAGACTTAAAGACAGACCTTAGTTTTGAAGATGGATTGGCGGCTGTTGGTGGCTGTGATCCAAAACAGCACCAGGAGAAGGAAAGGATTTATAAACACTGACCAGCGCACGTCTGAATGGAAATGAACACTGTCGACATCGGAACAGTCAGTTCTTATAATGCCAGTCAGCCCCAGCACTCTGGCAATTGGACAGATAGGAAATATGCCATCATTAGCACAAGGTTATGTATCTGTGGTGCAATATCAGAGGAGTTATGGAGGACAGGTTAAGTAGGTCATATTGTGTTGGTCATGTTATGTAGGTCAGGTTGTGCTGGTCATGTTATGTAGGTCAGTTGTTTCGGTCATGTTATTTAGGTCAAGTCATGCAGGTCAGGTTGTATTTGTCAAGTTATGTAGGTCAGGTTGTGTCGGTCATGTTATGTAGGTCAGGTTGTGTCGGTCATGTTATGTAGGTCAGGTTGTGTCAGTCATGTTATGTAGGTCAGGTTGTATTGGTCATGTTATGTAGGTCAGGTTGTGTCGGTCACATTATGTAGGTAAGGTTGTGTAGGTCAGGTTGTGTCGGTCATGTTATGTAGGTCAGGTTATGTAGGTCAGGTTATGTAGGTCAGGTCATGTAGGTCAGGTTGTATAAATCAGGTTATGTTAGTGGTGTATAGTAAGTTGGGTTTAACAAGTAAAATTATGTGATAGCTGTCTAGCTTTTCCTTCCCAAAAAGGTATTGCCACAACATATCCTATCATAAAATAGCACTTGTGCCACACATAGTTATAAATAAAATGGTGTGCCATACTTGAGACACTTACCTTGCAATAAGATCCTCAGGTGGTAACACCTCTTGAAAAAACTGAAACTGATACAGGTGAAGCAACAAGAGGTGACTGCCTGTGTAGAGTAGAAGCAGTTTCTGGACAAAGCCAAACTTTCGTCCCATTGGGATGTAACAGCCCCAGAGGGTCAGTAGAATAAGAAATGTAATAAAATATACCTGGGGAATAGATAATATTAGATTAGAAATGTAATAAAATACACCTATGGAGTAGATTGATCTGATTAGAAATGTAATAAAATACACCTAGGGAATAGATTGATCTGATTAGAAATGTAATACTGTAGAGAGGGATTACTTCAGGGTTCAAGTTTGCAGTCTCAGTGCCTCACGCATTTTTAAAAAATATTCATTGAAAAATAAAACAACAAAAATAATGTACCGCCATGTTGGCAGCCATATTGCGGAAAGCAGCGTTATTTCATCGTGCTGAGTGTGTTGTATCTCGCCACTGTAATTCACGCTGTCAACTGTGTCTCACGTATCTTAGTGTTGTGTTTAAAATTAACTTTTTGTTAAGCCCTTACAATGCCTCCTAAGTGTTGTGGCCCTGGAAAAGATTCCTCTAAGGAGCCCAAGAGAAAGAGGAAGATGACCAAACTGATTTAATGGGCTATTTATACTTGTGCAGTAACATAACCATAATCATCATTCATCATCACATTCATCATCACATTCATCACACTGCACAGGTCTGTCATCATCCTCATTACTACTAGAGTCAAGTCTCAAGATACTACTCTCAATGGTGAGAGTAAAAAAAACATAGTATCTATCACGAGAGAGAGAGAGAGATATTGATTATATAATATTCCACTCTCCCTTCAAAACTCCACTCACACAGATACTCCACTCACACAGATACTCCACTCTCAGATACTCCACTCCCACAGATACTCCACTCTCAGATACTCCACTCACACAGATACTCCACTCACAGATACCAATCACACCCCCACTCACACAGATACTCCACTCACACAGATACTCCACTCACATGGATACTCCTCACACAGATACCCCACTCACACAGATACTCCACTCACACAGTATACTCCACTCACATGGATACTCCTCACACAGATACTCCACTCACACAGATACTCCACTCACATGGATACTCCTCACACAGATACCCCACTCACACAGATACTCCACTCACCCCTCCGAAGACTGATGGCACAATAACTCCAGCGGCCAAGAGAGCCACATTCATTGCAAACTGGGACAACGTCTTCATGTAGATGTTTGGTGCCCTCTGCTTGAAGACAGGTATCAGGGGAATGTCAATGGACTGGCTGGGCAGTGAGTTCTGACGAGTGATTCTAAGAGACAGCAGCAGTACCACCAGTGCCATGATGAAGACCACAGCATCTGGCACTATCAGGCGAATGATGTTCGGAATACTGGCATTGTCCAACCTGGCCGAGAAATGGAGGCGAAGTATTATTGGTCAGAAAAGGGGAGAAATAAAATATCAATTTTAATTTGACTAATAATAATCCTTTGAATACTTGCTAGTTGAGGCATGTTAAAAGCAATGTATTTTTGTTTCTAATTTTATGAAATAGTTTAAAAACTATCCATACAAGTCCCCTGCCTAAGTGGCAGGCTACTCCACCTGGCTAACTGACCAGGAAACTCCACCTGGCTAATTGGCCATGTAACTCCAACTGGCTAATTGGCCAGGCAACTGCCCCTGGTTAACTTGGCAGACAAGTCCGCCTGGCTAATAGAGCTGACTAGCTAAGTTCAAAAACACAGTCTTTGGTATAATACATGAGGCTAAATGAAGTTATAAAAGTTTTACTAATATAATAATAATAATAACCCCCCTTTTTCAGACCATGACGGCCCACGGGGCAAGTGAAGTAGCGTTCACAAGTTTCATTGAGCCACCACTAAGGAGCAGGGGATTGTGTGGCTAGCACATTGCCCCCGGGGTCTTGTAAAAAATTATATTATTCATTAAAGTGTAAAAGTAGATTTCTATTACCTCTGGAAGCCAATCTGGCGCAATAAGGACTCTCTTGTTGAGCCTAATGAAAAAAGTTTTAAAATTTGAGAAGTTATTTCAAATAAATCTTTCAACAAGGCTACTTAAGGGACCCATGCTGCCATCCATCGACAAACATTGTAAGTACCACTACCGCCAGTCCTCAAACTAAAATTTCTTTCAGGGGGTTTTATTGCATACTTTGTCATCACTTAGGCAATTGTTAACCAGCCCTTTAAAAAATTTATCCTTGTGGTATTTAGTGGTAAAGTTAATTTTAAACAAATTTCCCACGATCCCATCCCCTCCAACTCCCAATTGACCACACAACTCACAGTTTGAGAAGTAGTATCCATAAGGTTCTTTGGGCGAAGCTATAGCCACTAGAGTGACATGAAATATGATGTGGCCGATGATTGGGAGTATGCTGATGGGCACCAGACATTTCAGGAAAACTCCTGTGGCCCCTGCAAACAAAAAAAAACAAAAAAACAGAAGATATAATTAAGGGAAATGCATCACATAAAAGTAAAGGTTCAACTTATACTATGCTTGTATAGATTAGTAGCCCTGTGAGAATAGCTCAAGACTTTCTCTTTTTAAGTATGTACTGAAGCTGTTTGGTAAGCAAGGTTTTTTTTTAAATCAACTATCATTAAAATTCCATTTTATTATAGGGTGGAGCTTAGTTATTACACAGCAACAGAGACATCTACATTCTTAAAAGAGATAATTTTATCTCAGACATTTTTGTCTTAGAATTTTTATCTCATCAATTTTTGCTTAGGCATTTTTAACTTAGACATGTTATAATGTGCTGTTGTCATCTGAGACATTTCATTTGAGACATTATTGTTTAGACATTTTTATCTTATACATTTCAATCTGAGACGTTTTTATCTTATGCATTTAAATCTCAGACATTTATATCTCAGACACTTATATCTCAGACATTTATATCTCAGACACTTATATCTCAGACATTTATATCTCAGATATTTATATCTTAGACATTTATATCTCAGACATTTATATCTTAGACATTTATATCTCAGATATTTATATCTTAGACATTTCTATCTGAGACATTTTTATCTTAGACATTTATATCTGAGACAATTTTATCTGAGACATTTATATCTGAGACATTTATATCTGAGACATTTATATCTGAGACATTTCTATCTGAGACATTTTATCTTAGGTATTTAAATCTTAGACATATTTCCTAGATGTACAATTGTATAAAACTAACACCCAAAGAGTTGCACAACCTGAGTTCTGCAAACATTAAATCAACTGACAGATTACATCCAAGCAGTTGCTGACAACTGAGACAACGGATCAAAGAGCACAAGATTGATGATCGGACCCAGGACAACAGGCACTTTCAGCAAACTCATTGGCACATCAGACAACAATAGCAATAAATCCAGCCAACAACTATTGATCTTACAACGACATACGTTTTATTACCCCACCTCATACCAACAAATAAATATCCATTTTCAAAACAGGGCACAGAAATAAGAGAACTTAAATCATGTGTAGGACAAAATAAAGTGAAAAACTGATAACTCTCGTGTGTGTGTATATAATACAGTTGTTATAATTGATTGCCACCCAAAAAAATAAAATTGCAAGCCCTTTAATCCATGTAACATACACTGCCTTGGTGGACACATCATGGTGCTATTATGACATTTAGTTCTTGGTGGACACATCATGGTGCTATTATGACATTTAGTTCTTGGTGGACACATCATGGTGCTATTATGGCATTTAGTTCTTGGTGGACACATCATGGTGCTATTATGACATTTAGTTCTTGGTGGACACATCATGGTGCTATTATGACATTTAGTTCTTGGTGGACACATCATGGTGCTATTATGACATTTAGTTCTTGGTGGACACATCATGGTGCTATTATGACATTTAGTTCTTGGTGGACACATCATGGTGCTATTATGACATTTAGTTCTTGGTGGACACATCATGGTGCTATTATGACATTTAGTTCTATTGAGATTGACTGCCATTGTGATATTTGAAATACTCATTTTACCATATCAGACTTATTACTCCTTCTCCTTCCAAGTTATCGGCATACCACCCCAATTACACACCCCACCACATATACCCACACAGCACCCCATTATCTTAAACCACACTATCACCCCCACACACAGCACCCCATTATCCCACACCACACAATCACCCCTACACACACAGCACCCCATTATCCCACACCACACAATCACCCCTACACACACAGCACCCCATTATCTTACACCACACAATCACCCCTACACACACAGCACCCATTATCCCACACCCCACTATACCCCCACACACACATCACCCAATCACCCCCACACACACAGCACCCAATCAACCTCACACACAACACCCAATCACCCACACACAGCACCCAATCACCCCAACACACACAGCACCCAATCACCCCAACACACACAGCACCCAATCACCCCAACACACACAGCACCCAATCACCCCAACACACACAGCACCCAATCACCCACACAGCACCCAATCACCCCCACACACACAGCACCCAATCACCCCCACACACACAGCACCCAATCACCCCCACACACAGCACCCAATCACCCACACACACAGCACCCAATCACCCCAACACACACAGCACCCAATCACCCACACACACAGCACCCAATCACCCCCACACACAGCACCCAATCACCCACACACACAGCACCCAATCACCACCACACACACAGCACCCAATCACCCCCACACACAGCACCCAATCACCCACACACACAGCACCCAATCACCCCACACACACAGCACCCAATCACCCACACACACAGCACCCAATCACCCCCACACACAGCACCCAATCACCCACACACACAGCACCCAATCACCCCAACACACACAGCACCCAATCACCCCCACACACAGCACCCAATCACCCACACACACAGCACCCAATCACCCCCACACACAGCACCCAATCACCCACACACACAGCACCCAATCACCCCCACACACACAGCACCCAATCACCCCCACACACAACACCCAATCACCCACACACAGCACCCAATCACCCACACACACACAGCACCCAATCACCCCACACACACAGCACCCAATCACCCACACACACAGCACCCAATCACCCCCACACACAGCACCCAATCACCCACACACACAGCACCCAATCACCCCCACACACACAGCACCCAATCACCCCACACACACAGCACCCAATCACCCCCACACACACAGCACCCAATCACCCCCACACACACACACCCAATCACCCACACACACAGCACCCAATCACCCCACACACACAGCACCCAATCACCCCAACACACACAGCACCCAATCACCCCACACACACAGCACCCAATCACCCCAACACACACAGCACCCAATCACCCCACACACAGCACCCAATCACCCCCACACACACAGCACCCAATCACCCCCACACACACAGCACCCAATCACACCCACACACAACACCCAATCACCCACACACACAGCACCCAATCACCCCAACACACACAGCACCCAATCACCCCAACACACACAGCACCCAATCACCCCAACACACACAGCACCCAATCACCCACACAGCACCCAATCACCCCCACACACACAGCACCCAATCACCCCAACACACACAGCACCCAATCACCCCAACACACACAGCACCCAATCACCCCAACACACACAGCACCCAATCACCACACACAGCACCCAATCACCCACACACACACACAGCACCCAATCACCCCACACACACAGCACCCAATCACCCCAACACACACAGCACCCAATCACCCACACAGCACCCAATCACCCCCACACACACAGCACCCAATCACCCCACACACACACAGCACCCAATCAACCTCACACACAACACCCAATCACCCACACACACAGCACCCAATCACCCCAACACACACAGCACCCAATGACCCCAACACACACAGCACCCAATCACCCCAACACACACAGCACCCAATCACCCACACAGCACCCAATCACCCCCACACACACAGCACCCAATCACCCCCACACACACAGCACCCAATCACCCCCACACACACAGCACCCAATCACCCCAACACCATCCAATGACACTCAAATCATCAGGTTTGTTACCAATAACTTTGGAGCACAATGCCATGGGCCATAACCCTCAATCTACGTTCACGTTTGAGTTATCACTACTAAGGGATGTTGTCAGGATTCTATTCAATCAATCTCTTCCATCCATTCCTTACATCCATCCAATCCATTCCTTACATCTATCCAATCCATTCCTTAATCCATCCAATCCCTTTCTTATATCCATCCATTCCATTCCTTATATCCATCCAATACATGTCTTCCATCCTTCCCATTCTTTCTTTCAATCCCTCCCACCCTCATACATCAAAAAGAGAAAGAAACGTGTCACCCAAAGAGATTCAAGCCCCAAACTATAAGCGTTCAATCTTTTACAACCATTTGTTATCCGAAGATTCGCGTCTATTTGTGTAAACAATGTAATTGTGATTAAAACATAGCATTCAATGTTGGATATCATATGCATAAAGACAACAAATAAGACACACTCTTTGTCCCTAGAGAGAATTGAACCATGAATCTTCTCAACCATTTATACCTTCCATTTATAGCAGATATTTAGTCTACTGTCTTAATTTCTTTGGTCCTACAAATTAAACAGTTCAATTTTACTGCCCTGGACATCTCTACTATGACGGCCTCATACACCGCCTCTTGGGCTCAACACGCCTCTTTGGCTCGCTTCTATGGCTGGTGTAGTATGGCCGTTGTATCACATGACCCATGGGATTGTTTTGTCAAGCAGATTGTGACGGGTGGCTCTCTTATCAACCCAAACAGCTGTTGTGGACGTTCGCATGTGGAGTGATCCATGTACACTATTACTTTCTGTGATGTTAGGGCAGTCTGGTGCATGTCGAGGATGTGATGGAAACCGATACACGGCTAATCAAGATCAATTATGAAGACAACATGAGCTTCCTAGCTATACTGTACTAGCCATGTGACAGATGATTGATGGGGTACAAGATGGCAGACAGACGGTGGATGGGGTACGGGACAGACAAGCGATAGATGGGGTACGGGACAGACAAGCGATAGATAGGGTGCGGGACAGACAAGCGATAGATGGGGTACGGGACAGACAAGCGATAGATGGGGTGCGGGACAGACAAGCGATAGATGGGGTACGGGACAGACAAGCGATAGATGGGGTGCGGGACAGACAAGCGATAGATGGGGTACGGGACAGACAAGCGATAGATGGGATACGGGACAGACCAGTGATAAATGGTTTACATGATAGACAAGCGATAGCGATAGATGGTTTATGTGACAGACGAGGTGGATGGGTTACTTATAATCATGGGCGTCGCTAGGAATTTTTCCAGGGGGGGGGACCACTTTTTTATTTTAACTGACAATGCCATACAGGTACAATTTTCAATTAAATTCAAGTTCAGTATAAAATAAGGGTCGAAAAAAGCCTTACAAATTAGTGCTGTAATAGCTAAAATACAACAGTTTATTAATGCATTTAGTAAATTAAAAACTAAATTTCTCACGAGAAAATTGAATTTTGCTGTGAAATAATATACGTGTAGAAACTGCAGGATTACCAAGGATGGATATCAGAAAAAATTTTACAGGCTAAAAAAAATTGAAAAGTAGACCGATCGCGGGATTCCGAAATGCCGTTATTAGAAGATTTTGGGGGCGTCTGCAGCATCTGACTTATCATTGGCATTGAGGACAACAGTACACGTTCAACAGCCAGACACAACTGAAGCAACTGTTCCTAATTTGATTGTCGCTGACACTTATTCATTTCCTAAATTGGATATTGGAAGATATGTCTGGACATACGACCTTTCAAATAAGTTGAAATTGCAGCTGATTCGTGATTGTCGGACCCTTGATAAAAATTATGATTTTAGAGCTGACAGTGAGGGAAACAGAGTTTTTAGTTTTTAGATATGCATGGTTATCAGACTATTCACCGTGGCTTGTATACTCACAAATGTTAATAGGTGCCTTTTGCAAATATTGCGTGTTGTATCTGCAAAAAGTAATTCTATGAGTTCAGTGGGTATTTGTCATCAAACCATGTACAAAATATAAAGATTTCAACGAAGATGCACGTAGCAACCTGCAAAGCACATTATGGCACAAAGGCTCTCATGAAGATGCAAGCAATTTTATTTGCTTTATTGGAAGCCAAAGCAGTTTCTATAGATGAGCAGTTGGACTCATCATTTAGAAGACAAATTCAAGAAAATGGCAACAAACTGGGTCCCATCATTTCTACAATCCTATTTTGCTGCATGCATGTTTTAGCACTTCGTGGAACAGAATCAAATTCTGGTAATTTGTATGAACTGTTAGAGTTTCGTGTTGAATCTGGAGATGAAGTTCTTGGTAATCATTTGTCAATTGGTTCTTGTAGTGCTGAGTATGGTTCACCAACAAAACGGCCCCGGACAAAACGGCTCCGACAAAACGGCCCTGGACTAATAGATGGACTAATAGTAAAATTTACAATCAAATATATTCGTATTTTTACTCACCTATTCAGTGTCAGGTTTAGCTAACAATAAACAATAATAATAACACCACAAAAGTGAATTTAATAGCCTTTACGCGAAATGGTACCAATAACGGTTGTTTGTTGACAAGAAACAATATAATAACATCACAAGAAATAATTTTACAATTTTACCACTTTTTTTAAGGGTGAAAAAGTTGACGAAAGCTTAAAATGCAAAAAAAAATTAATGTTTTTGTTAAAAAATGTTAACAATTTGTCTGGGGCCGTTTTGACCGGGGCCGTTATGTCGGGGCCGTTTTGACGGGTAACCGCTGAGTGTATCTCGGCAACTACGCAAAACACTATAATCGAAATTTGTGGGTCTCTCTTGCGTGAAGACATTGTTCGTGAAGCAAATAATTCAGTTGCATTTTCTATACTTGCCGACGAGACAAATGACATTTCAGGCATTGAGCAGATGTCACGTGGTTTTAGATTTGTCAAAGAACAAAATGGGAAAATGATGGTCACAGAAGAATTCATGGGATATATTCCAATTGTCAATAGAACAACTGAAGGTTTAACCAACACCATCATTACTAATTCATTAGAATTTTTATTAAATATGACAAAGCTTGTTGGTCAAGGATGCTACGAATGTTCTACAATGGCAGGTAAAGAAGGAGGAGTCCAAACAATAATTCGAAAAAATACCCAAAAGCAGCATTTGTACATTGCAGTTCACATAAACTAAATCTTGTTGTGAACGATTTAAATAATGTGAATGTTGTACGAAACACAATAGGAACAATTAAGTCAATTATAGTGTTTTTCCAAGAAAGTAATCAGCAAAGAAAACTTATTCTAAATGTTCCTTTGCTATGTGAAACTAGATGGTCACATAAATATAAAAGCTTGAGGATTTTTGCTGAAAATGTTACAGAAATTGTTTAAACAACTGAAATATTTAGAACAATCAGTAATGTAATCAGTTATACTTGCAGATATAATTCTTTTTTATGTTTGGTAAATGTAAACTGTCGTCCATGTTATAAAATTTCAGGAAATTTAGTTCAGTTTTATTTTTAACAACTTTATGACATTTTAAGACATTTTTTTTCTCAAATGTAGGGGGGGGGGCAAATGTCCCCCTTGCCCCCCCTTCCCTACGCCAATGCATATAATGACAGACAGGGGAGGTACTGTAGTCTTTTGAGCCACGAATAAGTGTGAATAGTCGCTGCTCGGCTTTGAACCATTTGATTGGAGGTCAGAGGTTACAGTCAATGAGATCCCAAGTTCCACCTAGCGCCATGTGGTCATTCAGATGATGACATCTTACACACAACCTTCTATCGTGTCCCACTGACGTCATGAGTAGGTCTGACGCTGTTATACCATTCAACTATTATAATCCACCGACGGTTGCCGTGACCCACCCACAAGGTCACACGGCTCCCAGTACTAATGCACAACGAGTTCGGCGGGAAATTAGTTGAAATCGTTGCATGTGTTTACAGACCAGGGGTTCTCAAGTACCTATGAGATCTATGAGTGGCATTACAAACGTGAGGTTGATGCCGTCACGGCATGGAACCCATCTAATTATCACTAGTTTCCAACGAGACAATATATATTTCTTGCTGATCCTATGGACGAGACATGGAGGCTTATCATACGGACGAGACATATATATCCCTTGCTTATCCTTGGAACGTTACTATGACATATATATTTTTTCACTATAGGGTATCCTATTGGCGTGACAAGTCGGTGTTACTGAAGAGGTCTCCGGTCATAAACTATTTTGACGTAGCCTATATGAAGCATATGTGGAGTATACGTCAGTATACGTGTAGCATATGACATATGTGTAGTTCAGATGCAACGTATTTGAAATATGTGTAGTATAGGTGTAGCATATGTGTAGTATAGGTGTAGCATATGTGTAGTATATGTGTAGCATATGTGTAGTATAGGTGTAGCATATGTGTAGCATATGTGTAGCATAGGCGTAGCATATATGTAGTGTATATACGTGTAGCATATGTATAGTATAGTGTAGCATATGTGTAGCATAGTGTAGCATCTGTATAGTATACGTGTAGTATACGTGTGGCATCTGTGTAGTATACGTGTAGCATATGTGTAGTATACGTGTAGCATATGTGTAGTCCCGTGGTAAAGCTGAACACAGGAAACCAGTTTGACAGTCACGTGCTGGTATGGAGAAGAGAGCCACTACGGCGTTATCAACAGTGACGTCACTCACACGGTTCTCGTTGACCTAAATCACGCCAATGATTCAAGGTAACTGACACGCCTAGGTATGACTTATGACGTCACTGTGCACGGGTCACTGTGACATGAATGAATAACGGTACCAAAGACTCACGGTCCGACACGAGTTGATATCCTGTCACCACTAACAGATCTGTTCCATGCCTGACCTTTATAATCCTGTCACATGACCAAAAAGATGTGCTAAATATTAGATCAGCTAAAAAGTTACGCAGTTCTTTACTAAAACTGTATTGCGGATTCAAGGGGGGGGGGTGCTGAATGGGCTAAAGCCAGGGGCCCATAATGATTTAAGGGCCCCAAACTTAATATCGATATATATAACTCACCTAAACGAGTATGTGCAAGTAAGCATGACGAATTACCCTCGATGATGGGGTCGACCGATCACAGTTGGCAAGCGTATAGTGGGATGAAAAGAAACCTCATATACCACGATGGGAAGCCTGGGCTGAGTTGGGAGTCTCTGTGTTTCACGGGCCACGAGGAAAATCCCAATAATGCAAACAATAGATTCCCAAAATCAAGGCCCGACTCCCGGGAAACGACTCTTGACAAAAGACAACAGACGACCAAGTTACTCGCCAAGTGATCACAATTAACCTAACTATCATTGACTCTCTATTTCATAGCAAAAACAACTCTCTAAATAATCTTTGCGTATTTCACAGCCTTTCAAATCTTCATTAAATCATCCTTCTCAGGCGACAAGCCCAGATTTCTCGACAATTCTCTCAATGCACCAAGGACTGAGAATATGGCCCCGTGGTTACATTGGCCGATGTTTTAAAGATTTTCATTTGAACAACCAATGAATGCTTTGAAATATGTGGCGGTGGTTAGCAACTCAAACATGATGTGTAGGTGGTGGTTGGATTTCAAACGGTGAGAACCTCTAACAGTTTACCAATGTGAAGTTGAACCACTGAAAAACCTGATACCCGACCGAAATTTCTGTTTATATATCTGACAAATAGATATTACATGTATTTTATAGCCAATTCTACATTTGTACCATATATACTATAAGTATACTCTCTAGTTCTTGAAATTCGATTTTGTGTCATGAAAATCGTGTTAAGCATCCTAGCATGCGGGTGTATTTAACACCACCCACCTCCTCCTCCCACCACCCACACACACCTCATCTAGAAACCAATACAAACGTATCTCTTTAATCACACACCGCTATCTGGATCCACATTCTCCCGCCTTTTCGCCACAATCAGTACCGTACATTTTATTCCTGCCGACCCTCCAGATCTGCATGGCGTGTTTCAATGATACGTATTATATGCCGAAGACGTCTATTCAATAGTCTGAGCAAACACCTGGTTTCTATCTCCAAAGTGGGATAATACCGCTGATGGGTTACACAACCAGCTGAGTGCATAGCAGTGATGGCGAAACTACGGCACGCAGAGCCTCATCAGCCGGCACGAAGAGCCTCATCAGCCGGCACGAAGAGCCTCATCAGCCGGCACGCGACTAAAATATTACTTCCTTAATCAAACCAGCTAAGACAAACCCCCCCCTTTTGTGGTTTCATTGGAGTGTTGGCACTTTGCTATAAATAAGTGGATTTTAGTTGAATTTCGGGCACACCACCATTGGTATATAGTATATAGCCATCTGTCAATCGTGAGCTGTTGGTGAACCTGTCAATCTTGCGCTAGTCATCCGTTGGTCACCATGTCAATCTGGGGCTAGTCATCTGATGGTCAATATGTCAATCTTGGGCTATAGTCATCTGATGGTCAATATGTTAATCTTGGGCTAGTCATCTGTTGTACGCATCTTAGACACATCATCTTGTGGCACGTAACTCTACTGGGGCTAGTCAATCTATCCATTTCGGGTTATTCATATGTATTGGTCAAACGTGGGCTAGTCATATGTTAGTCTGTCAGTCATCTGTCTCTTGGTCGATAGTGGTCTAGAAGGCTATTCATATGGCAAAAAAAAGTGAAGGCTAGGGTATAATAAGCAGAGTTTCCTAATGTGTCCTCCCACGCGAGGGACAATGTGTCTGTTCTAAAGATTTCGTGGGACATGGCTGGGGCAGAAAATATATGTTTATAAGTGGTGTGGGACTGGATAGAAAAAAAGATGTAATATTAAAAAAGTATGGCTGACACAAGACGTCACAAAACAACGACCACATCGACAAAAAACCTTCGTCAGCGAACAAATAAAAACGAATAGAAGTACGAAAATAAAACAAAACTTAGCAGCAGTTCTTCTTCTAAGAAGACATCAACCAAAACAAGGAGCAAAAGAGTAAAATGGAGGTTTATAAACACATTTATATTTTTTAAAAACATGTACCAAAAATATATAAAATATTCGCACCTCTTCAACATGTTACTCACGATCGATTTTCGGGGTTAAAGTTATTGATTGACGTTAATTTAAAAAAAAATTAACTGTTTTTTGTGTAAAGTGTAACCAATGATGTTTTAGGTGGGGTATAAACCAATGATGTTTTAGGTGGGGTATAAACCAATGATGTTTTAGGTGGGGTATAAACCAATGAGGTTTTAGGTGGGGTATAAACCAATGAAGTTTTAGGTGTGGTATAAACCAATGATGTTTTAGGTGGGGTATAAACCAATGATGTTTTAGGTGGGGTATAAACCAATGAGGTTTTAGGTGGGGTATAAACCAATGAGGTTTGAGAATCACCCCATTTCTAAAGCTTTTTTATTTTCTAAGAAGTCGATTCTCTACAGAGATTTGAGTTCAAGTACAAAAGACCAAGTCTAGTATTTTCCCCGCTAACTTTCTTGGATTCGCCGCTAGGATACTGCGAACCTAGATGAAGTCAATGAGGATGTAATTAAAGTTATTTCTTTGAGAGCCATTTTATCAGTGAATTTCCCCCCTGTCATCCATTGATCCGTGCGATCAATATCCGTATATCGAACACAACCAATTTGTTGAGTAAAGGTACACCGTTGTAGGGCTGACTGCCTTATTGTGTTTACGGGGCGGGAAGGTGGGTGGGGGTCATTCATATATTGCAACGATTTCCTTTTGACTAAAAAAATAATAAACTTGTTAAAACTGTGGAAAGTCCACCATTACACGAGGTCTAAACTTATTGATTGAACCATATAAACCGATTTAAAACTTCTAGAAATAATGGGAAACCTGGCGTTTGGGAGTTTTCTAAAGCTGTGTGACGGATACATGGCATAGTAGCTCAAACATTGACGACAAAAAATGGAAATTAAACTTGAAAAATGTACCCACAACTTTCATTCAGCTCAGTGACTTGGTGTTATAGCTTGGTAGGTAGAGAAGAGAGAGAGAGAGAGAGAAAAGGAGACCCGAAGAACGTGGACGTGAGGCGTATTGCAAGAACTGCAAATCGTGCGCCCCCCCCCCAATGCTTTGGACGGTTGCACTAAACACCGAGTCTACCGGGATATCTGCATACTAGCACTATTATCGGCACATTCCACTCGCGTGCATTGCATGGGGTTAGATGGAGCGTGCGGGCGGCGCATACTGCCGCCGTGATGGCATCCGTTAGAGGACACGTGACTTGGGAGGCAATATAACCACTATAACCCTACGACTGTTTTTTTAAGTCCGCTATCAACCCATTGACTACAAATATACTATTGATCATAACTGTCGGTAAATGATTCATCACATTAACACCGTCAACTCAAATATACCATCTATCATTACATGTACAACTTGGGGTAAATAATTCACCCCATTAACGCTGTCAAGTAATTTGCTTTACTGTGTGACTTATCCACCCCCCCCTCGCCCACTGACAAAAAATCTCAATTAGCAAGAATGAAAAAAGCAACACAACACTCGTCTGAACAGATGCAGTCCATCGATTGGGTCCCCAGTCCCCGCCCCAGGTGTGTAGCAGAGATTGGTATTTAAAGTCATACAAATCAATGGGGAACGGTTATGGGGTTTCCGCGTCTTAGTGGTGGCGCGTGTAATATCAAATCTGATAGGCAGTACAGTGCCTATAATATAACCATCAAATCTGATAGGCAGTACAGTGCCTATAATATAACCATCAAATCTGATAGGCAGTACAGTGCCTATAATATAACCATCAAATCTGATAGGCAGTACAGTGCCTATAATATAACCATTACATCTGATAGGCAGTACAGTGCCTATAATATAACCATCAAATCTGATAGGCAGTACAGTGCCTATAATATAACCATCAAATCTGATAGGCAGTACAGTGCCTATAATATAACCATTACATCTGATAGGCAGTACAGTGCCTATAATATAACCATTACATCTGATAGGCAGTACAGTGCCTATAATATAACGCATCAAATCTGATAGGCAGTACAGTGCCTATAATAATATAACGCATTAAATCTGATAGCCAGTACAGTGCCTATAATATAACCATTACATCTGATAGGCAGTACAGTGCCTATAATATAACCATTACATCTGATAGGCAGTACAGTGCCTATAATATAACGCATCAAATCTGATAGGCAGTACAGTGCCTATAATAATATAACGCATTAAATCTGATAGCCAGTACAGTGCCTATAATATAACGCATCAAATCTCATAGGCAGTTGTGCAGTGCTCTGTACTGAAAGAATTTGTCACATATTCATGTTAAACCTGGTGTTTAATGTATAGGTTCTAACATGGGTTAAGGGGAAGATGAAGGGCTGGTAAGGTTGTTTTTTTTAACAGTGCCGTCATAGATTTTATTTCCCAGCTAGGTTTCAAGTGTTGAGCGCGAACTTTGACCCTGGGGTCGGTAAGTCCTCCCACAACCCACAGCCTTCCATCGTGTAAAGCAAGTCGCGACTACTTGTGGGGCATGTTATAAACTATTTTTAACTTTTGCGGGGGTGGAGAGGGCCGCCGTTTTGAAGCAACCTTCGGTCCAAATGATCCAAATTATGTTCAACGGCAGTCGGTCATCGGGTGGGGACAATACGATCTTCCACTGCCCAAAATTCAATTGGACCGCAGTTGAGTAAGCATCGAGTGGAGGACGGAGTGTATTAAAAACAAAGCGGGTAGGAGGGAGGGAGGGAGGGAGGATCTAGACTTCCCTAGGGCCCCAGATGAGTAAACATCGAATGGCGATAGAGGGATTTAAAAACAAAGCGGGCGGGAGAGACGTCAGTTCGCTCTCTACAGCAGCACCTGCCGTGACGACACAAAGACTTGAGAGATCGGCACTCATGTTAGTGTTGGAAATATGTGAACCGTAACACGCCGTCACGCACGGCACGCGATCACGGCTCACGCGGGCAGGACACCTGACCCCGGCTCAGAGGGGAAACGGTGAACTGATCTGACAACCCCACGATCGAATGATGGCATTGATTCTTCAGCAGACGACGTGTCGTGCCGCCAAAAAGACCAGGACGGTTTCGTAGACAACAGGTCACCTTAAAAGTGCATCACTATGTCTATTCGCTGTATACGATGACCCAATGACCTAATTTATCGCCGTAAAGTTCAAGGGTTCTCAATCACAACCCAACCGTCGAAATGTTTCCATATTTGCTGACGGTTACAGAACATTACTTAAAATTACTAGTTCCTTCCGCATATTTCAGGTGGCTGCAACTCTGTTCTGTGTTAGTATATGTTTCAGTTACGGGGACATAATGGGTTGACCTGCCATGGTCATGATCAGCCCAAGGCCTGGAACTTTATTACCACGTTTCAGATACATTGACATCGCCTGCCGTGTTGACCTGACGTGTTCATCACATCATGTTGACCTGCCATATTCAGCCCATAGAAGTTAGACGTGATGTTGTCTAAATTTCGACTGCAAGAGGCTGTGGACTGGGTTCTTGTCTTACCGTGAAAACTTATACTGTCATATCTTAACTCAATTGGCATTTCTTACTATGACTCAGTTTGGGTGGGTGTATATGAGAGAGAGAGAGGGGGGGGGGAGAGTGTGTGTATTTGTAGAGACCCGATCCTTTAGGTCATGGTTTGTTTTCAACCGAGTGTTTCAATCCTTCCCGGGGATAACCGCCTCACTTGAACAAGTCCGTCCAACCGGGGTCAAATTAAAACAACTCAATGGGAACACGCCACACTCATCAAAATGCATGAGTTAGATCATCATCGCGGATTGCGTCACAGGAACCGAAGATACGAGAGTTCAATCGCGTGGAATCATCTGATGGTAAATGATTGAAATGTTTTGAAATCATTTCAGTTGATGAATGGCCCAGTATTATCACAGTTCGGCACGTTTGGGACGACTAACAGATGTGCAGCATGTTTAAATCTATTGATACACATCGGGCCAGGTTGGCTGGCGTCGATTGTGTGTTAAACCAAAGAGAACTATGGGCGTTGACATCCTTAACACTTAAAACTGTGCCAAATCTGAGATATTTCAACTAGACTAAGTCTGAGATTTTAAAACTACACAAATCTGAGATATTAGAAATAGACCAATGAGATATATTTGAACTAGACAAAATCTGGAATATTAGATCTAGACCAAATCTGAGATATTACAACTAGACCAAATTTTAAATATTAGATCTAGACAAAGTCTGAGATATTAGACCTAGGCCAAATCTGAAAATCTGAGATATTAGAACTAGCTGTGAAAAAAAAACTACACTGTATCGTTACGACAATCCCGCCAGTGATACAAACACACAAACCTAGTGGAATAAATTGGTCACATAAAATCCCTGATATCAAGCAGGTGACGAGGGTACAATTTAATGGAGATTTGAGACGAGGCATGCCATTTTTACCAGAACATGTATTTTCGTCAACTGTCAACATGCGCAGACAGGTAGACCAACGAGTATTTGATCCAAGTACTGAACACTATAAACATTTCTAGTAATTGGAAGATGTAGCAGGAAGGGAAACATAACGAAAGTTTCAACTTGGTGGGCGGAGTATAGTGGTGGACCAAAGGAAAAAAATGGGACTGTTGGGGTATAAGGTGGGGATATATGGGTGTGGGAGTACCAACAATGAAAAAATGGGACGGTAGGGGTATAAGGTGGGGATATGGGTGTGGGAGTACGAACAATGAAAAAATGGGACGGTTGGGGTATAAGGTGGGGATATATGGGTGTGGGAGTACGAACAATGAAAAAATGGGACGGTTGGGGTATAAGGTGGGGATATGGGTGTGGGAGTACGAACAATGAAAAAATGGGACGGTTGGGGTATAAGGTGGGGATATGGGTGTGGGAGTACGAACCATGAAAAAATGGGACGGTTGGGGTATAAGGTGGGGAAATGGGTGTGGGAGTACGAACAATGAAAAAATGGGACGGTTGGGGTATAAGGTGGGGATATGGGTGTGGGAGTACGAACAATGAAAAACCGTTGTTGACGTGATGAGCTTTGTTGGTGCATTATTGAAATGTGTGCAGTAGAGCAACAGAGTGGTGAAGTGGGGCAAGGGTGGTGGCGTAGCGAGGGGGGCAAGGGCGGTGGCGTAGCGAGGGGGGCAATGGAGTCAAATGCCCCTGGCGGCACTTTTATAGGGGGCGGCTAATTCCTCGGTGTTAATTAGCTGCTAAGAATGAACGTTTCAAAAAAAAGCAGCGGAAATTTGTATTAAAATGAAATAAAAACGAAATAAAATATTGAGAAAATTAATAAAGGAACTATCGTAAAATATGTAAGTGTTTCGACTGCCAAAACTTCAAACTGGATATAAATTACTCTGATATTTTATGCTACTGAACTGAAAAACCAAGAGGCTTAAAACTTAAGTAGTATGAGAACGTCCCACTCATCTGCTGGTAACTCAATTGATTGTTCGAATTTGACAGCCACTACAGTTGTAGAAGAGAACATTTCTGTACCCTATCAATTTTAAACATGAGCCATTCAAATGCTCCGGGTTCACTTTGTTGGGGGAAGGACGGCGAATTCCTCATTGTTCATTAGCTTTTAATAATGAAAAAATGTTTAAATAAAGTTAAATAAAATAAAAGAAAGCCAAGGAAAAGTTTAAAAAAAGAAACAAGGATCCATATTAAAATAGTGAACTTTTCTAATGCCAAAACTTACTCCATAATGAATCTAATGTCTTCTGATACTAATGCTACTGAACTGAAAACCAAGGGGCTGAAGTAGCATAAAAGATGACGCTGATGCACTGGTACCTATAGCAGATTCAAATTTGTCAGCCGTCATCTTGTAGAATCGATTTTTTATTTTTTATTTTTTACATCTGGAATTATGTGCTATCTAAAAACATGTACTTTATGAAGACAATGAGGCTACTTACAGAAAAACTAATGGAATACTTAAAGAGTGCTTTGACTTTTCTAAAATTTTATTTGATTACCATATCATTTTAATTAAACCTTCCAGTCAAAGAACAAGAGAGAAATTGTATTGGCGATTAAAGCGAGTATGAAGCCATATCATGTAGAAAAACAGTGGAAAATAAAGTTGTATTCTTCATAATATGAGATTATTGCAGAAATTCCTGTGAGGTTTGGCAGTTACAGAATTAGGAAAATAGATATGATTTTCGTACACCAGCAAATCTACCTGACTTTGAATGCCAGCTGTGAGAGAAGCTTCTCTAAAATTAAGTTAACTAAAAATTGATTACGATCAATAATGAATACACTAGGATTTACTAATCTATAGCTATTTGGCTATTGAGCATCGCACTGCTGACTATACCAATGATTTATCAAAGATTGTCCCCACGAAGAAAAGTAGAAAACTTCAACTTTAATCAAGAAATGAAAGCTCTTCTATTTATTTCTAAGTTAAAAATATATAGTGTCATTATAACTTTCTAATAAAAATGCTTTCTTCTTAATAGCATCAACATTTTTCCGGGGGGGGGGCCAAGATGGGTTCTGCCCCGGGGGCACATACCCACGGTACGCCGCTGGGCAAGGGGATAGAGAAGTGGGGCAACGGGATAGTGAAGTGGGGCAAAGGGATAGAGAAGGCGGCAATGAAATGAAAAGTAGTGCAACGGAGTGGTGAAGTGGGACAACAGAAGAGTGAAGTGGGACAACAGAAGAGTGAAGTGGGGCAACAGAAGAGTGAAGTGGGACAACAGAAGAGTGAAGTGGGGCAACAGAAGAGTGAAGTGGGACAACAGAAGAGTGAAGTGGGGCAACAGAAGAGTGAAGTGGGACAACAGAAGAGTGAAGTGGGACAACAGAAGAGTGAAGTGGGGCAACAGAAGAGTGAAGTGGGACAACAGAAGAGTGAAGTGGGGCAACAGAAGAGTGAAGTGGGGCAACAGAAGAGTGAAGTGGGACAACAGAAGAGTGAAGTGGGACAACAGAAGAGTGAAGTGGGGCAACAGAAGAGTGAAGTGGGACAACAGAAGAGTGAAGTGGGGCAACAGAAGAGTGAAGTGGGACAACAGAAGAGTGAAGTGGGACAACAGAAGAGTGAAGTGGGGCAACAGAAGAGTGAAGTGGGACAACAGAAGAGTGAAGTGGGACAACAGAAGAGTGAAGTGGGGCAACAGAAGAGTGAAGTGGGACAACAGAAGAGTGAAGTGGGGCAACAGAAGAGTGAAGTGGGACAACAGAAGAGTGAAGTGGGACAACAGAAGAGTGAAGTGGGGCAACAGAAGAGTGAAGTGGGACAACAGAAGAGTGAAGTGGGACAACAGAAGAGTGAAGTGGGGCAACAGAAGAGTGAAGTGGGACAACAGAAGAGTGAAGTGGGGCAACAGAAGAGTGAAGAGGGACAAGAATGTTGAAAGTGGGGCAACGAAATAGTGAAAGTGGGGCAACAGAATGTTGAAAGTGGGGCAACGAAATAGTGAAAGTGGGGCAACAGAATGTTGAAAGTGGGGCAACGAAATAGTGAAAGTGGGCAACAGAATGTTGAAAGTGGGGCAACGAAATAGTGAAAGTGGGGCAACAGAATGTTGAAAGTGGGGCAACAGAATGTTGAAAGTGGGGCAACGAAATAGTGAAAGTGGGGCAACAGAATGTTGAAAGTGGGGCAACGAAATAGTGAAAGTGGGGCAACGAAATAGTGAAAGTGGGGCAACAGAATGTTGAAAGTGGGGCAACGAAATAGTGAAAGTGGGGCAACAGAATGTTGAAAGTGGGGCAACGAAATAGTGAAAGTGGGGCAACAGAATGTTGAAAGTGGGGCAACAGAATGTTGAAAAACGAAATAGTGATGTCCAATTGATTGCAGGAGGGAAAACAAACGTCAGCTCGCGGACGTCGCCTCGCGATGAATGATTAATGCCCAGCAAGACAAGCCACTCGTGGGACGGGATTTTCGCCGTCAGGTGACTCAATTAGCGTCAATGCTAAAATGACAGTTCATTCGCCACCGATCTTTTGACGAGCTACACACAAAGTCCCCCTTTGACTCGGATCTTTATAGAGCGTATTGTCCCCGTATTGTAATAAGGACTCTGTGATAGCTACGACTGCTGCTGGAAACCAAAGTAGAAATAAATAGACGCAGTGGTCTTAGAGGCATATTTATGACGTCACCAGTGTCAGGCATCCTATGGAGAAATGTGAATTACGAATGGGAAGGTCTTCAAGCCGGTAGCACACAGGATGCATACATAATTCTATGGAGCTGTGTGAATGGATCGTCTCCATTTCACTTTGATCTTATTAGATATGCCAACCTAATTGATTATCTCAGTTTACTTTAATCTTATTAGATATACCAACCAAATTGATTATCTCAGCTTACTTTAATCTTATTTGATATACCAACCTAATAGATTATCTCAGTTTACTTTAATCTTATTTGATATACCAACCTAATAGATTATCTCAGTTCACTTTAATCTTATTAGATATACCAACCTAATAGATTATCTCAGTTTACTTTAATCTTATTTGATATACCAACCTAATAGATTATCTCAGTTCACTTTAATCTTATTAGATATAACAACCTAATAGATTATCTCAGTTCACTTTAATCTTATTAGATATACCAACCTAATAGATTATCTCAGTTCACTTTAATCTTATTTGATATACCAACCTAATAGATTATCTCAGTTCACTTTAATCTTATTAGATATACCAACCTAATAGATTATCTCAGTTCACTTTAATCTTATTAGATATACCAACCTAATAGATTATCTCAGTTCACTTTCATCTTATTAGATATACCAACCTAATAGATTATCTCAGTTCACTTTAATCTTATTAGATATACCAACCTAATTGATTATCTCAGTTTACTTTAATCTTATTAGATATACCAACCTAATAGATTATCTCAGTTTACTTTAATCTTATTAGATATACCAACCTAATAGATTATCTCAGTTTACTTTAATCTTATTAGATATACCAACCTAATAGATTATCTCAGTTCACTTTAATCTTATTAGATATACCAACCTAATAGATTATCTCAGTTCACTTTAATCTTATGTGATATACCAACCAAATTGATTATCTCAGCTTACTTTAATCTTAACAGATATAACAACCTAACAAGTACAATATTGTTTAATGGGACAATTATTGCTGCACAAATGCTGGTAAGAGCAGATCAAGCTGTGATTGGACTAATCTCAGCAAGAATCTTACTAATATAGCTGAATCTAGTTGAATGCTTTAAGCTTAAACCAAACACCTCTGATTTATTGATGAATGAAAGATTACTGGTAACATTCCAAGGGTGAGTCACTCTGGCGGTGGCCACGTTAACGAGCATGTTAAATGTTAATTATCATCACATCAGGGGGGGGGGTGTCAAATAGGGGGGGGGGTCAAATACATAGGGGGGGGGGATTAATTGTCAACCTCACAGACCATTCACAAATAACCACAATCATCAGCTCAGAATAAATGTTTGGCAATGGGACAGTTATTATGATTCCATTAGAATAGGCAACTCTGTGAAGTGTAGACAATAATACATGTCACCACTAGGAACATACATCTCTAGCTGCACTGACAGTGTTGTGGAGGACAAGGGTTTGAATAACTGTCAATATTTAAGATTACAAAGTGACGCTCGCACGCACGCACACGCATAAGGAAAATTTGAACAAGTGGAGATAACTTCACCACAAAGAGTTCTTGTAAAATCTGATAAGACCATCTTAATTTTTAAACTGATTTCATAGAAATAATCTGCTCCATCTACACCAAGTATTACTTGCTTTGTCTCTGAGGCAAGGGCCAGAATTTTGATAATCATAAAATTCATGTGTGAACTAACTATGACCAATGAGAGAAATAAACTGTGCATTAAATTTAAACTATTTAAAGATTGAGAGATTGACTCACCCCTCATAGTCATCCTGGAGGGGATCGGCAGCAGTGGTGTGATAAGGAGACATGCCAAATATATCAATGATAATCCATTGAAACGGAACAAGGAGGCTGAAAACAAACAATTAAAAAACAAATAGAGTTGTTCCCAAACAACTGTATCAAAGATACAGAAATAATAATGACTGAAAAAAGGAAAATGATAAAAACCTCATAAAACTTATCAAAAACTAACATCCGCTTCCACCCTCAAACCACTTTTCTTTTTTTTTAAAGACTAATGTTTAATCCACCTGTCTGAAAAGAGGACACATGCAGTTACTGGAGTTAAAATAAAGACTTAATCAATTATAGCTATGATGACTTTTACACATCCATCTCATATTAAATAACTAATGAGTCAATAACGACTTTTCTCTTTTGCTCAAAACATATGCAACCATCTATGGATCTAATTAATTATTATTATTGGTGATCTTCTTTTCCACCCTAAAATAATACAATATATTGTTGTTGATTTTTTTTAATTACCTTTACTTGAAAAATCTAAATTATAAATTTGTATTACCCAACACATGCTACAAGGCTATATAATTACTTGTTACATAGAATTCTGGTTGTAACCGTAAACTCACACACTGATTTGGCAGCAAATAATTTGATGAACTCATAGCAAAAAATAAAATAGAGAATAAGCCCTCTTTTCATGACAATTTCTATATTCTATATAAAATTACAGTCATCAATGTGAATAATAATAAAAAGAAAAAAAAATTACCTCCTAATAGTACCAAGGGAAGGAAGATCCGAAATTGCAAAAATCCAATAATTCTTATAGCTTTTGCAGGCATCTTGGATTTTCTCTTAAGCCCTTTTCGACGCCTATAGAGAGGCTATGTGCTTCAGTATGGAACTAAATGAAAGTTAAAAGATTAATTAATATAAACCAATAATTTAATGCTACATGTTTTATATTTTTTACATGGTCAAATTTCATTGTATCTTATCTGTTACAGACACCCCATCTATACAGAAGATTATTGCACCTGATGTTTATCCATGGTTTATGTCCCGTATTACATTTTTATTAGAGTTTTAAATGTTAATAGAGTGTTGGTTTTCCTGGTTTCCCCAGGCAATCCATTCCCCATCCGAATTCTGGACAGGAAGAGCGAAAATTTGTATGTGTTTGTTTTTGAATACGTAATAAGAAAAGTGTTTTTATCCCTATGTCTATCTGAGCATTGTATAATAAAAGTGCAGGTTTTGGAAAAATCTGCATTAGTACCAGTTATCTTTTAAAGAAAATAAATGTTTGATGTCAACGAGTTTTGTCAAATAATCATTTCTTTGTAAAACACACAAGACTCCAATTGTTCACTTTCAAGAATATTCCCCATAAAGGGGAAAGTAAAACCACTGTTAAGATCTCCTTGTCATTAATTACAATGTACAGCCATACTAGGCATTCTTTTCTTTTATTTATTTAACTTTTGTTAGCATAAATAACAAGTCAATTCTAAAAAAATAAGCCTCTATTAATACTTCTAATTCTTATTCTGGATTATTTTTAAATAATTAATTTTCAAAAATAATGATTAATTAAAAATAATGCCAGATTTGGTTGTCAAAAAAATATATTTGCCTACTCAAATGTCAAATGAAATACAAGCTTTGTTTTGCTGTGACTATGACCCATGACACAGTTTGGTATTAAATTAAATTGAAAATGTCAAGGGCATGGGATATATTTTTCAGTTGATAAAGTAAAAGGGATAATAAATATAAAACAGATTTTTAACATGAAACACAAATGGCTGTTAATAAGTGTATAATAAAATTTAATAGTTTCTTAAAAACTAAAGAAAAAGGTAAAAAAAGAAGATGGTGCTATAACTTTTATTGTAATTGCTGAATATTTCTTAAATGCTGGCACTGCTGGGGTCAAATTAATAAAGAAAAACAAATCTCTCATTCATTATTCAATACATGTAAAAATATGAAATGGCGATTTTGAGTTTGTGAATGTGTCATACCACATTCATAAATTGTAGACTGAGAATTAGAAATTTGGTACTAGACCTAGCCAAAATGAAAATGCACCATGATTCTTTTAATTATTATTATTTATTTTAATAGTGTATAAGTCATAATAAGTTATACTCATTTATACTAAAACCAATGTTCTTTATAAGCTGCGCGACTGCGCAGATATCTGACCCAAGCAGGGAATCAGTTTAGAATTAACGAGCAGCAAATTTTGATAAGGGTAATTCAATATCTGTGTTAAATATGTGTACAGTTATTCACAAAAAATGGATGCTGTGCAACTTTGCACTCAAGTTTTTTTATTCTGTTCACAAATCAACAAACCTTAGACTTAGAGGGAAAATTGACTAATACTACTAAATGTTAATAATTGGTGTTAATAATAGTAATAGGCCTAATAAAGCCTAATTTAATACATACTACTTATTAATTAGTCACTAGTATTTCTATTTAATTATTATTTAATTTTAATACTAGGACTCAGGACTGGACTATAATATAACTATAATATTATTCACTAACTATATAGAGCAGTGCTTCTCAGACTTTAAGTATGGTGGACCGGAAGGAATTTTTCCATGGCACCAGGGACTGGTGCACATTTTCCCGTACTGACATGGTAGCAAAATGTAATTTATTTTACTTTGTTTCATTTTATGTTCTTATTGCAGAAAAATGGATATATTCTATATGGTTAGTAATAATGGATGAAAATGGAGGATTATAATTAGATTATTCGGTCCTTTCTTCATAATTTCTGCAGACCGGCGGCAGATGGCACACAGACCGTCACCACTTTGAGAAGCACTGGTATAGTACAGAGTATAATAGAGCATAGGGCCTAATAGTGTAATAGGCAATATAGTAGGCCTAGCCTAACCTATGCTATATTGTATAATATAATAAAATAGTATACTATAATAAACTATAATATTACTATAAGCTCACCCTTAAAACTTTTGTATACCTGTGACATCCTAGTCATGTGTTTAGAGTTTAAGTTTAGTGTTTAGTTTAGTGTGTTTGAGTTTGCAGTTTTCAGTATTTTATAATTAACTAAGTCCAAGCTTACAACTGCTGGTATTTTTTATAACGAAGTGATTATTCGCACGGTAAAAACCGTGCAAATAATGTCAAGTATTATCCGCACGGGTCGTCGCGCATGCATATTCTAGCAGCTAATGTCGTGTTGTTTTTTTTAAATGCGCCCGGCGTATACACAATAATAGCCGATATCACTCGATTTAGGCTAAATGTATAATTTATATGCTAATACGTATTAAAATTTCATGATTGTTGAAATTTTACAGTAGCACTGCCATAAAAGTTGATTGGTGTTCAATTTATGATCATTAGTTATAATTTTTAAATGTCGCCATCGCATATCAACTTCTCCAGGCGAGTGGTAAATCTAAGCGGAGTGTATTTATGGTTAGCGGTTCGAATCCATGGACGGTCTTAATTTGTATTTTTTTTGGTTTTCTTTTTGTATTGTTTTACACAGTGAGGACGCTTGCGATCACTCAAGCAGGCTCATTTTAAGAAAAATATTATTATTCCCCCACCCTATATACCTATTTTATCAATTATTCTGTTCTGTTAGTGTTACTGTTAGTCACTGTTACTGTTACTGACTCTCACTTCTAAATTTTTATGCTATACCATTTTATCGTCTTTCACTTTTGCATGCTTTAAATTCAATTAACTTAATGGATTTTTGATGTCCAACAGTGCTAGTTATGGTCAGAATAATAATAATTAGCCTCTTTAAATACAGAGTTTTGTCCAATTATGAATGAAACTATCACCTATGAAAGTTAATAAAGTTACTTCATAATATTTATATTATATATACACAGTACCTATATAATATACTATACAAAGTCTGTCAAAGTTGAGTGCACTGGAACACTTAATAATCCAGTCACTCGAAAGACAATTAAAATGACAGTTTAATTATTTTATTAAATAATTTGACAAAGTAACTTATAAGAGATAATAATATTCAAAATCAACTGAAGAATTTGGAATTTTTTCAACTGACAAATAGATGACGAAAACAATGACAAAGCTTATGAATTACATATTGAGAAATTTGAATACTTGTTATTTACTCAGAAAAATGACAGGAAAAATGTTCTTATTATCATATAATGAAATGAGATACTGAAATCTACAAATACTTGTTGAAATTAATTTTAATTTCACATCTTAGTGATTAGACCTCGTCGTTGTGGTATATTTTAACAAATAATTTTTAATAATTTGCATTAAATTTTGTTTTTAAAGTCAAATACTTACCCTTCAAACATTTAAATATTTTTATTGATTTAATTGTACCATATATTCAGTTAAAATACAATATCAATAGGCATGCAAATGTTTGAACTGATTTGTATTTTTGTTATAATTTTCAACATGATTTTTTCAACATGCCTTTGGATATATTTATTAACAAATTCAAAATCTTGATTTACTTTAAACATTTCTTGTTCATTGTTTTGTACATTGGATTGTGAATGTATCCTGAAAATTTGATACCCATATCTCTAAAATTAAAAAAGTTGTGAGGGAAAGAGTACAGAATTTTGAAATTTTGGTCACAAGTTTTGGAATAAATTATATAGGTTATATAAGGGGCAAAAAAAATCGACAAAAAAAATCATAACTCCACTTCTATAGAAGATAGAAAGACAAAACAGGTGTTTTTGAAAAGGTCTTATCAAGCCCTTTAAAATGATATATTATTTAAGCATATTGGACTACATTTAAATTTTCTGTCAAAGTACCTATTATTTTTGTACCCTCCAAACCAAAAGATATATTAAGCAATGCAACATAAATAATAAGCAGTAATAAGAATTTAGATATCGATCGGCATCACTCTCACGGTCAAAACCGTGCGGATAACGCTTGCCTTTTTATAAAGAAAACAATTGGGCCGAATTAGTACTTCTAGTCTAGTCAAAGCCATAACTAATTGTTAAAACTTAAAAGAATCATAGTTAGTTTCTCAAACTACCAATAACTACAAACTACAATTAGTAACAATTGTATGGTCCATGGTTCTCAGTGATTTCAGTGAAAAACAATTACAATGAGCTGCAAATCGTCAACATCGATAACGACAACGATATTCTCAAAGACATTATTATTATCATTAGTCCTAAATATATCACTAACATGGGCCTGCTAAATTAATGAAAAATTAAAATACTCTGTTATAGAAATATATCTTACCTTTTACCCAATAAGTTGTTCTTTTACACATCGGTTTCATTCCGACGTTTTTTTCCACGTAGTGTAGATGCACTATCAAACATCTAATAGCCCTTCCAATGTTGAGATGGTGGTGAGTCTAATCTACAAAACACACTTGTAATGTGCATTTTAACATCTCTTGTTGCCAGCGTGTTATTGGTTAAGAAGTTCCTGGATTGATTATTTTTAATTTAATGTATGTAAAATTTATATTATATTTGAGCTATAATTTAGACTTTAGACAATAGAAGACATCTACAGTGTGTCGATACTTAGGAGTAGTAATGAATTAGAAATTATCATGGAGCCCCCATGCCAATGAAGTAATATAGAGATTCAACAAAACCTTAGACTTAGGCTCTATAAAGAGAAACTTTCAAAATTGTAAAAAGAAAAGAAAGCTAAAATGCTACCCGACTTTGGTAAAACCTGTACCAGAATCAGTGGCGTAGCGAGCGGGGGGCAGGGAGCGATTGCCCAGGGCGGCACTTGCCAGGGGCGGCAAATTCCTAGTCGTTAATTAGTTTCTTAAAATAAAACTTTTTAAAGAAAGGGGAGTTTTTTTTTCAAATCGAAATTAAAGAAAAGCCTAATAAGAAATTAATAAAAGAAATAAAGGAACTATCCAAACGCATGTGAACGTTTTTAACTTCCAAAACTTCAAACTCCTTATTGGAGATAAATTCTTCTGATACTAATTCTACTGTAATAAAAAAAAATCAGAGGCTAAATTAATATGAGAACGTGACACTGAAGTGGTGATAAATTCATTGATTCTTAAAATGTGAGAGCCGCCCCTGTTGTAATATTATTATTTTATTTTATTTATTTTTTTTTGGGGGGGGGTGGCAAATTCATCGTTGTAAATAAGGGGCCGTCCATAAAGTACGTCACGCTATTTTTGACCATTTTGACCCCCCTCCCCCTGTCACAAACTGTCACAAATCTCTGGACCCCCCCCCTAAAGTACGTCACACTTTCGACAAAATTTTTTAATTAACACCTAATTAAAATATTTAATTTAATACTTAAATTACACTTCACCATTAAACTATATTAAAATATAAACTTTCCAAATAAAAGTAGGGACGTACCAGATTCAAAATTTTGAAATCCGGCCGGAGCTGAATTTGGCCGGATTTATGAAGTGAAATCCGGCTAGTGCCGAAATCAGATTTCTTAAAATGGCCGGATTCCTGATTTGCCGGAGCCATTATGAATATATATATAAATTAGGAATCTACCGGCCAGCCGGTTTTATAAAGTGAAACCTGCCGGAGTCGAAGCTAGATCCGGATTATTTTTTTAAATAGCCGGATTCCGGATTTGCCGGAGCTGGAGCCGAAATCCCGTACACCCCCACTTAAAAGAACTATCATATTATTAAAATGACTTTAATAGTAGAATAGTTAATTGGCAATAGTTGTCACAGTTATTCAATGAAATAGTAACTCAATCTAGATCAAATTTGAAAAGAAAAATTGCAAAAATTACACTTGACAATTGTATAATACACATAATTTCTCGGCTAACTTTTCATGTACAATGAGTGAGGTTAAGTTTTTGTACTGTATACAAGACCGCTACTTCTACTGCTTGAAAAGCATTCAGTTAAAAGCCAATCATTTGCAGATGATACTCAACTATATACTCACACTGATCCCTCTAATATGGACTCCGGTGTCCAATTGTTGCAGGAGTGCATTGGTGAAGTGAAGTCTTGGATGACGTTAAGCAAACTCAAGCTGAATGATGACAAGACTGAAGCACTTCTATTTTGCAACAATAAATCACGCAGTACCTTGTCTCTTCCGAAGTCAATTCACGTAGCCAGTTCGGATATTCTGTTCACAACATCGATTAGGAATCTTGGCTACATTATTTCTGACAACATGTCTATTAACAACTTCATCAATCACATCTGTCGCTCTGCCTACACTGCCATTCGTCAGATCAGCTCAATCCGTCATTACTTAGCAGTTAGTGCCACAAAAACACTAGTCTGTGCTCTTGTACTGGCTCGTATGGATTACTGCAATTCTCTTCTGTCAGGTGTGCCAAAACAATGCATTGAAAGAATACAGAAAGTTCAAAATTCAGCTGCCAGACTGGTGCTCAAGGCAAAAAAACATGACCATGTTACTCCACTTCTTCGCTCACTTCATTGGCTGCCTATACAAGCCCGTATTGATTACAAACTGGCCGTTCTCTGTCACAATTTCTTTTCGGACTCATGCCCATCGTATCTTACTGAACTTTTGTCGGTCTACTCACCCACTCGCAAGCTAAGATCTTCTGCAGACACACGCGTTCTCTCTGTTCCTACGACACGCACCAAAACGTTTGGTGAAAGGTCATTCTCTTTTTTTGCAGCCAAACAATGGAATTCTCTACCATTACACATACGTAGTATTCAAACAACCAAGTCTTTCAAGACTGCACTTAAGACACATCTTTTCACAATTTATTTTTAAAATTGATGAAACAACATTTCTTGTAAATGATTAACGTAGCTTATGTATAATGTATTGTAATTTTTTGTGTTTGTTGTGATATGAAAGTTAATTTAATACTTATAAGTATGTTATTTCTTTCATGTAAAGCGCTGTGAGCCCAGTTCCTTACTGGGATACAGCGCTATATAAATAATCAATTTATTATTATTATTATTAAGTTTTAGATAATCTTCCGATTATGCAATCTATTGACACAGGATAATAAGTAGATTAGCGAAACTTGACCTCACCCAGAGATTAAATAATACAAAGAAAACAAAACAATTTGCCTTTTTAAAAAAAAGACTAGATTGACAAATTATGTGACCAACTCTTGTGCTATATTGAATCTGTTTATTATGGTCCTATGAATTATGTTTCATTCAAAAATATTCACTGGACATTATCTTACAACGGTGAAATGAAGTTTTCATCCATAGTTACGACTGACATCATTCTTTCACCATCATCGTTTCCTGGAAGGATAATTGCAGACAGCTCAACTCGTCCTCATCTAGCCACTCAACAGCCTCTGTATGTGCATTTTCTGTTCTGGCAATAACTGCCATAGGTTCTCTTTGCCTTCTAGAAGTGATTCCCAAAGGACGGATGCTTTTTATCTGAGTTGATTCTGGAACAGTTTGGGTGGGCACATTCTACTGAGCCCGAGCACTGTGTTGTCCTGTATGTTTCTTCAAAATTGTTTGTGAAGCTAAATATAAGTGACCTACTTTGCAAAGTAGATCAAATAAGCTGGTAATCATATGGTTGTACTTTGAAAACTCCTGTTGATCTTGGCATAATGTCATCAAATTTGAGAGTTTGTGCTACAATCAAGGAAGGACATTTATGAGAATCTGCATCTTTCTGAAGCTTTGAGTCCATCAACTATTTGGTTGATTGGCATTGGAGGAGGAGAAGAATCTTGAAGGTAAAATGTTGAAATATGAGCTTCGTGCTTTGTCGCAACATTTCATGTCTTGATATTTAACAATTTGAGTGAAGTATTGGCTGGTGCGAACATGATTGTCAAACCATACCTGATCCTTATATTTGTAATATTAGTCCTGCTGCATCCAATTCAGATTTATGAAGAACACATTCAGGAGATACGCATTTCATGCTATTTTGACATAAAACTAATTCATAAATTATTTTTAAAGCTATTTAAATTCTACTAAAAAATATAAATAAATTAGAGAAAAAAAATATTAAAATAATAAATGTGTGACATCCCACATGGCCTGATCCCCCCTCCCCCCTGTCACAAAGTGTCACACTTTCTTAGACCCCCTCTCCCCCCTCGGAGCGTGACGTACTTTATGGACGGCCCCTAAGCTAATTGTTAAAACGTGAAAATAAATTTTAATAACATAAAAGAAAAGCCAAGATAAAAAACATTAAACCAAATGAAGAACTATATTAAAATACGAGAGCACTTCTAATGCTAAATCTTCAAACTCCATTATAAATCTAAAGTCTTATGTTACTTTGTAGGCTATAGAACTGAAAGATGCAGACAAAAGCTCAACACACGAACAGACGCAGGAACTTTAATGAGGGGGTTCCAAGTGAGGGCTTGTCTCACAATGCTGGATGTAGGCTTTCTGAGAGTGTGGCCAGTCCATCCCCATCTGCGCTGGCGTATTAGCTCTTCCACTGGCTCTTGTTGTGTGCGTTGCCAGAGGTCCTCGTTGGTGATTACGTTGGGCCAGCGGATTCGGAGAATTGTTCGGAGACATGTGTTTATAAATGTTTGAAGCTTTTTTGAAATGGCTGCTGTTGTTTGCCATGCTTCTGCTCAATATAGCAAGACAGGCTTCACTGTGGTGTTGAATATTCTGACCTTGGTCTGGAGGGTCAAGTTTTTGCAGCTCCAAACTTTTTTTAGCTTTTTAAATGCTGATCTTGCTTTGCCAATGCTCACTCTTACATCGGCGTTGTCCCTCCTTGTATGTCAATGATGCTACCGAGGTATGTAAAGCTATCCAACTCCTCAAGATATTTTCCTTCCATTGTTATTGGGATGTTGCTTGATGTATTTATTTTAAGGACTTTGCTTTTTTCCGTATGGATGTTCAGGCAAACGGAAGCAGAAAACTGTGCTACATAGTTAGTTTTCTCCTGCATCTTTTGCTGTGTGTGTGATATACAGGCCAGATCAAACGCAAAATCCAGATCATCAAGTTGTTTCCATAATGTCCACTGGATACCATTTCTCTCCTGATCTGTAGACCTTTTCATAGAATTTAGAAAACAGACATGATTTTTCGCACAATAGCTAATCTACTGGACTTTGAAATTTTGTCTTCAAATTAGAGTATTCAAAATATCCCACATTACATAATCAGGCAAGGAATATTTTAACCCCATGAATAGAAAACAAATTATTGAATTCAAGAGTAGGTTGTTTATTTAAGTTTATAAAGATATTTAGGCTCGAAGTTTCCCTGCCTAAAATAATATAATTAATGTGAACATTGCTTACAACTGTCTGAAGTAATGAAATGTGTTAAAAAGACTTCTCTAAAATTATTTTAATGAAAAAATTAATGACGATCAATTACGAATACACCAAAATTGTCTAAACTATCGCTATTTTGGCTAATGAGCATGCCATGGCTGAAAACATTGATACATGAAAGATTGAGCCATGAGGAAAAACATAAAAACCTAATTTCATTAAAGAAATGAAGCCTTTCTTTTTAATATAAAAATATATAGTGTTCTTATTATAACTTTCTAATTAGTTTTTTTTTACTTTTAGCGTTAACATATTTTTCGGTTTGGGGGGGGGGCAAATTTGGTTTCTGCCCCGGGCGGCACATACCCACGCTACGCCGCTGACCAGAATATGCATAATTTATGTATGGAACCCATCCACCAAAGAAAACCTAAGGTAAACTGGAACATTTTTTTTTAAAGAGCTACCAGATTCATTACTGAATAATATTCAACATTGATAAGTCGATTAATATCATTAGTTAAATGATTACAAATAAAAACACTAGAGGATAGACGTAAAAAGAGCAAAGTAGTAATAATGCATAAGGCAATTAATTCTAACTTGGAAATACCACACAAAGATAATCTATTACAACCCTCAGATAGACATGGGAAAAAATTATTGCACCCGGAAAACGGCCCCCGACAAAACGGCCCCAAACAAATTGTTAACATTTTTTAACAAAAACTTTAATTTTTTTGCATTTTTAAGCTTTTGTCAAAATTTTCACCCTTAAAAAAAGTGGTAAAATTGTAAAATTATTTCTTGTAACGTTATTATATTGTTTCTTGATAACAAACAACCGTGATTGGTACCATTTACATTTCGCGTAAAGCCTTTTAATTTCAATCTTGTGATGTCATTCTAATTGTTTATTGTGAGCTAAACCTGACACTGAATAAGTGAGTAAAAATATGAATATAATATTTGATTGTACATTTTACTATTAGTCAATCTATTTGTCCAGGGCCGTTTTGTCGGGGTCGTTATGTCGGAGCCCAATTGTCGGGACCGTTTTGTCAGGGGCCGTTTTGTCGGTGAACCGGGGATCCACCCGGCATTGGTGCTATCGGTAATTAGGATCTCATCAGTGAATGGGGTCATGTCATGAAAGGGAATGTTCATTAAATAATAATAATTATTTGGAACGCGTTTCTTTGTTCGATTGTTTTGTTTACTGTTGACTTTTTAAAAAAAATTAATGGAGGGAACATTTTCCCCAATCTAAATCTTGACGTTAAATTAATGTCTATGGGGGAAAATCCATTTGCCATGATTTGCCATTCCTGGAAACATCACTAACAAGAATATTTACTAAACTAAAACAACCTGTAAAAACAAAGTTTATATATGAGACATAACTCAAAGTATTGATTATGTTCAATATAATTCGCACCACGCGATAGACTAACATAAACACTTACATGCTACATAGAGATACATAGAGATAATATAAAAATAACGAATTTGATTACTTTACATTCGATCGATATGAAATTTTGGTAGAATGCATTGTTAGGTGACAAAAGTCTATGCGCAAAATTTCAGCTCGATAGGATCCTGGGAAATGGGTCATTTATTCTTGTCAATTTAACCCTCAAAGAGGATTTCAATCAAAGAATTAATAAACATTTCACTGGGATTTTGTACAGGTGAAGAGCACTGGAGTCAAGTATGCAACCAATAAAAGCTTGAATCTATAATCTACGTCTCATATGCCCATAGCCACCTGTTTCCAATAACTTTTTCGAATCTGTTGAGCAGTCAACTGGTTGGGTTTTAAAAAATATATATTTAATTTGGCTTCAAAATTCATGCTTGGTTTGAGAAAATGCGTTATTGGTAACGTTATTTCGGTTACTAGCAACTTGACTTTTTTCCACCGAGTATGCGCCGTTGTTCGATAAAGCTAAAACTAAATTATGCCCAATCTATTAATTAAAAAAAAATAGCTATAGAAAAAATGTACTGTGATTTAAGTGTAATTAAGATCATAGGTGATACAATATTTATAACATGTTTAGCCAAAGTGTCAGCTTCACCCGTTCACCAGGAACAGTGTATACGATTGTTTTGCCTTGAGAAATAGCAACCCAAAAGCAGTGGCCATAAAGTCACCAGTTTTTTCAAAGAGAATTAATTATTTACGTTTAAAAATGGGAAGAGACTTGGAAATTTAGTTAACAAATGGTAGGGTGGGTGAAAGAAATTAACGTCAATATTTTCTAAGACAAAATTCGTCAATAGGCAGAATAAATAAATTGCGATGAATTATTATACTGTTAAACTACAAGCAATAATAATTTTAGCCTGTTCCAAATCAGTATGAAGATGACACTTGTAAATTAATCGTATTTGCACTTTACAAATGTGGGTTTCTTCCCTTTCATTTGTATATTGAGGACTCATAATCAATGTTTTATCATTCTGGCTCCTAGGTATGTTAAGACTCAACAACTCTGCAATTTTTTTACATTTGTAGAGAACACTTCATTATTAGTCGTATGGGCATCTTAGCGAGGGTATCAGGGACTGGAAGTTTGAGTAGGCTACAGGAGGTTATAGATTCAAAAGTGGCTTGTGTTTCTGCCGTATTTAATCTTTTCGCCTGAAGTTGGTTCCAGTCACTGATTGTCTTTGGCATGAATGAGCAGCTCCAGTAATGTGTTTTGTTGTTATAAGCCAGAAATGACTATCATTCAGTGCTAGATTTACGCATAGGCCTAAGTTACAAAAGCGCTATAGCTTAGATAGGGCCCCCACTTTGTTGCCCAAATAAAAATAAATAAATAAATTGTAATAAAATTTAAATGTCTGAGTGAGCAATTTTTATATTTGGGGTTCACCGACAAAACGACCCGGACAAAAACGGCCCCGACAAATGGGGACAGACATAACGGCCCCGACAAAACGGCCCAGGACTAATAGATAGACTAATAGTAAAATGTTAATTCAAATTTTATATTCATATTTTTACTCACCGATTCAGTGTCAGGTTTAGCTCACAAGAAACAATAATAATGACATCACAAGAGTTAATTTAATAGCCTTTACTCGATATAATAACAAGTCACTGTTTATTTATTTATTTTATTTTTTTACAAGGAATAATATAATAACATCACAAGAAATAATTTTACAATTTTACCACTTTTTTTAAGGGTTAAAAAGTTGACGAAAGCTTAAAATGAAAAGAAAAGAAAAAGTTAATTTTTTGTTTAAAAATGTAAACAATTTGTCTGGGGCCGTTTTGACCGGGGCCGTTTTGACCGGAGCCATTTTGTCGCGGCCGTTTTGTCCGGGACCGTTTTGTCCGGGGCCGTTTTGACGGGTCACCCTTTCATTCTTTTACTTTCCGTTTCAGAGTTTTTGATGGGGTGTGTGGGGTAAAAAGTTGTAAAACATAAACCTTTACTACACTAATTATCTTGTAAAGTCCATTTGAAATAATAATATTTGAATAAAAGATTTATGAATGTGGTTTTCATTTTTGTTTAGTTGTAACTTTTAAAAATTGCTTACAAATTGTATTTATTATTATTGTATTTATTATTATTGTTTCATCACATTAACATTATAATTAAATTAGAAAGAAGACATAAACTTTAAAACTGACAAAAAGAAACCCCTCCCTAAAAAACTTCGCCAAATATTGAAACAAGATGTTTTAAGCCTGTAAATTATCGCTGCACGATTAGTGACATAACATTAGTTACTTAAGACTTTAAAAAATACTGTGTTACAAAAGATTGATTTAGTAAGTTTAAATATGTCTTTCATTTTCAGTGGTACCGGTACTTGGATTGACCTTTTATTGGTTTTAGGGTGATGGTGCATAATTAAAAATTATTATTACCTTGACTTGATTCTTGATATTTTAATTGCTTAATTTATTTGTTAATAATATTTTAAATATACATTTTAACGCATGTAGCATTTATGCACACACCGACATTTCTTATATTTATTTTATGGGATCGACAATATATAAAATAATTTAGCCTAAATTAACAGTAAATTAAATTTTATATTTTATGCCTATGCCTATTTATAATTTGTATTTTATTTAATATTAGCCATTATTATTACTAATTCCAATTATTGGTATTAGGCCTACTATTACTATTTTGTTATTTTTACTTATACTTATTTTTTATACTTATACTTTATTATGCAATGTTTGCATAACTTACTTAATTACAGAAATTGATTTGCTAAGTGAAATTTAAGTCAAGGTTAAAGACAGTGAAGACATACTCATTTTTGAGATGACTAGAACTAGATGATATCTGATAAGGGATCTGATAGGAAAAAATATCAATGATATGGGTTCCATAGTGCATAGCCATAGCAAAACGACAAGTGACAAAACGACAAGGTCTCATAGAAACAATGTAGATAACTGTAGAACCCCTTAATGGCCTTAATGAAGTCCCCGAGACTATGTCAATGTCACTTTGAACATATCATAGGCTAAGGGTGTGAAACTCAATGGCTCAGTGGCCAAAACCAAAAACACTCTTCAGTCAAAATCATGGGCCTTGTTTTTTTGTTGTCCCATTTGATCTATTTTTGTCACCATGTCGTTTTGTCGCTTGTCGTTTTGTTACTTGTTGTTTTGTCACTTTGTCGTGTTCTCACTTGTCATTTGTCACCTTGTGGTTTCGTCACCTTGTTGTTTCGTCACTTGCCGTTTTGTCTGGTTACCCAATGATATAAGATGTGATGATAATTTAATATCTTCAAATTTAATGCTATTCAACTAATAAACTATTTTTGAATTTGTCATTAGCACTTATAGTAGTCAAAAGTCAATAGACCAAATATTCAAATAGTGACACTCAAAATTTGTGTGGTGAGTGTAACTAGTAACAGTAACAAAGTTTGAATGAATGATACTGAATTTGAATCTTTGGCATTCTTTCAAGAGCGCATGACAAAGAGCGCAGACAAAAGAGCGCAAACTAAAGATCGGAAAAAATAATTAAAAAATAGAGACAAGAAAATAAACTCAGATCAGATGGCATCAGCAACATATCGCAACAATCCCCGAGATACAGATCAACTGACTTCCCGTCATTATTCAAAACACAATTTATTAAAACATAAAAAGACTACATGTTAGGCCTAAAGTTAAAATATAACCTGAAATGAAATGTCTCAAAATGAGTGGCAGTTCAGTCTTTAAAACGTTTTATTGAATTTATTGTAGCATTTATATATCTAATTTGTGTGCTCTACCTCATAAGTAGTACATCAATGAAGGATAGATTGAACCTATTACAGTACCTGCAATCTTTGTCAGCGCTTTTATGCTGGTGCTCTTATGTCTGCGCTCTTATGTCATGCATTATTTTATTGACTGGTCATCAGGATAAATGTATTTTGTTTATTATATAGGTTAAGAAATGACCATACCTTCAAGAAATATTTCATATATTGTCTCTTGGGCCCTTGATTTAAAGTTCAGTGATTGGTTAAAACTAAATTATTAATATTTGAATTAATTTATTTAGTTTTAGGACCTGAGAAAAAAAATCTAACAATGGGCAGACAATTGACCACTTCATTGACGGATGCCCTACTTACCTGGTCTGTGTTGTATTTCATCTACCATGTCTTTTGGCAAAACTTTTTTGCCTGCTTTGGACTTGGCATCCAAGGTGCTGCGGCAGCTTTGGGTGTTGCCAGATTTGCACAGACAAGACCAGATGGGAAGATATACGAATACCATCAGATGATGTCTTGGCTAGCGCAGGTAAACCTTTTTATACTATCTAATAAAATTGTCTATCTTATATACTAAAGACGCTCCTTCTATAGAGAAGATTATTGCATCACACACTTATCCATGGTTTATGTCTAGTAATAATAATAATATATAATTCACCAGAACAAGTACGAGTAGTGTACAAATAAGCATAACGAATGACCCCCGCTGGGGTCGACCAAACAGTTTATGGTTGGCAAGCGAAGTTGGGGGAGAGGGGGGCGCCAGTCTCAAGACCAACAATGCTTCTTGTGTTCACTTCCGTTGTTCCTTCACAGAATAACATGTATTCGTAGCATTGTGGTTATATCCGGCTAATACGCAGAAGGCTCTGGGTTCAAGCCTCAGCTGAAACATTATTTTTTAAGTTTTAAAAATGTTTATTTTTGTGCTCGTTCATTTCCCCATTTCTTTGCGAACATGACCACCACTTTCCATGTATTGCCATGTATTTCACGGAAAAAACGCTTCGTTCACTGTTATACCAATTCCTGCATCAGGTAACAGTTTGTTTCTATCGGTTCAGATTTCTTTGTGTTGCTATTTGTGCCCGATCTTTTCCCCCTTTTTTGCGAACATGGGTACCGCTTCGAATGTATTTCATGGAAACAACACTTCATTCAATGTTATACCAATTCCTGCATCACGTAACTAACTATTTGTTTCTATTGGTCGTATATTTATGGAAAAAGATCACAGGCAAAACTGTTGCTCTCCAACTTCGCAACATGGCTGTAAAGTAAACTTTGTTCCTCAACATTGTGATAACTTTAGCCACGTGCTCTCTGTTGTTCTCAGTGACGGAAACGTAGTCATTCACTCTCCTCACTATACGCTTAGTACATGAATACTTCAGGAGTATATAGTGGGGAGGTAGAAATTGTCGCGAGGTCCAAAATACTTCCCGCAAGTATCATCATTTACTTTTGAGAATGGTCTCATACCTCTGCTTGAGTTTACAACCCCGGTCAACATCTATATATATAATTCACCATAAATTAGGACAAGAACAAAACATGTGCAAATAGGCATGACGAATGACCCTCACTAGGGTATAACAGTCACAGTTTATGTGTGGAAAGCGAGGGTGCAGGGTGGGGGTATAGGTAACAACAACCGCAGAGCGCATATCTCGTGACCAACAATGCGTCGGCGTTCACTCGCGTTGTTTCATTTCTTCATTTTGCTGTTTGTGTCCGTTCTTTGCACTATCTATGATCAAGTCTGCGGCGTATGCTACGCCGCCGCGGGTCGTATGTAGTAATAATAACGATTTGAGAACTTATGTTGCACGGTACTCCAGCAAACAGCTGGGCTCACCGTGCTTTAAATAACAATAGTCTTGCATTTTTATTTGAGTTTTGAATATAGATAGTGTTTTGTGTTTCTTGGCTTATTAAAGCAACTCCTTCCATGCTTGGATTCCAGACAGGAAGAAAGAGGATTTGTATGTGTTTGTTCTTGCAAATGGAACCAAGGTGTTGCATTAGATTATTGTTGTCTTGTATTACCAAGTTAGAATTTAATGCTTTATGTATTATACTACTTGCCTATTTGTTCTTCTATCCTAAGTTCAGTGATTTTACTAATGGTGTTACTCTTGTCAATTCTGAATATTCACCAGTAATGAATTCAGCAGCTCTTTTTTGAATTTGTTCTAGTTTAATCTATGATTTCTTTGGTTGATAGATCCCATACAGAAGATGCTTATCGCAGTATAGGTCTGACAAATGTAACATAGCACATACGTTCTTATGTCACGGGGTTCGAATCCATGGGAAGCCAAGGATTTGTTCCCGAGGCCTAGGGCGTCCCCGAGTCCACCCAGCTTCGAGTGGGTACCTAACACTAGTTAGGGAAATAAAAAGGCGGCTGGGTAATGCGTGGAACCCTTATAGCCGTGGCCTGTGAACGCTGCATCACTTCCCTAAATCAACTGCTGCCTTGCAGATGGTCTTGGCTGACCAAAGGCTATGGAAGCACATCCAGAAAAAACAGCAGGCTGAAGTTGGAGACCACGGGCCAATTGGCGCAAAACTCGTCGGCACACAAAACTCAAATTGAGAACAAAGAAGAAGACATAAGTTCTTGTCAGTTACAGATGCTCCTTCTATACAGAAGATTAATGCGTCGTTTCATGTTCTTATTAAATTTGTAACTCAAACCTTAATCAGTGATATTGCATTTCAAATTGTCTATTGTGACATTTTAAATATATTATCAGACAAATTGCTTTATCGTGTGCCTCAGGGCTCTGTTTTGGGTCCGGTAATTTTTGTGCTGTATACAAGACCACTACTTCTACTGCTCGAAAAGCATTCAGTTAAAAGCCAATCATTTGCAGATGATACTCAGCTATATACTCACACAGATCCCTCTAATTTGGATTCCGCTGTCCAATTGATGCAAGAGTGCATTGATGAGGTAAAGTCTTGGATGACGTTCAGCAAACTCAAGCTGAATGATGACAAGACTGAAGCACTTCTATTTTGCAACAATAAATCACGCAGTACTTTGTCTCTTCCGAAGTCACTTCACGTAGCCAGTTCGGATATTCTGTTCACAACATCGACTAGGAATCTTGGCTACATTATTTCTGACAACATGTCTATTAACAACTTTATCAATCACATCTGTCGCTCTGCCTACACTGCCATTCGTCAGATCAGCTCAATCCGTCATTACTTAACAGTTAGTGCAACAAAAACTCTAGTCTGTGCTCTTGTACTAGCTCGTATGGATTACTGCAATTCTCTTCTGTCAGGTGCGCCAAAACAATGCATTGAAAAACTACAGAAAGTTCAAAATTCAGCTGCCAGACTGGTGCTCAAGGCAAAAAAACATGACCATGTTACTCCACTTCTTCACTCACTTCATTGGCTGCCTATACAAGCCCGTATTGATTACAAACTGGCAGTTCTCTGTTACAACTTCTTTTCGGACTCATGCCCATCGTATCTTACTGAACTTTTGTCGGTCTACTCACCCACTCGCCAGCTACGATCTTCTGCAGACACACGCGTTCTCTCTGTTCCTACGACACGCACCAAAACATTTGGTGAAAGGTCGTTCTCTTTTTGTGCAGCCAAACATTGGAATTCTCTACCATTACACATACATAGTATTCAAACAACCAAGTCCTTCAAGACTGCACTTAAGACACATCTTTTCAACATTTATTTCAAAATTAATGAAACAACATTTCTTGTAAATGATTAACGTAGCTTATGTATAATGTACTGTAATTTTTGTGTTTGTTATGATATGAAAGTTAATTTAATATTTATAGGTATGTTATTTCTTTCATGTAAAGCGCTGTGAGCCCAGTTCCTTACTGGGATACAGCGCTATATAAATAATCAATTTATTATTATTATTATAAATTACTTTTAAAAATAACAAAACACAAGGTATATAAAATTATAAATGTGAAGATTTGTTTATGGAAAAACCTTTTAAAAATTAACTTTAGCCCTTGACACCAGCATTAATGTGATAAAATTTGTAATTAACAATTATTCCTAGAAGCTGTTATAAAACACTTGTAGCTGAAGAATCATTAATGCTATTTATCACTTTTAAATGCAACAAATTTTCTGACATTGAATTTATTATTATTTTTTTTTAAAAATACTTCCACAAACATGCAATAAATTTATCTGTAACTTGTTCCATTTAAGGTTGTTGGTATTCCCCTGTTGGCTGTAGGCTTCTGTCACAAAGATCTTCCAATCATGATGAACCTGAACATGATGATCATGGTTGGTGTTCTGATTGGCAGCCGTTTCCTTGCACGGGGCATGCGACAGTTGGCCCAAGAGAGTTGTTCTGGCTTTGCTCTACTCACTATTATTCTGGTGAGCTTTCGAGCATGGAACATTTATGGGCTGCTGGCCACTGCTATTTATGTGGTTTCAGGAAAATTTGTTGGCTCAGAAGGGAAAATGGGTATGTTTTACAGAGTGGACATTCTTCACTTTGGGTTGGCTGTAGGTAATTTCTTTTTCACTTTGGCTGTTTTAAATCTCTGAGTAGCTCCTTAACACATAATTATGGCATCAAAATTTTAAGGAGAAGAACCCGTTTTTGTCCTCTATAAAGGTGCTTTTAAAAAAAATAGATTTTTTACCTTCAATACAGTAATTACACTGACTTTTGTATGATTGGTGGAAATATAGTGAAAATTCAATGTATTGTTAGGTAGTTAATGTAATGATTCTAATTTTTAAAAAATAAAATCAATGGATGTTATTTTTTAATATTAAAATGAAAGATAGTTTTTACTTAAACTATGTTACTGGTACTTCTTGAATGTATGTATACCTATATTTATTTTTGAGAGTACAAGTACAATACATATTTTACTATATACATTTTATTTCTATTGTTTTTTTTTAAAAATCGAACCAGTAATATAAAATTATATTTTAATGGCATTACCTGAATTTGCATGGCTTTGTTTTTTTTAAATGAAAGTATTAGTTCTGACCTCATATGAAAAATGAAGGGAAGAAAGTTTATTTAACAATCTGAAATTAATCAAAATACCTTTACCAAATTATGTGAAACATTGGTTTCTGGACTAGTGCCTCAATAAAAGTCACAATGTTATTTTTTTTTAGCTTTATCTCTTAAGTTGATATGCCAATATCAATTATTAGAAATTGGTATAATAATTAATTTTATGGTCCTTGGTTTAATTAAACCATTAGGCCTACCAAATAGTTTAAAAATTACAATGCACAGTCAATACTTTCAAAAACATATTCAGATTTTCTAATCTTCATGGTTTCGTTATGAAAGAGTTTCAGTAAAATGAGTAAAACAAAGCCAAGGAAATCACTTATTTGTCACGACCAGTGGTCATTTGCAAGCATCATGCTGTAATTTGAGTGTAATTCTGTTAAATATCTGATACCCATAACAATATTTGTAAAATGTATTAGAAATCTACAAGTTCAACATTTAATTATCTTCCATTAGAAGTTTACTTAAGTACAGTGGAACCTCTTATTATAACGAGCATAATTCCCTCGAGAATCTTACTTGTTAAAGGGAAACACTCATTAAACTAAACAATTTTTCCCATACAAATCAATGTGAAATACGATAATGCGTTCCCTGCTGAAAAAATACTCAATTTTCAAAAAAAAATTATTGTCATTTATTCAATTTTCAAATAAAATTACTTATAAATTGTTAAGGAGTTAAAGATATTTTAGTACAGGTTATTACACTTTGCACATAAAAAAAATTACGAATACTGTCTAAATACAAAATTTGTAAAAACGGTGATCACACACGAAAACAATATGCTAGCAGACCGAGTGCTAAACACAGACTAATTCATCGGCGCGGAAGTCCCGGCTCACAAGTGAATGTTGGGAAAAAGGGACTTCCCCTTTCTGCGTTACTTGTTATGGGAATTACTCGTTATGAGAGGTGCTCGGTATGAGAGGCTACACTGTATTTTCTTGTTGCTTTCCTTAAAGTCAAAGCAAACATTATTAATTAATACAAAAAGTTATTTTGATCAACTTTTACTTTTAAATTAGAGGCATTGTCCTTAATTATGTTTTTCTCCAACCCAAGTATATATCATTTTAATTCTTGTGACCAATTTCATCATAAGTCTGCTTCCATTTAAGATATTACTTACTATCTCCCCTGAACTTACATTTAAATTTCAAGTCATCAACACAAATTTCTATGAATTTATTTCATATAATCATAGATGAACTAGCAGTTAAATAAAGCACTTTGATTACATTGGAGTTCATATTAAACTAAATTAACAGTGAGCACATTTTTCACTTATAATTTTTAATAACAATAAATTTAGGAATGTTCACTAAAGTTAGTACAAGTAAAATTTTTATCCCAGTCCTCATGTTTTAACACTAACAATGAAACATTGGTGCTCACAAGTCTTTGTGTGTTTATCGGTTTGGGAGACTATGATCTAAGGCTAAGAGTAAACTTTTTAATGTTTTATTATGGAAGTTGTGGGTGTTGTATATTAGCACCGTTTTATAGCATCTATTTTACTTTGGATAGTGGACTGAGCTATTCCTCATTGTCAGAGAGTTGTATTGTTTTATCATATAGTATAGGTAGTTAAATCTTGAAACCAGAATAGAAAACCATAAAGACTGTTGGGTAGGTTGGTTGAATTTGAAAACTTTTCTTTATTAGTCAAAGATCTGATTTCATATTTTGACAATGCCTTACAATTTTGTTTTTCTACAATTTCTTATTTTTGTAAATATCAATTGGTGAGTTTTTGGTATCACTCATGGGCTTGCATTTAAATGTATACTTCTAATATTACTATGTATTATGTAGATAATCAAAATATTAGAGTTTTTTGTTTTTTTTAGATCATGATTTTATAAGTTAAGTTGTAGCCGATTTTATTATTAACTGTATAGCTGAGTACCCACTTTATGTTTATGAATCATTAGCTGTAAGCTTGCTTTAACAGTTAACAAGACTGTTTAAATGACTATTCAATGTATGTGCCAACTGCATGAATATTTTTTAAATTGATGAAAATCCACATATCTCTTAATCTTTCCTACATCTACAATAAGAAAATAATCAGTTTATTTAATTGTTTTATATCATGAGCTGACTTTTATTTATTTGTGCAATAGTAAATTCTTAATTCAGAAAAAAATTTGGTGTTTTTAATGGGAGCGAAAATTGTTGAGACATTGTTTTTATAGGATATGAACTGAGGAGTTGAAAAATGATAAGTTTGCTACTTGAATACATGTTTGGTTAATTCTTGAAAGCAATGTTTTACTTAGAGCTTGCATTCCTTCAAATACCAAATATCATACCCTTCATATATCAGATTTAATTTCTTGAGTGTTTTTCAAAGTCAGCCTATGTGTGCAATAAAATAATTTTTGTAAAATCATGCTGTATATTTATTTTCTAGTTTAAATTTCTCCAATGACTTTTGAAAATTTTCATATTATATCTATTTTTACTCATTTCATAATTATATTTCCATCAAACTTGTAGTTAATTTACTCTGCATAATATTATAAAGTTTTAGAAATGATATCAAACTACGGATCTGGCTCATGCACACCATAACATTAGAAATGTGTGCAGCTGATATTAAACCTATATCATTGGTGTATGATTTATTTTAAGTTTAATAACTTTATACATTTCTTATCTCTGAAGACAAATAAACTTTTAAAACAGAGAAGAATGTCATGTATTCACAGTTACTGTAAATTTTGCAAGAAGCACTGGTTGAGTGATATAGAATGACACTTCTGTGTTTTTATATATTTAATGTAAAAATAAGAGTTAATTTTACCCTATGCTGCTTCTTTATTTTTTTTTAAATTACCCAATACTGTTAAATTAGAAACATGTCAAATAACATATAATCAAATGTAATGCTATCATTAAGTGAATATTTAGTTAATGATCCTGTACAATTATTTGAGTAATAAAAACTATACAAACATTTTTGTTTACTTTTATTTTTTGAGTTTGGTGCTATCATGCCGCTACTATTAGTTAGGATGTCAGTTACCTTTTATGTTAAGTATTTGAAATTTAATATAATCTAATAGTTAAAGAATTCTCATTCTGTGTTAAAAACATAAACTTTAAAAAAAAACCAAAAAAAACTTTTCTATTCACATTTTTATTTAGTCTGTTAATTTATAGTTGACTTTATTGATCATTTAACTGCTTGTCTCAGGGGCTTTGTTCAGGGAACAGTGTGAGAACAGGTGGGTTAGGAGAGAATACCAAAGTAATTCTCTGCTGTTTTAGAAAAATGTTTTTGTTTTTAAGATGAGTTAAAGTGCAATATAAGTAGACAATAATTTTTATTTTATCAACAATGAAGAGTGTAAAAGATGTCGGAGCAGAATGTATTTTCAAATATTACACATTTAAAAAAACAATTCTTTCAATTTGAATCCTTGACTTAATGCATTTTAAGAAATAATGAATTATTTTTTCTGTCCATTGTGTCTTAAAAAGAAAGTCATTTTTAAAAAAAAACCCGTAAAAAAACAAGTTTTTCACTATAAATCCTTTATGTATGAGACGTAACTAAAAGAATGTTCATTATAATACGCAGCGCAAGACCATCCAAAAATATTTGTAGTTGTGTTGTAAAACATGTTTAATATAATGCGCACCGATCAGGAATATGTTTATAAAAAGAGTTGTCAATAAAATACGCACCTTATTGCGCGACAGAAAGGTTGTTCAATATAATACGCACCGCGACGCTCTATCTAAAAAAATAGCATGATACATAGGAATAAATAAAATAATCTAAAAAATCAATGATTTAATTACGGTACATGCGATCGATCTGAAATTTTGATACATTGTTTTTATTATCGGTACGAAACTGCCTGCAAAATTTCAGCTCGCTAGCTTACGAGGAAGTGGTTTAAAAATCGATCAAAAGTTTTGGCGACAAGCAAGCAAGGGCGGGTGCAGACACCACGAGTTAATATAAAGGATTTAAAAAGACTAATATTTTAAGTCACACATTGTGTATAAAAAAATCAAAACTATGATGAAAGCTAATGGTAAACACAGTATAAACAATTAGTTATAATGCTGATGGTTGACACTTTCATTACAAACTATAATTTATTAAATTTATATTACAAAAGCATGAGATTGAAGTGTTTAAAATTATATAAGAAACAATGTCAACTTTTTGATAAAAGTATATCGTTTATTTCAAAACAGCACTCTTTATACATTATTAGATATCAAGATAGACCTTTTTAAAAACAACAGATATAACTTATGTAAGGGATTTAAAAAACATTCTTTACTTTTTTTGTTTGTTAAAGGTTACTTCTTTGTTCTTCATTAATAATCTATAAAAAATATGATACAATTTTTTCATCCCTTAATCATTAAAAAAAATTAACAATTATTTACATAAGATCCAAAACAATTTAATTCATTCTGTTTAAAAAATTTAAGTCATGTTTTAAGTTTCCTTAAGAAGAATATAATATATAAAATTATATTTATTGACATATTTATATTTTGTACAAGTCTTTTAGACCAGTATTTGTTTAAACATGAATGGGGCAGCTACAGAAAATGGCAGAGTAGTCTAACATTGGATTTCCTGCTCCCTGCCTTAGAGCGCAGGTCACTTGGTATTTCTAGTGCCTAAAAGTCATGACATACAAAGTCCCTCAACATTTTAGTCGGCTCATTCTCATGATAGAATTTTGACAATAATAGTACATCTAATTTTATTTAATAACGCCACTTATGAAAGAGGTAGTAAGTAACCCAACAATGCACTGATGTCATTTATTTTACCACAATGGTGCCCACTACAACTCAAACAAAATGCTAGCAAGTCACTCTTCAAGACTGGAAACCTAATTAATACATAAGAACATTATATATTGGGTTTCGCTGATTGATCCACCCACATTTTTATGGGCTGATTTTCTAAAAAAAAATAATTTAAAAATAATGTATTACTGTATCTGTGCTGCCAAATACTCCATAAAGGAATCTACTGACCTTTAACACTGAAATTCCCCAGTTCTTCTAAACTTTTCTTGCACATTAGCATCCCTCCTCCCCCAAAAGAAAAACACAATTTTATTTATCTGTTGAGTTTATCCAAATCCTATACGCTTTGATGAAAAAAATGACATTATTCAGTGTTTCTTAATACTTATTAAGACTAAGTAGAATTCAGAAATGACCAATTAAAGTTTAAAAAATCCTGCAACAGAACAAACTGGCAGTTCAAAACAAACAGCTAACTTCAAATCTTAAATTTCTTAAACTTAACAGTTCTCTATTTAAAAAATGGGATGTAACATATAATATGCTGGAACTCTGGAACAAACTACATCAATAACAAAATAAAGAACAGAAAACACATGAACAGAAGAAATCCCTAATGAAAGACAGCTGCATAAACCATCCTTGTCATGAATGAAAGAAATCTCTGGAACTTGATATCACAGATAAAAGACTAATGTGCATCTTCTCATAAAAGTTGCAAACCAGTAAACTAAATTTCATTTACAATGTATTGATAATCTAATTTCTATTTTATATCAATTGTATTTAACAAAAAACACAGATTGTAGTGATTATTTCTAAAATATGTCTATCATCTTCTTAAATTTTCATTACAGGATCACTTTATATCATATATGTTGGAAAAATCGCTGTGGGTTAATGAACATTATATAATGCTGACTCTACAATTTGTCATTTTTGTCATGTAAAATCAGCTCTCTGTATTCAAATAAATTCTGCAAAAAATAATCCTTATAAAAGAAAAATATGGCCAGCCCAAATTTTTATGTTCTTTCACCTTATCAAAATATATAATCTTCTAGGGAATTATGTCAGTCTGCCAGACTACTGCCTCTACAAATAACCATATAAGATTTAAAATATCTGCAATAAAAGAGATCTGACAATATTACCGCTACTTTGTAGCTTTTCTTTCACTCCAACAATGCTGAGTAGGTTATTTCTATTTTAATGTAATTCTTTCATTGTCATATAACCACAGACATTTACTAATAATTATGTCCCATTTTTTCCATCGCTGTTGACCTAGTTTCAGTCAATACAAATTCTTCAGCCCACAATAATTCATACAAAATTTACAAACCACAATTTACACTTTTTTAAATCCTAGAATTCAGTGACACATTATTGCCAACGATAAGCAGTTGAATAACAATTAAAAGTGATACTGAAATAGCTAAAAATTTTGGAAAATAAGAAAAAGGCTGACTTAGCAGTAAAAAAAAACACATAGTATATTTTGTTTATCCACTAAAAAGTCCTGATGTACTAGGTTCCTCTCTTGACTCCTTAATATGGTATTTAGATAAAATCTACAAAACCAACTACATGGGGCCTGCTCCTGATAGAAAATGGGGAAGTGTGAGAATGCAGCAAGCCCTACCATAAACTCGTGTGGGGAATCTATCCACTATGGTCATAACGTCTTTAGCTGGATCATATTCCTGGAGCAGGTCTGAGTAGTAGTGCTCCCCGTTAATGCCCCCCACTATGTAGATCTTACTGTTGAGGGTGGAGGCTCCAGCCTCTCTGATGTTGCATGTGGTCTTGCAAATTGACCACTGGTCAGTTTCTGGATTGTAGAACTCCATGGCAATAATAGGTACAGGGAAGCCATAGCTGTCTTCAATGTTACCACCAATGATGTACAACTTGTTCTGTACCTGAGGATTGAACAACAAAGACTGATTACATGACAAAATCTTGGATAACACCTTACAGTGCCAAACACATTTACAGTGTGTATCATTAGTTTTTTAAAAACATTTATTTAAAATTAAATTGAAATAATGATTTTCTAATAACAGAAAGTATTAAAATAATTTAAGGAAAACTATGGGCTAACACTCAAATGGGAATAACTCATGGTAGGTAAATATTTTACCAAAAAGCACTGCAAGGACATACACAAAAAGTATATGTAATGATAAACTTGTGCACACTCAACTCTAGATAATTGATTCCCACTTTAAAAAATTCTACTAATAATTAAAATAATCCTACCTCCATCATGACATGATTGCACCTTCCGTTCAACATTGAAGCTTTTTCCTCCCAAATATTTAATCCAGGAGTGTAGCAACTCATATTATTGGCACACCCTGAGAATCTCTGCCCCCCTGATATGTAGATTTTGTCTTGGCAAAGGGCACCAGCATGACCATAACAGGAATGACTGAAATGTTAAACTCATAAATGAACATTTTGCCTTGGCAAAGGGCACTAGAATGACTATAACAGGAATGACTGAAATGTTAAACTCATAAATGAACAATTTGCCTTGGCAAAGGGCACTAGAATGACTATAATAGGAATGACTGAAATGTTAAACTCATAAATGAACATTTTGCCTTGGCAAAGGGCACTAGAATGACTATAATAGGAATGACTGAAATGTTAAACTCATAAATGAACATTTTGCCTTGGCAAAGGGCACTAGAATGACTATATGTTATAGTGACTGAAATGTTAAACTCATAAATCAACATTTTGCCTTGGCAAAGGGCACCAGCATGACCATAACAGGAATGACTAAAATGTTAAACTCATAAATGAACATTTTGCCTTGGCAAAGGGCACTAGAATGACTATAACAGGAATGACTAAAATGTTAAACTCATAAATGAACATTTTGCCTTGGCAAAGGGCACTAGAATGACTATAACAGGAATGACTAAAATGTTAAACTCATAAATGAACATTTTGCCTTGGCAAAGGGCACTAGAATGACTGACAGGAATGACTGAAATGTTTAACGCATGAATGAACATTTTGCCTTGGCAAAGGGCACTAGAATGACTATAACAGGAATGTCTGAAATGTTTAACGCATGAATGAATATTTTGTCTTGTTAAAGGGCACCAGCAAGACCACAACAGAAATGACTGATGTCTCATACAAAATAAATTGAACAAAGTCATTCAAATGATGGGAGAAGTAGAACCCACTAATGCCAAAGGAATCATTCAATAAATGGTGATGCTATAAGCACATCCTATCGTATACATTACAGACGCTCCTTCTATACATAAGATAACTGCATCTTACACTTAACTATGGTGTAAGTATAATCTTGAATCTATATTAGAATTTTATTGTTGATAGTGTGTTGGTTTTCGTGGCTTTTTCAGGCAACCCATTCCCCACGAATGTCAGAAGGGAAGAAGGAGGGTTTGTATGAGTTTGTTCTTGTGAATGGAACCAAAGAACAAAAGCAAAATAATTATTTCAACTATATTATGACACTAACTTAATTTATTTTGTTTAGTTAATGCAGGGTAAATTAATACATAAAGGCCTGGGCAAATTTTAAATCTTATAGAGTTAAAAATGAAAGTCTTCAATAATGCACCTGATAGAAGCACAAAGATCCCACTCCTCTGTGGCAACAGTGTAAGACTCGACTGTACACATGACCATGTTTTCATCTTGACCACCAACAGCGTAGAGCTTTCCATTGTAGGCAACAACTACAAAATCTTTCCTGGCTTCATTCATTGAGGTAAGTTCATACCAGGAATCAAACCTGTTTGATATTGCCATGAGAAAGTTTCAAACGTTTTAGAATTAAAATTTTTTACATGTGTAAGAATACATCAAAATTAGACCTGATTGACATTTACATGAAAGGTTTTAAATATTTCAGACTTTAAAAAAAAATTTTAAGAATAAAATCTGACTTGCATCATCACTTTGTAAGGCAATGCATATATTCAAATATTTATGAATGGTATGTACTTGAAGAGCTGAGTTATGCAATGTAATTCTTCATCATATAATCTAAATTTGTGTTACAACTTAGCTGCCTGTAACTGAAAATGAATCTTGTATACATTTTTTAATCAAAATGTTATACACACATTTCTAGGAGTATACTGTACCCTGCCTATATTTTGTATTTAATTGTATTATACATTTTTTATTAAAATGTTATACACACATTTCTAGGAGTATACTGTACCCTGTCTATATTTTGTATTTAATTGTAATATTCATGGCATCTTACAGCTTATTTTATTTTAACATTTCAGAATAGCACAGGATATTTTTACGCAAAACCATATTAAAAATTAACTACGCTAAGTAAACTAAATCAGTGAATTAAAAATAAAAGTGTAGGATAAGTAAGTTGAAGAAATACCTGGGGTCATATCTGAAGCACCTGGCTGTTGCTATCTCATTGTTCTCTGTACTGTCGTACTTCCCCCCACATGCATACATGAAATTGTCCAACACAGCTACACTGGGATTGAAAAGTGGTATTGGGGAATCCCGCAGGAAACCATGATGCTTGTAATGGAAGGTGTAGCATTCAAGGTTCTGAGCGTGAGACATGACAATGCTGGGATGGTTGGAACGGACCTGTGTGCGGGGCGTCTGCAACATGGGCTGCTTGCCTGTTACAATATGATAATCTTTAGCTTCTGTCAGAAGGTCACTGCACTCCTGGTTGGTTCGCATCATGTCCACTTTGCTGACCTATAACATTAGCAAATACATTTTTTCAATGAATGCTTTCCTAAAATAGAGTCAGTGCTTTCCTAACATAGAGTCAGAGTCCCAATGGGCAAATTATTTTAACAATTTCTTACTACTAGATTATAAGCACAAAAATTATTTAAATCAGCAGGTTAATTTAGATTTAAAAAAGCAAAATTAGGTTCTGTGATAAACTTAATTTAAATAAATCTTTTGACTTTGTTCAGTAATTGATTTTTGTACAATGAGCAATGATTATCAAATGGGATGACAATTTTCAGGTCTAATCAATGAGATATCTATCCTTTCAGGAAAATGTTAATGGTATGTTCACTCTAGGAAATCATTTCTTAGATTCCTATCTCTCTGTAGCTTACAAAAGTAGTCAAATAAATTTAAAGTTTTATTTTATTGAAGTGTACAACAAAAAAATATCAGAGGATCAATCTCTTCTTTTAGAAAAATTGATTTGACTTTAATTTTTTAAATAATTTAATTAAAACTTTAAAATTTATCTTTTACTTTTTGGTGTTTGGTAAAAATCTTTTAATAGAAAAAGCAGAATTTATTCATTTGAAGGATTAAATGTAGCTGCAGGTTGCTGATGATTACTCTTGCACATACATTTTTTAATGGATGAATATAAAAGAAAAATCAGATTCCTGAGTTATGGCTGCTCATTGTAAAAACATGGGGAACATCAGTGTCAAAATGGATTCACTACTGAGATTAGTGACTGCAACAAATCCAGTGGAAACCTTTATACGATCAAATCATAATATGATTTACAAAAAATTCTGATTTACCTTTATTTCTGTACATTATTTAATAGTGTTAAATAGAATTTACAAAGGAGATGGTTTTTAAAATATTGAAGAAAAAAAAATCATAGAGCTTAGAATTTATTCTGGTTACACATGCATATACAAAGTAGTGTTTTTAAATATTAACATTTGATTAACTAGGATGTAAAGTGGGAGTAAGCTTCTTAATATAGCTGCAATGTTGTTAAATGGAAATATTTGCATTGTGTACATATGCCCTGTATTATAATGAAATTGACATATATGCATTTTATACCTATGTCCTGTAAGAAATATTTACTAATTTAATCAGAATTTAAATAAAGTTGTCATTGATTAATAGCTGGCTTGAGATAGTGTACCAACTGTCTTACCCTGTACAATTACTTCAATTTGGAAGTACAAGCAGTTAAATTTTGGTTCCCAATAATACAAAATAATGAGTCATAGAAAACATGTAAAAAGAGATAAATGTGAATTGGCCACAAGGCCCAATACAATACCTACTTTTTCAACCAGTTCTTCCCCTGCTAACAGAGGGAGTCGGATATTCCTCATGAGTTCTGCCAAGTACTGCAGCCGTTCCGGCTTGTCATAGTCTATCCATTGAAGGACTTTGGTAAACAGCTGGAATTCTGATGGTACCTTTAAACTGTTGTCACTTAACATTGCAGCCAGTTGGGTGTGCATCAATTTACTGAACTGATCAGATGAGCTGACTATCTGTTAGACAAGAAGAATCAACACATTTTTTAAAAAGAGGAAATCGTTTCGTAGGGAAGTTAAGTCAATAAACTACTTCATCAAAAGAATTTTCCAGCTAATTGAAATAGCCTTCAAATATAATTAATCAAATTAAAATAAGCAAAACTTCCACCAAAAGCAAAAAGCAAATCCAAGGGATTCTCATAACACTCTAGGTTTTAAACTTCTGTTGCTCAGCAAACTAAAATTACAAGCAATGTACGCATTCCAGAATAGAATAATGTCAAAGTGAGGCTGTAATATATTGTTCAGCTTCAGCCTAAAACTTGTGACGTGGTTAGAAATGATTGATATAGTATTATTGCAGTTTGACTTTTCAAACTTATCATATTACTAAATATTGCAAAACAAAATTCAGATTTTTAAAAATATTATTCATATATAGTAGTACTATTGTGTGTATATTTGGTCTATTCTATCAGTTTTCTTTTTGAAACCTTTCATCTAATGAATGAATTTAAAAATTATGGTTGCTAATCAAATATGGTTATTGTGTTTCACTATGTTTGTCTTACTTAATGCATGGTGAAAAATATATATATTATTTGTTATGAATATTTTTCACACTCATCATAAGTATCATGCAATTTATTGTTATTTCTTACTTATTTTATGATGTGTTGCTTTTTGAACACAAGCTTAGTGAATAATATTGCAATGTTTCAACTACTACAATAGAGCTGTATGGTACATGCTTTTGATTCATAAGGCATCCTGTGGACATATATGTGTTCACATATGACCTGATAATAAGAAGCCTGAATCTATTTCAAGAAGGGCTTTTGAGGAGACACTTGTCATTAAATCTATGTTAGAAATTTTGAAAGTCTGACAAACTTGAGAAGTGAAAACCAAATAATACAGACGGTACCATCTTGTCCAATCTACCACGTGGCTGTGAAATGTGTGGGATTTAAAAGAAATGGAATAAAATTAAAAGGATTCCAAATACTACATTGAACTAGTGGAATGAATAAATGTCCGGCACTATATTGAACTAGACGAATGAACAGCAGGTACTACAAGAAACTAGATGGCTGTATACCAAGAACTATATCAAAGTAGATGAATAAATACCATGTACTGCACTGAACAAGATGAATGAATTTCATTTATTACACTAAATGTGAAGAATGAATGTCAGCTAGTGAACTAGAGAAAAGAAGTTCAAGTTCTACACTCTAAAATGTTCAGATTTCAATAGACCACAAACCTACCTCAAAGTTGTCCATCATGTACTGAAGGGCTTTAGTCTGTGTTGATAAAAGCGAATACATCTGGGCAAGATTTAAAATGTCTGTACAGTTGAAAACAGTTAAAGCCATTTCCAGGTATTTGCTGCAAAGCTCCACTGCAACACTCACCTGCAGAAAAAAATATATTTCTAAGAATTCAACTAATATATTAATATATTCTGCTGGTAACACTACAGGATAGATGAACAAGGGAAAAATAGTAATACAGTAGAACCCACTTAACTCAACCACGGTTAACTTGCCAACCCTATTAAGTCGACGTTTTTTATTGGAACCGCCAAATTCTCTCTTTGTCTTAGCATTTTCTCATCGGTTATGTCGATTCTTTTAAGACGCCAAACCCTAATATTTCGAGCACAAAAGAGGACCAAATTTCCAGCTTAACGTTGGTTATCTCGATCCCCATCTGTTCGCCTAGCGACGCACTCTCGCATTTCTAGTTAAATATAGCATCGAAATCTCGCTTTCCTCGAGACTTCAGGCTATTGTGTGATTCTACGAGATTTCAATAAAAATTATCTGATGTTTTTATCTTGTTTCACTTTAATCCGTGTGTGAATTAGTTTGACGCGGCTCTATCGAGTATGTATTCACCCGAGGTGCTCGAAAACCGCGTTATCGGTCTTTAATTGTCATTATTTCGCAGTGCATGTTATATTATTATTAAACTTAATTCATTTCCTGATTCATTAATCATTTCATTTTTTAAGATAACGAATATCTTTAGTAAAGAAAATAAAGGTTTGTATCGAGAATAGACGGTGGTTTTTATTTTATATTGGTAAATTTCAACCTTAGGAAAGAGTGAATAAATATTAGGGTCCCAATATTCTGATACCATTCCGATTAATCGTCCCATCACTAATTAACGCACATCATGTACGTAAAGAAATTTCAAACACATGTTAATATTTTGCCGCCATATTGGTTTTGCTTAACTCGATCATCGGTTATCTTGACGCTTTTTGGCAAACCCCTAGGCCGTCGAATAAACCTGGTTCTACTGTAATACATAATGCATTAAATTGTAACTTGGAACTACAATGCAACAATATTAATACAACACTCAGATAGACATGGGGATAAAAGCACTTTTCTTTTACCATTCGCAAGAACAAACACATTCAAAATCTCCTTCTTTCTGCCTGGCATTCGGGAGTGAAATGGGTTGCCTGAACAAGCCAGGAAAACCAACACACTATTAACATTCAAAACTCTAATAAAAATGCGAGACTAGACTTATACTATGGATAACCATAGGACGAAATAATCTTCTGTATAGAAAGAGTGTCTGTTATGTTTTAGATATTTTTGTAATTAATAATTTATATCTTTGCTTTAGTAAAAATCTATATCCATCCCACGGCAAACATGAATTATGTTAAATTTGATACCCTAACATTTTAACTAAAATGCTTTGCCTATTACTCACAATGAATGATGAAAGACAAACACAGATGTTTATTTTTAAAAGATTCAAGTGTCCACACCTGTAAATGGGAAGCAGCAGACAGTACTTCCTCAACATTATCTGTTGTTAATTCAAGGCGTCCCGTATAAGCAAAGTCAACAACTACTTTTAAGCCATCAGCTGTTACCCCTTTAAGCTCTACGACCTGTTCTCTGCTCTCTTTCATGAAACCTGTTAGCATTACTCGAAAGTAGTCACTGCAGGCTGCCATAACGGCACGATGAACAGCAATACTCTGAAGTGTACAAAATTACAATTAAAGTTTATATTGAAGCTGAAATAATTTGTTTTCATCAAACACAAAACCTTTCTTTTGCTTTTAAAATAATATTTCTGGCAAATTAAAATTCAGAAATTTGATTAGAAGACTTTAACTTTATATGTAAGGCATTTTTGTTCTGATAATGGCTTATATTTATAATCAACTGACTTGTCCATCTGCAACTAACGTGTAGTCACACAGTGTGTTAGATTTTCTCAATTCTTGTAAACCATGAAGGAGTGCACAACAATGATTCTCTGTAGAACAGGGCATGTAGCAAGAGGTTTTGTCATTTGCTGACACTGAGGGGCCAGGAAGATCATCATCCTCTGGTGATGGAAGGGTGTCTGTAGAGACATTGAAATATAGTACAAAGTAGAGCTTGTTAACATGACTTTTACAATGCCATGTTGATTATAAAATAGACGCAGTACTGTAATAATAACGCCCATGGCTGAACATGGGAGGCCTGATTGGTTAGAAATTCTTAAAATGGTGTCCCCAATTAAAAAAAATAATATTTATCTCTTTTATGCGGGTCATTCTTTCATATCAATAAATTATCATTGTAAAGCCTTTTAAAATCCGTCGTGGTCGGTAGATGGTTAACTTTAACAAATTTTACATTTGACTCTATGACAACTGAATTGAAAACAGAAGATGACAACATAAAGAGTTCCTTTAAATAGGTAATACATTCTATACTTTTATCAAATTTGCAAAACATGTACCATATATACTCGTTCGCAAGCCGACCTTTTTTGGACAAAATCTAGGGGGAAAAGTTGGGGGGTCGGTTTACGAGCGGGTCATTAACGTATTTCTGCATGGATATTGAATATCGGTGTTGTTATTGTAGATCAGGGGTCTCCAAACTACGGCCTGCGGGCCGGATGCGGCCCGCGAGGCCCTCTGATCCGGCCCCTGGAGACCTTGTAATAATTTTTAAAATATAATATTTTTATCAGTATTTTACAATAAAAATTTGCGAATAACACTAGCGAAAGCAAACACCGCCGTTTCCAGAAGTCTACTAAAGCTTCTCTTACTAAATAAGAGTTTCTACTTTCTATGATTTCATAACTAAAGAGAGTGCTATCAAGGCACGCATTACTGCTAGTCAAACAGCGCTACGTGTGAACAAAGGAAAATTAAAAGGTGGGTGATATTTTTTCAATTAAAAAAAATAGTGTTGCTACTGCATACAGTTGTCCCTCGAATGTAAGTTTCAGTTTCGTTATGAACAATAAGGATAATAGTTATTACACTAGTGTACATACCAACTGCCCATATATATGTTATATACTTAATATATATTTTTTCTTTCTCTTCTTTGCTATTATAATTTACATTCTTTCATGGTATGGATAATGATTGACATATTTTGCTGGCCTAGTGTTATAAAGCTTAACTATGTGGCCAAAGCTAAAAGAGATGTGAACTCAATGTGACTTGTCATTACACACATGGGCAATAGTATGTATGCATATGTATATGGGACTAAGGAACGTACTAAACGTTGTCATATTGTTGGTGTTATACAGTATGTATATTGGTCAAAATTGTGAAATGTGTAGCACTCTATTTTAATTAGTGATAATTATTTACCAGTGTTCATTTTTGAGCGATATTGTGTGCAAGATACTTACAGTTTCACTATTTATTCATGTTGAATTCACTTTTATATTTAGAACCCGAAAATGGCCGAGAAGAGGAAAAGAAAAATAGACAATGAGTGTCGGCAGTTTCAAGATGATTGGAGTTTGAAATACTTCTTCATCAAATCCGACGAGAAAGCATTGTGTGTGATTGGCAATGAAACCGTGGCTGTGATGAAAGAATACAACCTGCGCCGCCATCATGAAAGCAAACATCAGGAGAAATATGCACAGCTGAAGGGTAAAGTCTGTGCTGAAAAATTTTCTAAATTAAAAAATCAACTCACATTTCAGAGGACAATTTTCAGTAAATCCTCAAATGAAAATGAATCCTTAACTAAAGCCAGTTATAAAGTTGCCTATGTACTGGCTAAAAGTGGCAAACCATTTACAGATGATGAAGTAGTGAAGGAATGTTTGTTGGAGGTAGCTGAGGAACTTTGCCCAGAAAAGTCCAAAGAATTAAAAAATATAGCTATGGGTGCAAATACCATTGCTCGCCGTGTTGCAAAACACGGCGAGCAATGGTATCCGTTTGACTTGGGTGAAAACGTTGTGACTCAATTAGCGAAAAATGCAAGCCGGTTTCGCCATTTTTCAATTGCAATGGATGAATCGCTGGACAGCTGTTCCACCTCTCAACTGCTTGTGTTCATTATAGGTGTGGATGAAGACATGAACATAACACAAGAGCTGGCTTCTCTACATTGCATATATGGCACAGCTATCGGAGAGGATATATTCAATGAATTGGGAAAAACATTTGTTGATTATAACTTAGACTGGACTAACTTGACTTGCTTGACTGTTGATGGGGGAAAGAACATGAATGGCATAAAGAAAGGCTTGGTTGGACAAGTGAAGCATATAATGTAATGAGAAACACATTCCACCACTAATGTTCCTGCACTTTATTATTTACCAGCAAGCTTTGTGTACTAAATATGTGGACATTAGCAGTGTACTGAATCCTGTGGTGAAGATGGTGAATTTAATAAGGTCACATGGGCTCAACCACAGACAGTTCAGAGACATGTTGAAAGATACAGACACAGAATCGCAAGATTTACCATATTATACAGCAGTAAGATGGCTAAGTTGTGAGAAAGTTCTGAGTAGAGTATTTTAATTAAGAAAGGAAATACATGACTTCCTAGAAAGTAAAGGAAAACCACAGCCATTACTGACTGATGAAGAGTGGGTATGGAAATTGGCCTTTTCTGCAGACATTACTGGTCATTTAAAATTTCTGAACCTAAAACTTCAAGGAGAGACAAATCTAGTTTCTGATCTATACAATCACCTAAAGGCCTTCAGAGCTAAACTTGTCTTGTTTTTGGAACAAGTACAGGCCAACAACTTGACACACTTTCAGCAGTGCAAGGTCTTCATGGCTGAAGCAACAGCTGGATTCCCCACATCATTTGCATGCGAGATCATCAAAGACTTCCAGCTGCAGTTTCAGGAGCGGTTTTCTGACTTGGATTCAAAGTCAGAAGAAGTTAGGCTATTTCAAAATCCATTTGAAGCAGATGTGTCCAGTTGCTCAGATGAACTGCAGCTTGAGGTGATTGATTTGCAAGCAAATGACTTCCTTAGGGACAAGTTCAAAGAAGGGCTTTTGAGTTTTTACCAGTTTTTGCCCAAGGAAGACTTTCATAATGTCAAAGCTTTTGCATCAAGGTACCTTTCAATCTTTGGAACAACATACTTGTGCGAACAGACATTTTGAAGGATTAAATACGTGAAGAACAATTTGAGAACTAACTTGTCTGATGATAATCTCAGGTCACTGTTGATGTTAGGGACATCAAATCTAAAGCCAGAAATATCTAATACTTTGGCATCCCGGAAACAATTTCACCATTCCCACTACTACATGTATTCATGTGCAGTGCATCAATGTATTATTAAATAATATTTAATATAACATTAAATAATATTAATATTATCAATATAATAATATTAAATATATACTTAAAAACAACATGTATGTTTTGATTCTTTCTTATTTGGCCCCCAACCGCTTTTTGACAGTTAATCTGGCCCTCCGGCTGAAAAGTTTGGAGACCCCTGTTGTAGATCATCAAGGTCCTTTTCTACATTCTACAAGATTCGACTGCTCTACCAGAAGCTATAATATATTATTAAACATCTGCACTTATCTTATCTAATCATTTTATTTATTTTTGTGAACGTTTTAATAAATTGATTTACAAATTTGTTTTCAACAAACAAATTTTAATGTACGCGCTTTCGTCACTGTTTACCAAAGAATTTTTTTTTAAAAATACCGGTAACTCTTGCCTAACGAAGAGCACAAAGACAAAGATAGGCAGAACAAAGTAAACAATCAAAATGACCGATTTAGCTTGTAGTTTTTAAAAAATGTGTACCATTTTGTTTAAGCTGTCCTATTATTTTTGGGGGGGTTGGCTTGCAAGCGGGTTATACACTTTTAATATTTTTCTCTTCCAAAAGTGGGGGGTCGGCTTATGAACGAACGGGCTATAGAATGAGTATATAAGGTACCTGTTTTTAAGCTTTCTTTGGATTGCACCATGCTGTCACATGTATTATCTAAAAAGCGTAGGCGGCATGATTGAGTACTCCTGGTAACATATGGCGATGGTTGTTTTCTTGGTGACAGAGGCATTTTTCTTTATAGGCAAAGAGTTCTGAAAGAAAATTAATTTGATATTAGGTGAAAATTAAAGTTATAATTTAAAGAAATATTAATGTTTTAAACAAAACTGACAGTAAAATTTATAAACAAAATTTTAAAATAATACTATTGCATGATTTAAAGGAAATTAATTGATATTCAATCATATTGCTAAGTAATCAGCCATCTAAAAATATACTCTCCTGATTTTAGATGTCAAACTAAATATTCCTAGATTTTTTATGCTGTTTAATAGAATTTGTACTAAATTAGCTAAGCTGAGAACTCCAGTTGGTTTACACAAAGATTTGGCTTATAGGTGTAAATTAATAAGAATAAACAATACATTTCAATTTAAGGTTGTTAAGACTGCTTGTTTTTGGGGACTGGTTAACCTTTCAAAAATAGACCGGATTAACCATTTTTTCCTTAGGTGTGAGTACTAACAAGAAAATTTATCAAATTTTTGCCTTGCGTTCAACGCAGCGAATTTTTTAAACAAATTATTGTTCAAACAAGAAAGTAAACAGTGATAATTAATAGTTAATCAATTAAAATGGTATATTATCGAAGACAGTTCATTTTTTTAGGTCCAGTTAAACCATGCGTTAGCGGTTACATGATATTTTTTCTTAGTTTTTAAAACCCACAACAGAATGGAATACTTTAACAATGCCTCATCCGTTGGTGACATTGTGTTTTACCTCTCTTGTGCCATGCACATGAACTCTGAGAATTTTTTTTAAAAATGGAAAAAAATTGTAATAAAAATTGTGAGCTTACGGAATTAACAGTGATGAGAATATGGGATTCGTTTAAAACGCCATACATGTATTATTTTTTCAGTCCTAAACTTGCCGGAATTACTGTATTTTGCATCACACAAAACAACCCACTACTTTTCCTGTTCAAATATGGTGTTTGGGATAAACTAGCCGTACTCCTCTTCCAACACACACCAAATAAATTTTTAGTTATCATCAGATTTGATGTGCACGTACTTAGCAGGAAAACTGTCACTATAAGACCAAATTTGAGCACTGGCTAAGCGCCCAGTATCTTTCTTAATCTATCAAATGAGTCTTGCAAGATTAATAAAAACTCTCGCACCCTTGACCATTGTTCACATCAAAGGCATTTTAAAATCACCACCGCATTGTGCGTTAGTTCTAGCATACTATGCCGCGGCAACAAAGCAAATTAAAAAAAAATTAATAATTCATTAGCCGATCTGGTATAACAGTGATGCCTTGTATAGTACTTATATATAAGAATATTAAGAAGGCCCATCTGATGCCAATGTTGCATGCTGCCCCGCATCTTAACCATAAAATAATAAATAGTGAACTCCGAGTAATAAGCTAATACAGACTAATTAAAGTTACAGTTAACCCGGGCTGATTAAATGGGACTGGTCCTGAATTGAAATAAACAATCTTATTTCATTTCAAATATAATCCCAGCGAGCGACAGTTGAAAATGTTAATGGTATTTTAATAAGACTTTTTTAAAGAAATAATAAAACTAAAATATAAAAAAAAATTCATCAATCAAAATGTTTTGGGTTTAGTTAGGCTTAATAATGACTTTAAAAAAATTGTGTCGGAAGGGAAGAGGGAAGAGAGATTTGACAAGGTGACAAGAGCTAACTTAGGTGCCTGTAACATCAAAGTCAAAGCACTTTTATCTGAGCACGGAAGACGCATGAGAGGAAATTTTCAGAAACTTTGGCACAAGTGAAGAGAGCGTTTTGAACTATTTTTACATTGGTGTTATGGTAGAGCAAATTCCCTTAATAATAATGAAATAAAGTAAATTGTTTCTGTGAATAAATTTAATTATAAGCAGGGTTAAGATTTAGGGTAAGGTGTAGGTTTAGATGTCAATATGTAGTTTTAAAGTTAGGTTAAGTTGTCTATCTTCTTAAAACACTATGACAACAATGATGGCTTAAAAAAACAATAACACATTATTTCTGCATAATTTAAGGACCAAAATGCTCTCTTTATAATTTTCTAATATTCGAAGCCACATTATCATTATTCTGAGAGAACTATCCTTAGTCACGATGTGTTGTCCATGGTATGGATATTTATATATTCAAATACACTAATTAATTAACTAATCATTAACTAAGTTTACTAATCATTAACATGATTTACTGTTTAACAGTTTCTAAGATCAGGACCAGTCCTGTTTAATCTGGACAGGTTAACCCTAACTTCAATACATGTAATTCCATATTTTTTGGTGAGTGGCCTTGTAATTTATACGCTTGTCTAATGTAAGGTTGTTAATGGTTACATGGCAAGCAGCATAAAAGAGCTGAAATATAAGCGACAATGACTTCAAAGCGCCTTCTTAATATTCCAGTATATATATAAAAAATATAATTTTTTTAAAAATCAGACAATCATCACTTTACCAGAGTAAAAATAACCTGTTGCAATGTATTTATATGCGTATAACATAGAAAAAAGTAATATAAATCAGGGGTGGGGGTCAATGTTCCCTTTAAGCTGCATAGTTGCGCGGCCGCGCAGATATTTGACTGACGCCGTGCAGCAGTTTAGAATGACCGCACAGCAAATTTAGTAAAATATTGCATAAAAAATGAACGTTGTGCAACTTTGCACAGGAATTTTTTAATTTTGCACAGGGACCAACGAAGTTTAGAGGGAACATTGGTGGGGGTTTGGGGAGGGGATACCCTTCCTATAATTTTTTATAAATAAATTAATGAGGAAATATAGGGGAGGGGCATACCTCTTTACATTTGAAAAATATCATTAAACATAAAACTGTTAATTAGAAATTAAAAATTTAGTGATAAGATTTACTGATGAGTATGAGGTACATTTAATGACAATGTAAATATCTTATCTTATATATCTATTTATAGGATTAAATTACTGACACTTCTTATACACTACAATACAGAAACTCCTATACAGAAAATTACTGTGTCCTAAATATTTTTATAACATTAATTTTTATAATCATTATTAGTATTAGTTTTGAAAGTTTTAGTCAGGCTAGGCTATTTATTACTATTACCTTTTTAGTTAGGCTGGCTTTTTATTACTATTACTTATTTCTATATTACTGTATAATCGTATTTTATCTCATCTATAACAGACACTCTTTCTATACGCGGTGGACGCGGTGGTCGAGTGGCAGCGCGCTCGACTGGCGTACCGATGGTCACGGATTTGAATCCATGTCCAGGCAAGGATTTGTTCCCGGGGCCTAGGGCGTCCCTGAGTCACCCAGCTCCGAATGGGTACCTAACACTAGTTAGGTGGCTGGGTAATGTGTGGAACCCACAAAGCCATGGCCTGTGAACGCTGCATCACTTGCCAACAGATCATCTGTCATGGCCTGTGGACGCAATTATCTTCTGCATAGAAGGAGCGTCTGTATTGATAAGATAAGATATACAGAGGATTATTTCCCCTTGCGCCTATTTGTGTTTGAATTGTTAAATTTCATTATGTCTACATGCACACAAAAATGTGTCTTTTAAGAATTTCTTATATAATTAAAGAAAGCTAAATAAGCATGGCGGCTGGATAGCGAAGTCAATAGTGCGCTCGCCTTACAAGCTGAGGGGCGTGGGATCTAGCCCACGTTAAAGCCACAATGAAAATGATGAATGACTAACGCTAAGAAAGTCCTCCGCTGACCTGGAAGGGAGCTTGGCCGCCCTCAAGGTCTTGCAAGCCCCTAGTAAGTTCTAATGGAAACATTAGGACCCCCTACGACCATCGGTTATGGGTCTTAAAAAAAAATTAATAAATAAATATAAGCATATGCAGATGACCCTGTGCACTATTGGCACCGGTTTATGGTCTGTTTCCCGCATTTTATATCTCTGCCCGACTTTGCTTACCAACTTTTTATTTATAACAGCCCAAAATTTAGAATAACAATATAATTTACAAAACAATGAATTTAAACTATAAACAGAACATGGTTAGGCAATCCTTCGAATACCAGTCCCAAATTATTTTACACTATTAAGCAGAAGTATAGTACATCAAAGTATTTTTTTATTGATAGAACACAGCACACTTTTTATTTATTGTCCGATAACCAGTCATCAAATAAGAAATATTGCAATTGTAACACAGCATATAAGTCACACAGAGTTAATTCAATGTCTGCCAGTTGCCCTGCAGGTAAAACAACGGGAGAAATGTTTATCAGAGCGGCTTGTCTACCTACCATAATTTTATTTATTAAAAAAAATTTTGCAGCTAAACTTAACCCTAAAATTTATAGCTAAACCTAACACAAACCCTAATACTTTCAATTTTGGAAAATTCACTTTTCATTGAGAACAATTTTACACAAAAATTAACAAAACTTTCTACCGTGATGCTACTAGTCCTGGAATTTCTGGCAAAATGAAATTTCATTTTACTGGGCTAATTTGCATCACTCCTTTTAAACATTTGTATAGAATAAAGTTCTGCATTTAACGATATTCATACAACCACTTGTATTCAACCCCACTCAGGCCACTCCCTTTCTTTTCTAAATTTTTAAAATTAAAATTAAATTGGGGAGGGAGGACACTCCCCCAACACTACCCCTTTTGTTCTAATAAGGACAAGATAGGCGTATGAACACAAACCCATCCTTTCCATTTCTAAATTCCTATGCAAAGGTAGGTAATTGTTAAGGTAAGGAAACAACAAAAGTTCAAGGGAAGAAACTCTAGAATAGCAACCGGGTGAATCAGACTTGACGTACCCAAAAGTAATATATAGTAATTAATTCTACGTTTTCACCTTATAATTTTTAAATAGAGTTTTCTCCCGTGATTTTTTATGTAATCATCCGCATTAAATCAGCCTATATAATGATTAATATTTTCGGAAAATACTAAATTCAATTTCAAAACAGGGGAGGAGTTTGAGGAGTGGGAATGCCTCCACAATCTTAAAAAAATAATTAAAATCAAGGTGAGCGATATGAGGAGGGGGCACGCCTCCTCAAAATTTTTTTAAGATGGTACTACTTCATTTGCGGAATTTAACAAAAATGAGGGATGAAATTTAAACGTGCATTATTCACAATAAGTTCAATAAGCTACAAACGCTCTTTGCCTCTCATTTTAAATATTCTCTCCAGTGCCCTAACATTGCAAAAGTTAAATGCTGAGTTTTGAGTGTAAGCAAATGCAGGATTTATATAAATGTGATTCAAAAGTGTTTCCTCCCCATTCTCGTGATTTTGGCATGAACATGTTTTTAAATGTGATTAAATAAGTGTATCCTCCCATTCTCATGATTCTGAAATTTGAAAGGTAAGTTGAAATTTCTAATTTATTTTAATACTGATTTTATCACCTTAAATTTCATATAAAATGTAGTTTTGGTCTACCGTCGTTTAATTAAAAATACAACTTTTTTCACTTTTTTTCTCTAAGCAAGTAGCTAAAATGTCAAAAAATTAAAAAATGCCCCCACCCCCCTCCCCACACACTTTTAGTTACCCCATGGACTACTTTCGGTCGCCATGATTGTAATAGCAACAAATAATGCCGAATAATGCTATCTAACGTGGGTATATCAACTCCACTTTTACCTAGCAACCTGTAGCGTTGAAGTGACTGACATCACCAACTCAAGCCGCCATTATGGTCGGAATAGCGATAACCAGACCAAGCTTTCATTACTTTACTTTGTATCTTTTAATTATCTCATGGGCTTTAAATCAATGGTAAATTTTTTTTAAAATGAGAATAGTAGACAAATTGTGTAAATAGAACATGAAACTAAAATTTTGCGATTTTGCAATAAGAATAAGAACTCAGATGTGGTATTAATTAATATTGGTAGATATGGCAATAGACGTCCGGAAGTATTCTAGTTTACTGAACTGTACTGTAGTTTATTTATAATTTCTTTAGTCGATTTCCAATTTCAAAATTAACATTTCTCAACTATCTAAAATGTACCCCTCACTACGTAATTGAGCTATTGTTAAATCAAAATTGAGGTTAGAAGACACAATTTTATTTTGTCGGAAATGTCAATTTTAGAGTCACTTGGAAGTGTTATAGCTTAAATATTTAAATTTATATAATTTGAGGACCTATAACTATCCTATATAATAATCCTATATAATAAAAGGCAATGTTCTGTCCGCTCATCGATAGCTATTGGTCCCTCAAACACATACGACTCCTACAGCAGCCAATCATATTGAACACGTTTAAGCGGACATTCAAAACGAGTTATTTTTGGTGCAGTATTTCTTCCAACACTTTATTTTGAGTTATGCGCGTTGGTATTTATAGTCAAAAGCTCTGTTTTTACGAGTTATTAATTTTAACAATATAATAATATTTTTGACGTGATGCACATGTATGTCGGTCGAGACGGCTGTTAGAGGGGAGTTACAACATGCCACCGAACGGTGGCGGAACGTCCTTGGACGGGCTTTGTTGCTCGTATATAATAAAGTTATAAGAACAACAACTTCAGGACACGTATTTAGACAGTATAGTGTATAGTTTAAAAAAGTAACTATGTAGCCGAGGGGTACATTTGTTAATAATTGAGAACTGTCAATTTTGAAACAGGAAGTAGACTAAAAAATAATAAATAAACTACAGAATACTTCCGGGCGTCGGTTGCCGTATCTACCTTAATATTACTAAATTACTACCGCTACCAACTTCAAATTGTCCCGCATTGTCCAAATTCCAACTATTCAAGATAATTATAAGAATAAATTAACCATACTTACGCTTTTATTAAAAAAAAACTCGTAGAATATTTACGTAATTCACTTATCCTGAAACAATATAAAAGTACATTATTTATTTAAACAAGCCACGAAACGAGGTTTTCTAATTTACTTAGACGGAATAAGTTTTTGATTTCAGGAAAAATTACATGTATTTTAATTTTGTTTCTGGTCCTCCATTTTGGTAACAGTTATCTCCCCTTGATTCATAAAATTGAAACAAAAAATTATTTTACGAATCAATTACATTGTAATTTAAAATTATTATCCTCCAACTTTTTTAGATGTAATTCAAAATACATGTACTTGGGCTTTTTTAGTTTTCTTTTAAGTGTTTCATTACTGGAGCAAAAGAAAAATTCCGTTGAAAAATTTATTACTAAGTAATAATGAAAATATACATATTTTTATGTTAGAAAAAAATATAAGAGTTTTCATTTCTTGGCTAAAATGGAAGTTTTCTGCTTTTCCTCAAGGGGCCGTCCATAAATGACGTAACGTAATAGGTGGGGGTGGGGAGAGAAGGCCACACTTGTGACGAGGAGAGGGGGTGTTTAAGAAAAGTGACGTCACATCAAAACGCGCATCTTTAAGTAAAATTTCCACTTAAATATTTGATTGCTTACAATTTATTTAATGACGTTCTACATGGCTTTACGCGTGTTACGATATTAGAGTGTAGCCTTACACTAAATAAAGTAATGGGGGTGAGACTGCAATCAGGCTTTTAAAAAGGTAAATGCATAAAATAAAAACAGGGTATTAGTAGGCCTGACAGGACGTAACACAACAGCGAACGTTTCGGCAAAGAGCCTTCTTCAACGGACAAATAGTACACAAATGAAACGAATAAAACGAAATAATAGAAAAAACACTTAGCTTCGGTGAAATCCAAGTAGTCCAGTAGTGGACTACTTGGATTTCACCGAAGCTAAGTGTTTTTTCTATTATTTCGTTTTATTCGTTTCATTTGTGTACTATTTGTCCGTTGAAGAAGGCTCTTTGCCGAAACGTTCGCTGTTGTGTTACGTCCTGTCAGGCCTACTAATACCCTGTTTTTATTTTATGCATTTACCTTACACTAAATACATGCTTAAATGACCAAAAGTGATTCGAAACATGCTCATTTTCAAACAGTAAATATGGCTTTTATGGCGTAATATTGAAGGGATGTCTAACTTTTTGCGACGTGTGTGAGGCCGTCCATAAAGTACGTCACGCTATTTTTGACCATTTTTAACTCCCCCCTGTCACAAATCTCGGGACCCCCCCCCCTAAAGTACGTCACACTTTCGAAAAAAATGTTTTTTTTAATTAACAAAATAATTAAAATTTAATATAAAACACAGTGACGTCACACATGGCCGAACCCCCTCTCCCCCCTGTCACACTTTCTTACACCCCCTCCCCACTCCCTCTCTGGAGCGTGACGTACTTTATGGACGGCCCCTGTGTGAAAAATAGGTCAAAATTGCGTGACGTCATTTATGGACGGCTCCTTAGGATCAACAATTAATACATTAAAATAGGCGAATCCACCTATTTTGGCTTATCTTGTTTTATCTGTTACAAGCGGTCTTTCTATACAGAAGATTATGATTGCATCCTACCCTTATCCATTTTTTATGTCTAATCTTGCATTTTTTATTAGAGTTATATTGAGGCTATTGAGCTTGAAAGAGAAAGAACTGAAAAATTAATATTGACATTGCCAAAGATTTAATTTCAGATATAGAAAGAAAAACAGCGGCGTAGCGTGGGTATGTGCCGCACGGGGTAGAATCGAGGTTTACCGCCCCCCTCCCCCCGGATAAAATAAATTGATGATATATTTTTTTTAAGTTTTAATGGAAATACATAATAAGGACACTAGACTTTTAATGTTAGAAATAAATAGAAGAGCTTTCATTTCTGGATTAAAATTACAGTCTTTAAAAAAAAATTCATATCGCACAATCTCAGACCTAACAATATTGTCAGCAGCGCCATGCCCAATCGACAAAATATCATTGTTGATCGTAATTATTATTTTTTTAATTAATTAACTCAATTTTAGAGAGGCTTGTCTCGCTAATGGCATATTTATCAAAGTTGTAAGGAATATTCATTATTAATATATTTATTATATTATAATTTGCCGTGTAACTTTGAACCTAAAGATCTAAGTAAACTTGAATAAATCAAGTGGCTTGAATTCATCCATTCATCTTTTTTAAATCCAAGAGGTAAATTAGTCGTAGATTGACAATGTCATGTGAGATACTTTAATACTCTAATTTAAAGGCAAAATATCAAAGTCTAGAAGATTAACAGGAGTACGAAAATCAAATCTGTTTTCCGAATTCTGTTAATACGGCCATAACCTCAAACGAATTTCTACAGTAACCGCAACTTGTGAAGAATACAACTTTTCTCTCAACTTATTTTTTTACAGTAAATGACAACATATTGGCTTTCATCGACAAAATTTCCTCTTTTGTACTTTGACTGGAATATCAATTAAAATGATAAAGTCTCGACATAAAATTTTAGCAAAAGTCAAAGTGATCTTTAAGTATTCAATTAGTTTCTTTACGAGTAGCCTCTGCTAAGTATTTTATTAGTAGTACAGTATATACTTATAATGTATAAATAATGCCGGCCATCAATGACTACTTAAAATACAAGTTTCTAGATAGTAAATGTTTTCAAATTAAAAAAAATATAGAAAAATATTTCATCGTGACTAGCAAACTTCCTGCGTCAGTGTTTAGCTTTTCGTCTTCCTTTGTCAGTTTCTCTATACTATAGCTTTCAAAATAACCTCAAAATGGCTCTATAGTACATTCACTCATTTGTAGATTGAAGTTGTTTTTTAATACCTTTCCTGTAGCATTAATTAGATTTTTTTTCCCAATGGTGTGTTGACATGGAAAAGAATGGGTAACAGCGTTCTGTAACTGTAATTATCCCTTAACCCGTCGGTGGGTCGTTGGGGCACCATCGTGAACTGCACACTATCTCATGCCATTTGTCACGGTCCTGCGCTACCTTTTGCGAGTCGATGAATGACAGGCCGGTCCACTCTTTGATGTCGTCTTCCCATCTCTTCTTTTGCCTGACTCTTTTTCTTCCTCCCTGGACTGTGCCTTGCATTATAGTCTTTGCGAGACCCCCAGATCTTGCCACGTGTCCATACCATCGTAGTTTCCTCTCCTTGAATGTGGTGAGAAGGTCCTCGTAGGGGCCGATGACAGCAGTTATTTTGTTGCGGGCCGCTTCGTTTGTGATGTGCTCTGTGTAGGAGATGTTCATTATCTTTCGGAAACATCTTATCTCTAGCGCATTGATTCTTCTTTGGAGGTCTGCAGTGAGCGTCCAAGCCTCGCAACCATACAAGAAGACCGACAGGGAGCGCATAAGTCGAATCTTTGATCTCAGAGAGAGAGAGAGAGAGAGAGAGAGAGAGAGAGAGAGAGAGAGAGAGAGAGGAGAGAGAGAGAGAGAGAGAGAGAGCGCTTCTTGCTTTGCCAGATGTGTTTTAGTTTGGTCAGTGCTGCGGTTGTCTGGGCCATTCTTGCAAGAATTTCTGGTTTGAGCCTACGTCGGTTATTATTGCCTCTAGATATTTAAAGGTGGAGACTTCTTCGAGTTTTTGCCCGATTATCCGAATTTCATTTTTGAATGGTCTATTTGCCATGACCTTGGTCTTTTCTGCATTGATTTCCATGCCATACACCTTTGTTGTTTCTCTAGTTTTGCAGTGAATTCGTTTAGTTCGTCATCGCCACCAGCTAGGCGTCTATGTCATCGGCGAAGCGTAAGTTGGTTATAATTCTCCCTCCGATGCTGACTGTTCCGACGTGGTTTTCTAGCACATCTGTCATAATCCTTTCAAGGAAAAGGTTGAAGAGGATGGGGGAAAGTAAGCATCCTTGTCTGACACCAACAGTGGTCTTGAACCAATCTACCAGCTTGCTGTTGACGAGTACTGCGTTAGTTGCTCTGTTGTACAGGTTCTTGATCACTTCAATGAGGTTTGCATTAATGTTGAATTTGTGTATAGTTGAATAGTTGCCCACAGTGCCGCATGCCACACTCTGTCGAACGCTTTTTTAAAGTCCATGAAGACATGATAGAGGTCGCTCTGATGTTGGAGATGTTTTTCACAGAGCACTCGCAGGTTAAAGATTTGCTCCGCTGTGCTTCTACCTGCTCTGAAGCCCGCCTGCTCTTCTGAAATAATTTACTCTTAACAGCATTCTAGTGTAGCAAATATAGTTTCGGCGTAAGGTCCGTGTCTAACTGTCCGTTGGACACTCTCAATCTCGCTGCACTTATAGTAATCGCAAATTTTCATCTGTACCAAAGTACCCGTTGAGAGTTGGGTAAATCTGAAGCGACCGTTTTATCCCCCTCAATTTACTAGCAACGCCATCGAGTGGTGCCGGTTTAGGGCCAGGAGAGCCATTACGGATTAGCAAAAGGTACCGCGAAGAACGCATTGGACGCCAGCTCTGAGGAAACCTTCCAGTGGGGGTTGCACCCTAGGTAGGTCATTGATGATCCCCGGCATAGGGGCGGTCCTAACCATTGAGACCCGTATGCTTTGCAGGGGTGGCGCCAAAGTGGTAGCGGGTCATAGTAAGGAAATTCCACTCCTCCTTGTGAGGTCAACTTAGTGGGAGGCGGGAGGCATCTTCGACTTTCTGTCCAGGATGCACAGATGGCCGCTTCAGAAGCGACCGCTCCGAGTTTTTTTTTCCAGCTGTCACGTCCTTTTCTGGGGGAGGGGGCCAGATAGCTGGGAGGGTCTTCCAGGAAGACCCATGAAGAGCGTTAGGCTCGGGGCTTCTGATTTTCTTCCACATGTAGGATCATCTGTACTTTATATTACGAGCAATTTATTTATATAATTTTAGTCCATGTAAGTCTTTGAAATTTTATTGGTTGTTTTTGGAATGCAACGGATAACGCGATTTTCTCTTCTACAATGTGAGCGGCCGACAAACTCAGATCAATTATAGGTACCAGCATGTAAGTCTCATGTTCTCATACTACTTCAGCCCTTTTTTAAAAAATAAGGTCATTAGCATTAATATAGAAGAGTTTGAAGTTTTGACATTAGAAACGTTCACATATTTTAATATAAATCCTTCATTTCTTTTATTAGTTTTTAACTTAGGTTGTTTTTTTTTAAAATTAAACACTATTTTAACCCTTTTCATTTTACGAAGCTAATTAAAAACAAAGAATTTCCACCCCCAATAAAGTGCTGCCCAGAGCATTCGATTGGCTCTTATTTGAAATTGATAGGGTACAGTTATTTTACCTTTTACAACAGGAGCGACTGTGAAATTTTAAGAATCATTTGACGTTTAAGTTACCATCACATCAGTGTCAAAATGCCATAAACTTAGTTTTATGCCTCTTAGTTTTTCACTTCAGTAGCATAAGTAACAGAAGACTTTATATCGAATAAAGAGTTCAAAGTTGTAACAGTTTAAACGTTTACATATTTTAGGATAGTTCCTTTATTTCTTTTATCAATTTCTTATATGGTTTTTATTTTATTTTGATAAAAAGCTCCACTTTCTTATACAATTTTCCTTTGAAGCTAATTAATGACGAGAAATTTGTCGCCCCTAACGATCATCATCATCAACGAAGAGCATTGCCCCCTCTCGCTAATAAAATCTTGTTTTTTTATTTTGAACAAAACAAGTTATACTTTTAAAAATTGATCTTCAATAAGATTATATGTTTTCCTATACTATAATAGTATTAATGGCAACATTTTTAAACGGAGTGAGGGGGCAAAAATACCATCTGCCTCGGGTGGCAGACCAACACTACGCTTAAAGAAGGGTGAGAACCTTGAAAATGAAATAGTGACTGTGTATTATCATCCCTTCACTCAAGGGAAGACCACTTCAATGTTATGCCTTCACCCGGAAATAGTTCCAGTTCAAAGTCCTATTGAAAAGTGAAGCATGTAATATAACGCAATAACGGGTACAGCTGTTAATAAGAAAAGTGTTTACCGTATAAGGCTGTATTAATTTTGAAAATTTGCTTAATCCATGGCATTTAATGCATTCACGAAACAGGGCTATATTGTCCGCTTGACTAAATTATCCGTTTACCAATTCAACGGTAGTTTAATAACTACGTCAAATGATAAAATCAATGTGTTTAGACAGGGGTCAAGAGTTATTTCATCATTATGTTCATATAAAAGATCACTAAAGCAGCATGAATCAATTGCAAAGTGTTCAAAGACACAGATTAATAATAAACTGTTGACAATAAACACTACATCATATCAGAGGATACCAACGTCAACAAACACACAAAGGGTTTACTATTCAACTCTTAATTCATCAGTAGCCGATTTAAGAACACTGACTAAGAAAGTTGTATGTCTTAGACCTATAACTAATGATATTAGTAACCCTAGGAAAAATATAAATAACATAAATATAGGTTCTGCACATAGTTTTAATTATAAAAAGAACATTTTTTCAAAACTATATTTTCATGACAATGGATTGGTTGATTCTTTTACAATCTTGTCAAGAAAACAACTATTTCTAGGACAGCTAAGGTGCATGACACAAGGCAGTTTAGAACCCCAGAATCAAAGTAAGATTCAAAGTGAGAATAAAGGAAGTGTCATTAATGGAACATCTAAAATAAATGAATCTGGTGAAAAGAACGATGGAATTACCCCAAGCAATGGTCCTCCTGAAACACCAAAGAAATTATCGCTTTATCAGCGATTTAAGCAGACTTATAAAGAACATGGGAAAATATTAATAGGAGTTCACTTAGTAACTTCTGCTGCTTGGTTTGGATTATTTTATGTTGCAGCAAGGAGGCAAGTTGCTCTTTTTTAACAAATTCTTGACATATTATATTTAAACAGGTAAACTTCACAAAGTTTCATTTGTTTAAATTCCTTTAATTGTGAATTTTATTCTAAGACGAACTGTGAATATGTTGATGTTAATAAATTTTTTCATAATAAATATGAATTTTGCTTAATGGGAAAATATTTATTTAGACAATCCTCCGAATCCCAGTCCCAAATTATTTTACACTAAACTAATAAGAGGAAGTATAGTACATTAACCAACCATGGCATAAAACATATTTTTGCAGCTATTGCAAGTCATCTATATATATATGTTAGGCCAGGTACTGATAAAAAAAATTTTGTTTGATTAATTGGGAAAAATTTAAATTTAATAGATTAATAGATTAATTTCGATTAATTATATTTTTATAAAGCATATATAGATCCCGTTAAGTTGCGATTCATTATTTCACAAAATCGGTCAAGTCGCGGTAATTCCATAGCTCCCAAATTTTGTGACATAACACAGCAAATTTGTTCTGCTATGCAAGAAATAAGGAAGAAAAGCTTTTTGTTTACGTATGCACGTATGAATAAATAATGATAATACGAGGGAAAAGTATGTAAGTACAAAAAAATATAAATTCTTAATAAATTGGAAAAGAAAATATTAGAAATATTTTCTTAAATTTTAATCGAATTTTAATAGATCAAATTAATTTTAATCGATTTCATTTTAAAATGATTAATCGATTAATTAATTGTTAATTTCCGCAGCCCTAATTATATTATATTTATAATTCACCAGAAAAAGAATGAGTAGTGTGAAAATAAGCATGACGGATGATCCTCGCTGGGGTCAAACAATCACAGTTTATGGTTGGCAAGCGAAGGGGGAGGGGGGCATGTCTCGAGACCAACAATGCTTCTTGAGTTCACTTTCGTTCTTCCTTTACATCCACCTAACACATGGAAGGTCCTGGGTTCAAGCCCCAGCTGAAACATTATTTCTTAATTTTTTATGTTTGTGCCTGTTCTTTTCCCCCTTTCTTTTCCAACATAACTTCTCAACATGGCTGTAAACTTTGTTTCTCAACATTGGGATAATGTCGGGGACCTGCTCTCCGTTTTTCTTAGTGATGGAAAAGTAGTCATACACTCTCATCAACAATACGTTCAATACATGAATACTTCAGGAGTATATGGTGGTGAGGCAGAAATTCTGAGAAATTATCGCAATGTCTGAAATACTTCCCGCCAGTATCATCATTTACTTCCGAGAACTTCCTCATACCTCTCCTCGAGTTTACAATCCCAGTCAACATTTGTCTATATTCCTGCTCTGTAGCGGTCCTACTGATCATTAGGGATGTGATGAAGTTCGAATTCGAATCCGACGACATTCGAACTTCGACGTTTTTTGAGCAAATTCGAATCCGACGGATTTTTAAAAAAAATTCCATCGGATTTGAATTTGAAAAATTACCGTTTTCAGATCAAACACGGCCGTAGAAATCGTAACTAAAATTAAAAAACCTAGAGACTTTCGAAAACCCGAAATAAAGAAAACAGATAAAACTAAACTCCTGGACCCTTACTGAGCTGTCCATAGATTAGACGTCGTATTTGGTCATGAACGTATTTTAGATACACCTCTCTCGCCAAACATTGTTTTCATCCGAGCTTTCTAAACCTTTTAGCCAAGTGTTGACCAAATCATCCGCATTCAAATCCGACGGATTTATATTTGCCAAATCCGAATCTGACGGATGTGGATTTTCATCAGCTCCGCCACATCCCTACTGATCATGGCCATTATGAAGCTCTATTGCCTCTCATGACTTTCTTGTGCCATCTATTGACAACGTCGGTATGTCCACACAAATTTCACAGCTGATGTGACGTCACCTTGCCACTATCCTGATAAACATGTACAACTGCATTTCAAAACACACTCTAATGAACGAACGGATTCCGCAGAAGAAGTTCAATCCACTATTTGTTCTAAATCATTCCGAATTTTCTCTTTTCTTCGTGCTGTAGTTTGTGTCCGTTCTTCCCCCCCCCCTTTCTTTGCACTATCTATGAGCAAGTCTGCGGCATATGATGCTACACAGCGGGTCGTATCTAGTAAGCCTTAAATTGCAATCTTGTGAAAAAATCCTCCTCTCCTCCACTTTTTCCAAAGAGGTGCTGTTATAATAGCACTAAAGGGCTATACAAATCCTATCATAGAATGCACTGTTAGTGTTTCAAGATTATTGTAGACTTTTTGTATTGATAATCTAGCATATTCTTATGAGACTCCCTTCTTTTGACCCATGCACTCAACCTCCTGCCCCTAAATATGGTTATCCTCTTTAAGTTACATTAGATATTACATTTTAGCTTTTCCTCAAACTTAGATGACTGTAATGTATATACTGTATTATCAAATTTTCAATGGTAACCACAGTATTTGCAGAAAATATGAAGTGTGCGTTATAATGACCAACATATTAATGATTAGTTATGTAAATTAATTGCATTAATTTTTGTTTAAACAGTTTAAAGACCACAATATACCAATTTTCAATAAATAAATGCTTAAAACATTTATTTTTCATTTCTATATTTCAGTGGTTTAGACATTGTTCCATACCTTGAAAACTGGAATGTCAGTGAGAAGGTTATTTCTCCATTTCGATCTGGCGGTCTAGGATTTGTAGCTGTGGCTTATCTTTTATATAAACTTGCAACTCCAGCTAGATATGCAGTAACAATTGGTGGAACCAATCTTGTCATTAGGTAATTTTTTCATACCATATCTTTCAATTTTAAAACAATATTTATCATTTCCAAAAAGCATGTCAATTTGACATTCAAACTTAGTCACCTCATATACCCTACATATATTTTGACAGCAGTTGGCATTGGTTTAAAAATGCTTATCAATTTTAATTTGGTAATTTATAATGTGAGAGAAAAATATAAAAAAAATTTAATGTATATTGTGGCACAATTAATGTTTGCTATGAGTCGCTACGAAACTGCTGAGACCTTCAAAAATGAACATTTTCTGTAATTTTTTTTGTTTTAATAAATTAATTTGGTATATGATTAATACTCTAAGTAACTCTATATTTCAATAGGTACTTGCGAAAAGAAGGAAAATTAAAGCAAATACCCAAAGAAGACTCTCTGAGATCACTCTATAAAGAAGGGAAGGAGGACTTTAAAAGGAAATCTAAAGTTCGTATAAAAAGACTTCGGAGGAAAAGTAAAATGAATGGCAAAGGACCTCAAAATGATAAATGACTTTAAAGGAACATAATGACTACTACAACCATAGTGTTGTTATTTGTTTTTTGTCCCGTTACCAGATATTTTTGTGATTTTTATGAAGCTTTACAAATAATTAATTTTAGCATTTTTTCTTAAATGTTGCTAGATTTATGTATGTTGTATCAGGCAAAATAATGAATGTCAAAATTTGAACAGATATTGTTTTCTTATTTGTTTTAAATTTAATAATATATTACAGTAATTAATAGAATTATTAAAATGAAATTGAGCTTTTATATATTTTGTCAAGTATACAAATTCTACTTTACTTTATAATTTTATATAACAGGTTTCTCTGGGTTTTAATTAATATTCATTAATTATATTGAAAGATAATTGAATATGAAGACATTTCAACAGCTTTATAGCTATTCAAAAGCACTATTAAATTTAAGAGTGTTTACTTAAAGTTAAAGCATGAGATTCAAAATAAATTTTTGTCAACTAGAGAATATTCAACTTTTAATTAAATAACACAGGACAAATGTTATAAACATTTCAGCTAATGCTTTTAATAATAATAGTAAAAGTTATATTCATTTGAATTAAATTTACTAAATTCTTTCTTAATTGGCTTTGTGCTAACAATGTCTTTCTTTCATTTTCATTACTATAATACTATAAGAAAGTAGGTTTTTAATTATGTATACTTTTATTTAAATTTACTTAATTTTTAAAAAATTTCCTGTTGATGAAGACATTGGCAAAATGTCTTTAAAAAAAAATTCCAGCTAGGATTAAAGCTTAACCAAAAATACTTTTTCCTTAAACCAATTGTCAGTGTTTTATTATTATAGATATTGGTCTGTGAAGTCTCTAAAAGTTACATTTGCTTTAAAATGAAATCTATAAACAAGACATTTAATTTTGTTGTTGTTTTAAATGGCGGCTTTAAAATTTATGTTAATGGCATTGTCTCACTAGCAGCCTTTACTTAATAAATGTTTGTATTATCTTTAATTTACTAGCTGTATAGCATGACAAGATGTCTAGAATTTAAATAACTGTACTGACCAGATATGGTAAGCTCTAATGTAATGGCTAATGAAATGAGTTAAACATACTTACATATGTCTTTTATTTAACATGAAGTACACATTTTGTGACATTTTTTTGTGTGTAAGATAATGATGTGGTTAATAATTTTTTTAAAGTTAAAAAATTACATTGTTAGTTGCATTGCCTTTATTCACCAGATGTTACTTAAATTACAAGTCAAGTATATTACTTGATCTGGCATTAGAGTATTAGTCATGATTTACATGTGGTGATGTTATAATTAGATGTATAAATATCTTTTTTTTTATTTTCATTATTTGCAAAAGAAAAAATATTGTATCTATTCATTATTTAGTAATTAAGAAAAAAAGAAACTACATTATATGTTTCATTCTGTTAAATTTGTACCTGCAATAAATATTTATTAATAACTTATTTGTTTATTATTCAACTAAATATAACTAGAAAAACATGTGGCAAAGAGTTCCATCTGCTAAAGTGTAATGATAACTTCTACATTTCTAGAAAGCTAATTTTCGTGCCTGTAATGCTAAAATCTAAGAATTTAACTTTGAAATATTTGAATTCCAAAGTTTTGAACACAGCTTAACAGAATACATTCATTCATGCATTACAACACTATTATTATTTTAATTATTTATTATATTGAATATGGTACCACAGCTAGGGAAATTCCACATGATGCTTAGTCGCAGACATCCATCTAACTTTTTAGAAGACACACACTCCTGCATCCCAAACATCTTTGTTACTCCCTTATCCCAAACATATCTGTTCTGTCAATATTATCAAATCAACATCCCTTTTAAAAAATTTCTCATTAGACATATTAGTTATAGTTCATCTCCCCAATGATTGGGCCAATCTCTCTCATCTATATAAAATAGAGACGGAGCCAACTGAATTTCTTATTTTAAAAAATACACCTATTGAAAAAGCGAAAATCTAATTACTAATGTAGATAAGAATAATGTGTTTTTAAAAAATAATTAAATGGTAAAATTTCAAGCAATGAGATTTTTTTAAATCATTGTTTGTGAGGGGAAATGCATTCATTAATGATAATTAAACAATGTTTGTACCTGTAGTTTTAATAAAAATTAATTTTAATCTCATCTTATGTCTAAACATGCCATGGGTGCTTAAGTATTGTAGAATTATGCAAATTTTATCTGTGGAAAATTCATCAAGCCAGGGCAAGCCATGTATTTTGGGATATTGGGAACCTGACAGCAGAAAGTGTTGGTAAAATTGAACACCCTTAGCGACTCAAAACCAACAATTTAAAACCTTGTAGACTTACATTCATCGGCATCCTTCCGTCTCACAAGACGATGGTGCATCACAGTTGGGTTGGGCTACATTTCCTTGTGTGGCTGTGCAGTCCTATCCTTGAGTGACAGTCTTTACCACAGCTTTTGCACACGAGTTCTGTGCTTCCCAATGTTTTGGCCTTTCTCCTAGCTCTTCTTTCTGTAGCCTCCTCCATCCTTCGCTCCTCGGATACTATGATGCCTTCTTTTACAACTGTGCGCCACGTAGATCGTTCGTCTGCCTTACACTCCCAGTCGCTTGTGCGTATTCTGGCTGCTTTCATGTCCCTTTGGCTGACATTTTTAAATCGCAGACGTGGGCGACCTGTCTTCCTCTATCCCGATGCCAGTTCTCCAAATAGAAGTTCCTAGGGGATACGGCCAGGGCTCATTCTTTTTACATGTCCTAGCCATCTCAGGCGTCTTTCACTAAAGATTGAGAACATGCTTTGGGTATTGGCATGCATCAGGACCTCACTATTTGGCACATTGTCCTGCCATTTAATGCCAAAGATGCGACGCAGGCACCTCAAGTGGAAGTTATTACTGTATATACTCGTTCTATAGCCCGTTCGTTCATAAGCCGACCACCCCACTTTTGGAAGAGAAAATTATTAAAAGTGTCTAACCCGCTCGCAAGCCGACCCCCCAAAAATAATAGGACAGCTTAAACAAAATGGTACACATTTTTTAAAAACTACAAGCTAAATAGGTCATTATGATTGTTTACTTTGTACTGACTATCTTTGTCTTTGTACTCTTTGTTAGGCAAGAATTACTGGTATTTTATCTTTGGTAAACAGTGACGAAAGCGCGTACATTAAAATTCGTTGTTGAAAACAAATTTTTAAAACAAGATATTAAAACGTTCACAAAAATAAATAAAATGATTAAATAAGGTAAGTCCAGATGTTTAATTATTAATTATATATTATAGCTTCTGGTAGAGCAGTCAAATCTTGTAGAATGTAGAACAGGACATTGATGATATACAATAACAACACCGATATTCAATATTCATGCAGAAATACGTTAATGACCCGCTCGTAAGCCGACCCCCCAAATTTTCAACCTAGATTTTGTCCAAAAAAAAGTCGCTTACGAGAATATACGGTAAGCTTGCGCTCATGGGATGTATAAGTGGCCCATGTCTCGATCCCGTATAGCAGCTTACTGATGACGTAGGCTTGATAGACACACAGTTTGGTTTTCTCCGTTAGCTTGGTGTTTTGCCAGACCCGTTTATTTAGTTTAGCCATTGTGGTAGCTGCCTTGCCAATTCTACTGTTTATTTCGTCCTCAATGGACAGTATATTGGAGACCTTGGACCCCAAGTAGGTGAAGCTGTCCACAACCTCCAAGTTTTCAATGTCAATATTGATGGTTGGAAGAGAAAGTGTATCTTTGGCCATGATGTTTTTCATACATAATGTGTTTGTTTTTGTCCAGTGGCCTTCTGAGACAAATTTTCATCTGTTAAATTGAATTTGCGAATTAGTAAATAGAAAGGTTTGGCACCCACCATATATCCACCAAATTCTTAAGTGTGGACCCATGCAAAGATACAAAGAAATAGAGGATGAAATCCTTTTTCTGACAAGACATAAATTGTAGCATAATTCAAATTCTATAGGTTTTCCAAAACAATAATTATTGAACTTAATCTAATGCCAATCTTTCATTGTCGCTAAGTCTGTTCCAGCTCTAGCTGGCAGGTGAGATTTCAATTTTGTATTTATAATCTATCCATAGGTTTACATTTCATATCTGTTGTGCTTGAGTTTCAGCATATTGGTAGAGATATTTGTTTAGAAATATTCCAGTTATTGCCCAGCAAAATTATAAATACAATGTATGGTTAAAAAAAAAGTTTCAGGAAGTTTCTTGAATTTTTACTGTTATTTATGCTAATAATGCTACATTGACCTCTTAATTTAACATTATCAAAAATAAAAGAATTATCTTTTTCTACTTAATATTTGAAAATGTATTTCAGAGCCTCAGACATAATAAGGAAATTCTGAAACTGTTTTGTGAAAATCGAGTATCTTCTTGGTAAGTTTTTTAGTTTTAGCCAAGAGTACTTGGTACAGTTGGAGAATTATAACATTCATAGTTAACACTGCCCATATTGACCCAAAAAATAGACCTCTGTGCTCATTTTCTATGCACAAAAGAAGTGATTTCACTTTATTTGATTACTTGCACTTGGTGATGCAATGTCAGATATTGATTTCAGGACAAAGTTGAACAAAAGCTGCTATGCTGTAAAAATTAAGAGTAATTTTGAATTTTATGATTGAAATGTTTTAGCATAATTAAATGATATATTTCTATATTAAATTTTTTTGAATTTACATTTTTAGTTGAAACCTTAATGCAATGATTCAAAGATTGCAACTTGCTAGACCAGTGTTTGTGAACTACTGCACTAAATTTTTCCAATGCCTAAAAGTACCCAGGAGAATAATTTGTGAATCTATATTTTATGAAAACAAATTTTATCAACTACCAAGTGTAACCAAGTTACATCAATAGAGAATCTAATTAAATTATCCTTTTCCAACGGCAAAAATAGAACATTCTGACAAGTAATAAATCAAACTTCCTCAATAAAATTTACTCTGGAATACTAATTTTGGTGCATCTCCTAGAAGTATTTAGATACCAAATTGCTGGTGCAATGATTTATAATTTATAGTTCATAACTTATGTACTAATATATATAAATATATAATTTTTATCTATCACTTTTGATTAAATTATTTAAATTATCTGAGGTTGTCAGAAACATTGTTTAAGTTTAAGTGTTAGATCTTAAGAAATATATTTGAAAAATTATTTTTATTTTATACCTCGTTTAAAAAAAAATAATTTACCATTCAAATAAAATAAATGAAACTTATTAACGTGTTTGGATATTGTATTATTTTCTAGGCTCATTATAAAAGTAGATGGATGAGGATATGGAATTGACTTATTTTATTCTAAACTTTGAATTGGACATAAAGTTGTCTTTAAAAAAAATGTTTTGAACATTTAGGAATTCTGATTTTGTCCACAATTTATATATAATACATGATTTTTACATGTGTAGCTTCTTTATGCATATCTGATGTTTTGGTCTACATTGAAAATGTTTTTATGGGACAGTAAAAATGTTGATAGCATAACAAAAGTTGTTCTAATGGAGAATAACCTATTCACAAAATCTCACAGTTGAGGGCACGCCAGTTTTCTCATTTCTCTTGATTCAAAAGATTTACAAGTAGAAATAAATACAGAGTAGCATACGCAGCAGAGTTGCTCATAGATAGTCCACAAAAAAGGGGGAAAGAACAGACACATACTACAGCACGAAGAAATCAGAGCAACGCGAATGAAAGGCTTGACATCGCCAACGTATTGATGGTCTCGAGACATGCACACTGCGGCTAGCTAGCTGCCCCCACCCTGCACCAACCTAGCTTACCAACCTAGCTTGCAACCATAAACTGTAATTAGCCAACCCTAGCGAGGGTCATTTGTCATGCTTACTTGCACTCTGCTTGTTTTTGTTCTGGTAAATTATATATATAGTAATGAATGATACCTTGTTACTTTGGAATATGTTATTACTCTTACCTGTATGCCAGGAATGTAAGGATAAAGATCACATAAGACTATTATAAATTAGTTTTTATTAAAGAAAGCATCATGAAGAACAGCTCACTTTGATATGTGATGCCCATAAAGGGGGTTCACTGGCATACCCCAAAACCTCAGCAGTCTGTTGATACGTAAATGGAGATTTCAAAATAGCATAGAGTTTTTGCATCTGTGTGAAATCATCTTTTTCTGCACTGGCTATAGCATTTTGTGCCATCCAATTTCTTAAAATATATCTTGGATTGTGTGCATTCATTATTTTCTGTCTCTGCATCTCTGTTGTTCCCTCTGAGACTAGCATAGATTTATACAACTTAAGAAAATATTGGTACAGAGAGTGTTGACTAAATTGCTTCAATGCCCATTCTTTTTCATGAAATTCTTCTTCCACCAGCTTGTCAAAATGAGTTTCTCCTAACTGTCTAAAAGTCATAGTGAAATCTGCACCGGATTCTTCCAAAATTTTTAGACACATCATCACAATTTCTTTATTCTCTGTCTGGTAGATTGAAGAGAGACCAATTTTTTTGGGTAAAAAATTTCATTAATCTATTTTCATAGATTTCAAAATATCCATTCAAAATAATTTTAGCAGATCTGTGTTGTGATTTACCAAAAACAGATTCCATTGCAAAAAATAGTTTTTCCATATTGCAATACCCAATCTTTGGCTGATTTTCATAATTATAGCGGGCTTCTTCATCTGAAGTATTGGGATCATACTTTGGGTTATAGCCATCCATAAATCCGAATGGGCCATAGTCAATTGTAATAGAGAGCAAACTGAAGTTATCAGTGTTGCCAACACCATGTGTGAATCCAACACTCTGCCACTTGGCAATCAGCTCAGCAGTACCTTCCACAATACTTTGAAATAAATGTAAATATTTATCAGGATCATTCAGATCTATAGTCTTGTAGTGAGTGCTGATAATGTGGTCTAGCAGTAACTGAAGAATATCAATTTCCCCAGATTTGGCTAGTATTTCCAAAGATCCTATCCGGAACCAAGAAGGTGCTATCCGAAGGACCACTGCGGCACGCTCAAGTGCTGGATGACCATCATAAAACTGATCTCTCATGACATAGTCATTGCTGACCACCAGTGATACAGCCCGAGATGTCTTCACACCTGGAAAATTTTTATTGGAGTAAATAAATGCAGAGAAATACTATTGTCTAATACTGTCTATGGCTAATCGGCTAATCTACTCGCTAACTTCTTTTGCATAAGTTCGTTGCCAATTTCTCTAAATGCAATCATCATTGACAACAATCATGCTTTTCCAATAGAAGAATGTCATCATTTTTATAATAATTATTAATTCATTTCAATGTTAAGGATAAAAAAAAAGACAAAATATTAGGGGTAGTAAATGGGAATAACCATTTTTAAGGATTTTCTTTCTTTCGGACTAGAATTCATAATGTAACATGAGGGCTGCATCCAACCAGGTTAAATCTTGGTGATTAAAAACAACGTTTAATTTAATTTTATTTTAAATATGGAATTTAAAAAAAAATTTAATACTATGGGGAAAAAATTCAAACTCATAGAAGTAAAGAGTTCTAATTGAATTATTTCCATACATTATATTTTTAAAATAATCTTTTCATTATTTTAATTTTACATACCAAGAAAATACATAGCTTCACTTGCTAAAAACTCTCTGACTGATGATCTTAAAACAGCACGTCCATCGCCAGTACGTGAGTAAGGGGTGAGACCAGATCCTTTTAGCTGCAACTCCCAATATTCACCTCTATTGTTTGTAAAGACACCCATCATCAAGGCCCGTCCATCCCCAAGTTGTCCTGACCAATAACCAAATTGATGCCCACCATATCTGTGAGCAAGAGAAGGGGGAAATAAACCACTTCGATTGTTTCCACTAGCAAAATCAAGAAATAATGTAGCTTTTACTTTTGTTACTGAGGGATTAAGGTCCAGACATTGAGAAAGAGCAGCATCAGATACCAGGGCTAAATGAACTTTACTTACAAAATGCACAGGGTTGACATTGGAAAATAAAGCATTTCTCACTATCCGTACTTGATTAGATTGATTTTTATCTATAGGAAAAATGTCCAAGTAAGTTTGTTTTAAATAAGTCAACCAACTTTTGAAGTCTGTATGTAAACTTGCATTGCTATCAAGTTGGCATTTTTCATTCAAATATTTGTCAGAAATTTGTTTGTGTTCTAATTGGAGTCCATCTTCTACTATGTTTTTGTCTTCGATGTCTTCATGCACCTTGACATCTTGATCATCCTTGGTGACGGCAGAGCCTGCTACTGCTAGTTGAAGTTGTCTATTGAATTTATTTGATATTTTTGAGTCAGATCTTAGGATTTCGTTGATATTACGACGACATTGAAACATAAATTGACAGTATATTTCGTCCTTCAAGTCACACAACTGCATAATCGTAAAACTACATTTACTTAAACTATTAAGAAGAATCAACAACGTGACGAAGGAAACTTTGCCAAACATTTTGTGTTGACATTTTTAAAAACCGGAAACACGCCTTAAATAAAATATTGATTTTATAAATTGAAGAGCTAGATATATAACAGCTGTGAGCTGGCTCCTCAATCCCCTTCACAGGTGAGGGGTTCTGGTTCTAGTTCTAGTGAAGGGGTCATACATAATTGGGGAATCAGTCAGAGACGCAGCTAGGATATTTTGCGCCCGGGGAAAGAATTATAAAATTGGAGTCTGCCGTTTAATTAATATCTTAACAATGATCACTTTTTGTAGTGTTGCGTTGCAAACTTCATTTTGAAGCTCCGGTTTTCATGATATCCATCTACTCTGTACTGCCTGTACCTCGGCGTCCGGGAACATATTATGTACTGCGTCATTGCGTCATCTCCACGCCCTCCCTCATTACGCCTCTGGCATCGCTCGAAGGAACAAACAAGATTTTTGTTAAATAAAAAGACTTCCCAGGAATCTTTTCATCCTTGGAAAGTCAGAATTGAGAATCCGCGAATAAACAATATTAATATATGTTTCTTGTTAACATTTTACAAAAATATTTGTTAAAATTCAGCTAACAACTAGCAACACAATGTTACATCGAAGCTTGCTAATTTAATGGAAGCCGATAAGCGGGCAAATCAATGGGATTGAGTGCATAGTAATTTTAGTATTTTTAGTAATGATACATTCATTAGAAATTCTATCTATTGAGTAATAAATTGATCATTTATACACGGTGTTACTCTTCAAGTTTCTCCTGAACAGGTGAGTCGCCACGGAGGCTTGGGGGCTGTCCAGGAATGACGTCACGCGATATTGGGCCGATTTTTAACCGCCCTCCCACCCTCGTCACACTTCGTCACAAAAAATAAGACCCCCCCCCCTTTTTATTTTCCAATATGACGTCACAAAGCTTTGACGTCGTCGTCCCCCCCCTCCACCCAAAATATATAATTTAAAAATCTGTATTTTCTAATAGAAAACTAGCATGTTTCAAATCACTTTTTTAAAATCATTTAATTATGTATTTAGTGTTAGGCTGCGTTCTAATATCATAACTCGTGTGAATCCATTGAAAACGTCATTAAATAAATTGCAAGTAATCAAATATTTAAATGAACTTTGATTTAAAGTTGCGCATTTTAATGTGACGTCACATTTCTTAAACACCCTCTCTCCCTCGTCACACATCGTCACAAATGCCTGAGGGGCCGCCCATAAGTACGCCACGCTCCAGAGAGGGGGAGGAGGTATAAGGAAGTATGACAGTTAGGGTTGCCAGATGTCCGGTTTTGTACCGGACTGTCCGGTATTATCGTTATTTGTACAGTGGAAAAATGGAAGCAATACCGGACATTTTTACATTGAAAGATTGTGCCATCGACAAAATTTGACACTAGTGTCCGGAATTTTTAGACATCCACTTGGCAACCCTAGTGACAGTTTGTGACAGGGGGAGGGGGGTCTAACCATGTGTGACGTCACGCTGTTTTATATTAAATTTATATTATTTTGTTAATAAAAACACAATTTTTGTTCGAAAGTGTGACGTACTTTAGGGGGGGGGGTCCGAGATGTGTGACAGTTTGTGACAGGGGCGAGGGGGGAGTTAAAAATGGTCAAAAATAGCGTGACGTACTTTATGGACGCCCCCCCCCCTAATAGGCACGTGACGTCATTTATGGACGGCCCTTAGGTTAGAGGTTATGAAACTCACAATTACACAAAATTTCCCCATGCCATGTGACCATAGTTATCTTATCAGTCACGTCCCAAAATGAACAATCATTCTGTGATTGTGGCAAAAAAATATTGCACATCACCGTTGCTCAAATTTTGACAACGATGAAGAACAAATTCTCACTCCACTTTTACAATGAACCTCTTCTTCCACAGAGATAAGTAAAACACCGCCACCATCACCACCCCACCAACCAGTGCATCTGTCACCGACCTACCTTCAACGAAACGTTTATATACCCAGTTCAATTTCGGACAGATATAATTAATCTGATCGAACGGAAATATTATACACAACCATAGGGGAAAATGAGGTTGTGGCCATCCTGGGGTTATGTGGGGGAAATGAGGTTCGATCTTTTAGAATGTTTTGGTCTTGGGCGGTGGTGGCAATAATTTGAATTTTAAAAATTGAATAATTATTTTTCGTGCCAAGTTGGCATAACATGCATGTGTGACATAGCTGACATCTAATGGTTTAAATCAGTGCTTTTCAAACTTTTTAGTTTGCGGACCGGCATGATTTTTTTCCATTGAACCAGGGACCGGTGAGCTATTTTCCTTGCACTGACGTGGTAGCGAAATGTCTTTTCTTGTTAACTTCTGCGGACCGGCATCGGATGGCCCACGGACCGGCACCGGTCCGCGGACCACCACTTTGAGAAGCACTGGTTTAAATAGTGGGGCAATGGGGAAAATGTCGATAATGTGCCATTCAAAATGGTGTCAAGTGCCCATAGTTTCATTTTCATGCGTACCGTAGGTTCGCCTCCCCTGGTCTGGTGGTAAAGTTCACTTTTACACACTTTTTGAGCTTTGAAACACAAGTAACAGGCGGATCTATTTACAAGTGATCATGAAGATTAACAGTGCACGAAAACACCTATACAGGACATAGTTTTGCAACAACAATCCACAACACACCCTACAGTGGTGCGCTCTAACGCAATGAAGCAACAGACACAAAATTGGTAGTACAGGGTACAACGAAAAATCATGTCTAAAAAGTTTTTTTCTTCTTACAAATAGCAATTAAATTATTTCTACTACAGAAAGGGTATTTACAAATAACTCTTTGTTCTTGTCAAATGCAAACGTCTTTAATTAGCATCTTGGTTATTTTGGTAAGGTTATTGATATAATATTTAATTTAATACTATAATATATAATATTTATATAGTGGCGTAACTAGAACTTTTGCCGCCCGGGGCGGTCTCCAATTTGCCGCCCTTTTTAGGGGCCATCCATAAATGACGTCACGCACCTAGGGGGAGGGGGTGACACATTTGTGACGATGTGTGAGGAGGGGGAGGGGGTGTTTAAGAAACGTGACGTCACATAAAAATCGCAACTTAAAATAAAAGTTCCACTTAGGCCTACATATTTGACTGCTGACATTTGATTTAATGACATTTTACATGGCTTCACGCGTGTAACGATATTAGAGTGCAGCCTTACACTAAAAAACATACTTAAATGACCACCAAAAAAAAAGATTTGAAACATGCTCATTTTCAAATAGAAAATACGGCTTTTATGAGGGGCAGGGGCTAGCTTTTAGACGTCATATTGAAGATAGGGTCTAAGTTTTTGTGACGAGGAGGGAGGGGGTGAAAAATCACCCAAAATCGCGTGACGTCATTTATCGACGACCCCTTAAGTCAATCATAAGATGGTTTTTATAAATTAATAAACATGAATAAATAATTGAAATTGAAACGAAGTAAAGGTGGGGAACATTTTTACCATTGCATGCCATATTTATGTAAGCAGTAATAAAAGAGGCCGCATAAGATGATATACCGATAAATACATATTTATAAAAAATACAATATACTTTTTTGAATGCCACAAGAAAGTTACTGAGATCGCAGGTCCCCCCCCCCTTTTTTTTTCTTATGAGAGAAAACGTATTCCAAATTTACACCCAAAAAATATTACCAATTAATATGCTTTTATTTTGTATTTATAAATAAATGATTTTTTTATAAACAAAGAAATTTAGTATTTAAACATATTTATACATTTACTTTCCCAACTTTCATAGTAGAAAATCGTATATTATGCTATCAAAATTTAAATTATTTGTAATATCTTGTTCTATGGACAATATTGCAAAATTGTGTAGTCTTACATCACTCATTGTGGAACGAAGGTAATTGTTTTATCAACTTCAGTTTGGAGAAGTCGAATGGCAGCGGGCTCGTTTGGCGTACCGATGGTCACGGGTTCGAATCCATGTGAAGGCAAGAATCTGTTCCCGGGGCCTAGGGCGTCCCTGAGTCACCCAGCTCCAAATGGGTACCTAACACTAGTTAGGCGGCTGGGTAATGTGTGGAACCTTCATAGCCGTGGCTTGTGAACGCTGCATCACTTGCCAACAGATCATCTGTCATGGTCTGGCGACGCAATTCTCTTCTGCATAGAAGGAGCGTCTGTATAGATAAGATAAGATAAGCTCCTTTCGCAACTAGTGACACGGATAGCAATTGTTGAAAAAAATTCATAGCAAAATTACAATGTTGGGTACTGAATTTTTCAATCTATACTGTTGAATAAATTTTAATAGATCAAGGGGGCCTTTTCTCCAGTTTTTCTAAAGCAAGGCCTCTTCTTGTACTGTAGGTACAACCATAAAAGTCTGGATCCTTGTTCTTTTAATATGGAACTGCTCTTTATCAATGTCAATTAAGTTATTTATTTGATATTCAAATTATCCATTTAGTAGGTTACATGGGTATGGTTAACACGAATATTTTCTTGCAATGACATGCATCTGATCAAAACGTTCTTTTATTTTCTTTTATAATTCCACCCAAGGATAAAAACATTTCTCGTTGTACTTCTTGTTCTAAAGATAGAACCACGTCTTGTGATTTTTCCCCACTCATATTTTTTCTCCTTCTAGCTCGGCGTTCAGTTGACATCTCCAACTCTTCTGGATGATATAACAGCGTTTTGTATTAGCGGGGCCGGTCTTAGCAATGGTGGGACCCTATGCCGCTTAGAATGCAAAATGGATTGCGCGGGGACCAGTCTGGGTGGGGATAAGGAATTAATAATGATAATAAGAGAAAAATAAGATAGGCGGGGCCTATAAAACGGCGAGGCCCAGTGCGGCCGCATAGGTTGCAGTGGCCTAAGACCATCTCTTTGTTTAATGAAATGGGTTTGGATTCATTAAAAAAAGATGGTTCCCATAAATTGAAATAACATAGACAATACAAAGATTGCATTAAATTGAATAAAATTCCAGCATCTGATCTCCTTTTACTAGTTACTTCTTCAGATGTCAATTTTTCCAAGGCGCTTGACATTTTTGAAGTATGTCTTTTTGGAAATTAGTTATGCTTATTGTGATGTTTATTAACGGATAAATTTGAATATTATCATATTCTTGTCATAAATCTTAATAAATTTCCATAAAGTAGACGAATTAAAATTATTTACTCCTTACTTTAATTGGATAGGCGTAAAATTTTAAATGAATAACAGTATTTTAATGAATAACAGTATTTTAATGAATAACAGTATTTTAATGAATAACAGTATTTTAATGAATAACAGTATTTTAATGAAAAACGCATATTATTTGTGCAACTTTATGCAATTTAAAAAAATATAATAATAATAATTTTTAATAACTTACCTTAGAATAATTTTCTGAAATCTGAAACAATAAAATACAATACTTCTTGCATGTTAAACACAATATTTAAACCACCATGCCATGTTGGTACTTGCACATCATTTTGCGCATGTCGAAAATCCATGCAAAAACTGCCGTGGCGATATTACTAGCACATATTATTTTTTCCCAGTGGTCATGTGTTTTTCGTGTGTAGTTTTCTTATAAAAACGTTATTTGTGACGTATACCGCTTGATTTCCCAAACAAATGGAGACCTTTTTGAGCGATTTTAAATTTTTAAACGGTCATGCGTTAGTTATAACAACTAGTATGTAATCAAACAAATGTTGTGCGAATCCGTTAATTAAGAATCGAAAGTAAGAATATTTTTGATTAACCCGGTTTTTCCCCCTTTAAAACAAAAAGGGTGGTTGTGGGAAATGGCTGTACTTTTCAAATGTCCACAAATGCCGCCGCCCTCTAAATGTGTGCCGCCCGGTGCGGACCGCACCACCGCAACACCAGCTACGCCAATGTATTTATATCATATGAAGAGCTTTTTGGGGAAATTAGGATTATCAGAATCTATATAAAACGGTCACTTAGTGAATTCTTCTTTAGGTTTAACTCGAACTTAACTGTAACTCTTATTATCTGAAGGCAGTCCTCAGCACATGTCTCAGCAATAGCAGACTTCCCAGCATCATGAAGGACGGCCATAAATACGCAATCTGTTTGGACATTGTAAATATGAGCAAAACTTGTTTTATTATTACTAAAGATTGAAGAACATCAACGACGCGATTAGAGGGGGAAAATTCTGCAATCTAAACTTCATTTAGATGATTCCAACCTTGATGTGCTCGGTCAACTGTCTTTTGAAATCTCCACCCAACGGGCATTGCCGTTATCCACTCTGCATGTGAGCACGAGAAGCGTGCGTTTCTCGAACAAAATCAGCTACACGGATATATCTGATGTTTTCATCATTTTATCAATAATCACAATCTTCACATGGGTCCATCCACGCTGGGCCATGATTCATATTTATTTATCGAATCTCTGGCCAAAGGACGAGTGAAGGGCAAGGGTAAAACAAAAGTCTAACAAGTTACGGAGTAACAACAAGCCCGTCGCAGCAATCTTACGATTTACCACGATGAAGACAACTCATCACGCGCACACAAGAATCTAGTGAATGACCCCAGTGATTCTGCCATTTTTACCCTAAAAAACAACAACAACATTTTTTTTTCTTTTTTTTTAAATATTAAAGAGATCTGTCACCGAAATCTCATCGTAGACTATAACTTTCTACCCAATACTCATTTCTAGAAGAAAGTCGCTCTGCGCTGCTCTAGACCAGCCTCACCTATGGTGTATGGTTGTTTTCTATGGCCGCAAAGGAATCGTTGACAGTGCTAACTCGGAAATCATGGGAACTGCTAATTTTAGCCATCACCTGGATCCTGACAGGGTTAGAGGGCAACAACAGATATATTGTCTAATCAAGTCATTCACCACATGAAAACTGATTTGACTATTTGACTTGAAGATTATCATTATTTTTTTTTATCAAAGTCTTGAGAACTGTATACGAGAAGCAACATGTGAAGATGATCGAATTGGCTAAAGTATACCTTACTCGCGTTGTAAGTCTTAAACTTTTTTTTGTTAAACTAAGACTTGCTAGTTTTAAAGGACGTAGTTTCAGGATGTGATTGTTATCTATAGACATAAACGCCAACCACCACTCACTGTTATCTATAGATATAAACGCCAACCACCACTCACTGTTATCTATAGATATAAAAGCCAACCACCACTCACTGTTATCTATAGATATAAAAGCCAACAACCACTCGCTGTTATCTATAGACATAAACGCCAACCACCACTCACTGTTATCTATAGACATAAACGCCAACCACCACTCACTGTTATCTATAGACATAAACGCCAACCACCACTCACTGTTATCTATAGACATAAACGCCAACCACCACTCACTGTTATCTATAGATATAAAAGCCAACCACCACTCACTGTTATCTATAGACATAAACGCCAACCACCACTCACTGTTATCTATAGATATAAAAGCCAACCACCACTCACTGTTATCTATAGATATAAAAGCCAACAACCACTCACTGTTATCTATAGATATAAACGCCAACCACCACTCACTGTTATCTATAGATATAAAAGCCAACCACCACTCACTGTTATCTATAGACATAAACGCCAACCACCACTCACTGTTATCTATAGATATAAAAGCCAACAACCACTCACTGTTATCTATAGATATAAAAGCCAACCACCACTCACTGTTATCTATAGATATAAAAGCCAACCACCACTCACTGTTATCTATAGACATAAACGCCAACCACCACTCACTGTTATCTATAGATATAAAAGCCAACAACCACTCACTGTTATCTATAGATATAAAAGCCAACCACCACTCACTGTTATCTATAGATATAAAAGCCAACCACCACTCACTGTTATCTATAGATATAAAAGCCAACCACCACTCACAGTTATCTATAGATATAAAAGCCAACAACCACTCGCTGTCCGACTTGCTTATCGCGTGATCTCAAGCGAACCACAAAATCATAGCAAGTTGAAAATGTTTGTGGTAATTCCTCCTAAGTCCCAAGCGGGAAAAGACAATTTTTGGTGATATTGAGCTTTAACTTCAAGCGGCCCAAAATGACTAAATCTGTAATGAGGTTATTAAACACTTGAGTCGAGTGTATTTTCTCTTCTATCCTTTAGTTTCAATAGAACCGAGGCGAGAGAAATTAGCTTAGAAGGATAATATGTTGTGGTATCGAGATTTACATGATACATTTAAATTGAAATTTTTTGTTGATGACGTGCTTAAATAAATTAATTTTATAGTTAAAAAAACCCCGTAAAAAACAAAGTTTTTGACTTTAAATCCTTTATGTGCGAGACGTAACTAACAGAATGTTCATTATAATACGCAGCGCAAGACCATCCAAAAATACAAAATTGCAGTTGTGTCGTAAAACATGTTTAATATAATGCGCACCGATCAGGAATATGTTTATAAAATTGTTGTCAATAAAATACGCACCTTATTGCGCGACAGAAAGGTTGTTCAATATAATGCGCACCCTTACACTCTATCTCAAAAAATAACATGATACATAGAGATAAATAAAATAATCTAAAAATTCAATAATTTAAGTACAGTACATGTGATCGATCTGAAATTTTGATACATCGTTTTTATCATCGGCACGAGTCTGCCTGCAAAATTTCAGATCGCTAGATTACGAGGAAGTGGGTTAAAAATCGATCCAAAGTTATGGCGACAGACAATCAAGCAACCAGACACCACGAGTTAATATTAAGGATTTAAAAAATACGTATTAGTAGGTCAAAAATATAAACATAGTTAATAGTCAAATAATACCTCTCAGCTATAAAAAAATACATTGACTGACTGATCCTGGGCTTTAAACAGTGAACATTTTCTATGAACATTCCTTTTACGTTTTAAGCTAGCACTGATATTGTTTTCGTGGTCTAAAATTACCAATGTCCGATAAATGACGTGGCACGATTTTTGCCGATTTTTACCCCCCTCCCCACACTTCGTCACAAAAACTTAGACCCCCTTCCATTATGACGTCACACAGCTGTGACACCCCCCCCCCTCACCTAAAAATGTTTTTTCTATTTGAAAATGAGCATATTTCAAATCACCTTGTCATTTACTGTAAGGCTGCACACTAATATCGTAACACGCGTGAATCCATGTAAAACGTCATAAAATAAATAGTAAGAAATCGAATATTTAAGTAGAACTTTGATTTACAGCAGCGGTTTTCGACATGACGTCACAATTCTTAAACTCCCCCCTCCCCCTCATCATACATCGTCACAAATATGATGACCCCCTCCCCCTAGGTGCGAGACGTTATTTATGGACGGCCCGTAATAGCGATAAGACACTGTTTCAAATGAGTTTTCCTGTCTATTATCTAAATATATATATTTCTCCTAAACGACCATGTTCAAATGAGCATGACGAATGACCCTCGCTGGGGTCGAAGAATCACAGTTGACAAGCGTGGTGGGATGGAAATAAATAAAACAAACCCGAAAAAAACAAAGTTTTTGACTATAAATCCCTTATATATGAGACATAACTAACAGTATTGATTATTTTCAATAGCTAAATTTATAATATAAAAAAACAGGGTATTAGTAGGCCTACTAATACCCTGTTTTTTTATATTATAAATTTACCTATTAGGGGCCGTCCATAAATGACGTCACGCACCTAAGGGGGGGGGGAGGGGGGTCACACTTGTGTGACGTTGCGTGACGAGGGGGAGGGAGGGGGGTTGAAGAAATGTGACGTCACATCAAAAGGGTAACTTTAAATAAAACGTCCACTGAAATATTTGGTCGCTTACAATTTATTTAATGACTTTTTTTTCTCTTTTTTTTTCAAAAAAAATCAGTGCTTCTCAATGTGCTGGTCGGTAGGCCATCAGACGCTGGTTGGCGTATGCTATCAAGACACGAAAATTAAATCTAATTATAATCCTTAAGTTTGAGAATCCACAAGATAACATATGAAATTGTTACACTGCGTCGTTTGATGTTGACATCAAAGCATTTGTGATCTAACCGCAGCTCCGTTTGGTTCTCTCATGCCCGTTACCACAAAATATACAATTTTATGTATGCGTTACCCCCCCCCAGACTCTAGGTCCTGCTCACGTGACTCAGGGATTTGGGGGAGCGTCTTTAGCACCCCCACCCCTCCCCCCCCGAAAATGCTACTGGTGAGTTTTACAAGCATGACAAGTGTCTAAAAATGATTTGAATAGGATTATGTGTAGATATTTTAAGTCAAAACGACACGGAATATCCTTTTTCTTTAAAAGGGGAGGGGGGAGGGAATCTATTTGATAGAATTAAAAACGTTTTAAGTTTGATATAATTGTTCGATGGTTTTTGATAAAACGCCCCAGCCATTCTAGTCTTCTAGATCAGTGCTTCTCAAAGTGGTGGTCCGCGGACCGATGCCAGTCCGTGGGCCAACCGCTGCCGGTCCGCAGATGTTCTCAAAAAAGGACAGAAAAAATTGTCAGTGCAGGGAAAATAGTGCACCGGTCCCTGGTACAATGGAAAAAATTCCTGCTGGTCCGCAATACTAAAAAGTATGAGAAGCACTGTTCTAGATATAATGGTAAATGAGCCCATTTAAAATTAGTCAAGTATTCATTAACTTTATTGAATGCATCAAATTCTTGACATTGCAATTCGAGAGGAGAACAAAACAACTTTTCTTCTTAGCTCAGTTTTTAAGGCATTAATTTTAAATATCACAGAAATGATACGTAATAAAGACAAGTCATGTGGATTAAGATTAGTGTCACTCGTGTCAATATAAATGAAAGTAGGGTAGATTTAGGTGTCTTCATATAGTGCGTAGGTAAGAAATCTACATAGTTGTCAAACTTTTAAAAAAATGCATTTTCTGGAAGGAACCTGTTTAATAATGGGCATATGTTCCAAGCGTACACGTACACATGACGTATTTTAATATATCTAGCGGATTGTAGTGGATGTTATATGTCCCAAATGAGTCTGCATTACCCCCAAGAATTCCCTTTTTGACCCCAGTTCAGGTTATTTACCTCTGTTCGCCGACCTCTGTCTTACGGGATGCCCGTCAGTCAATTGAGGGATTTTAAAAAAAATACATTTTAAAAATGTTATTTTTAAATATTTTTTTTTCTAAACAAAGACGTTAACCGTGATGATCAATAGTCAATGTTTAATTTGTATTCATTAAAATAAAATATAAGCAAAGGATGTTAACACAGTTCGTTTTCTGAAGGCCGGTTAAACGTTTTTTAAAAATGATTCACGCGGGTTACGATATTACAATTTAGATCTTCACTAAATAAATAATAAATACTTAAATGACAATAAAAGTGATTTGAAATATACTTATTTTCAAATAGAAAATACAGTTTTTTTTTGTTTCTTTGTTATTTTTTTTTGGGGGGGGGGTCAAAGATTTGTGACGTATTTTTAGAGGGGGGGGTCTAAGTTTTTGTGACGTCGCGTGACGAGGGGGGGAGGGGGTCAAAAATCGGCAAAAATCGCGTGACGTCATTTATGGACGGCCCCTTAAAAGTTCAAGTACTTCGATTTATTAATATGACTCAAAACGTGGGGCGGGCGCTTATGAGATTTAACATATGCGGTTCACTCATTCTCTCTTTTATAGATCTCTCTTTTGCCTTCTAAATTTTAAAGCTGTAATTGTTATACCAAACACCCTTAGACACGACTATTTTCAAACTAAATTTTAAATATATATTTTTGAAATAGGCCTACTATATATGCATTGTATATTTAAAAATATATTTATTGAACTTTAAAAGATATTCTACACATTTTTAAACAAAAATATATAATTTGTTACAAATCCAATATTAATCAAGGAATTCGTAATCATTGACCGCTTAACATTACAAATCCCGAATTTATACACGCAACATATTTGTTCACTGATTTTTATTGCCCTTGGTTTACAAGTACAGTATAACCATACTGTAGTCATATTCCGCGATGTGCATTTACCGCACTGAGCATGTCATATTACATTATCAAGACAAAATAATTTGGAATATTGTCTATTACCGCCATTTAAATGGACGTTGTTAACCTCTATTCCTACTTCACTGTTGCGGAGGGTGTTTACGACATGTCTCCACTTTGTTGACTTCAAACAACAAACCCCTGAGCCATTAAGCGTTCGTTTCCTGGTACCTTGTTTGCAATCCATCTGAGTGATATTAACATATACCGACGTATATACCGACAACAAAAGTTGTTTAATTTTGTTCTAGGAGACACGCAGAAGTTGATCAATTATGAAATAAATAGCCACCCAAACGATCGATAGCGTCCGGATTTTGTCAGCACCCTGAGTCCACGTCATAGCTTAGAAACGGTTGATACACAGCATGACGTGGGTCTCCCCCTTGAGTTGTGCCAGGATAAGCCAGATGCTGCAAAGGGATTAGAACTTGACCAGAGGGGTTTCTTTGGTGCACGGATTGCAAACTACATGTTAAATATGACTTCTGTCGGTCTACTCACCCAGTCGTCAGCTACGATCTTCTGCAGACACACGTGCTCTCTGTGTTGCTAAGACACGAACTAAAACTTTTGGCGAAAGGTCATTCTCTTTTTGTGCAGCCAAACCATGGAATTCTCTACCATTACACATCCGTAGTATTAGTAGTATTCCAACTACTAAAACCTTCAAGACTGCACTTAAGACGCATTTTTTCAAAATGTATTTACAAAATTAATGAAACAACATTTCTTTTAATGATTAACGTAGCTTATGTGTAATGTACTGTCCTTTATGTTGTTATTACGGTATGAATGGTTAAATTAAATTATTATTAAATGTATGTTATGATCTCCATGTAAAGCGCTGTGAGCCCGGCTCCTTGCTGGGATACAGCGCTATATAAATTATCAATTTATTATTATTATTATTTAACGTGTTAATACAACCTATCCACTATTTACTGACCCTCTAAATCCAATTTAAAGGAGTAAATTAATATTCCAAACAAATGAATTACAAAAAAACCAAAAAACTCTCTGTTGTTTTTACCATATACAAAAAACATCTCCTTCTCCTTTGACCATGCTTTGGTTCACAGGTTAATGATACGGGTGAATTGTTCGTGGGTTAACTGACCACTTCATTGAGTCAACGAACCTTCGAAATCATAAGATCGTTGTATTTAATGTTCATTCTTATTTATTTGTTTACTAATGGATGTTTTCGTTGTTTCGCCCCCTCCCCCGCTTAAGGTTTTGGCCTGCCTTAATAATTATTAATAATTTCATTTTGTCTATAGATTTCAAGAGCTGTGAAATCACCAAATATCCCCCACCACCTCCCCTCCTACACTTCTCAGAATAAAATAGCTAATCTTAGGAAAATGCGGGAACGTGGTTAACATGCTTCCCGAAAAAGTTTCCCGACCCCTGATCTAGGGTAAGTATATTTAGTGCCGCCCATGTCATGCCATGGTGCTCACCGCACAAACTTTGACGCACTAAGGATTGGGATCGGGAAATTTTTTGTCTGAGAGAGCCATAAACACCACATATTTTGAAAATTAATTCTGTGAGAGCCATATATTGTATTTAAAAATAAAATTCAAGTAAATGTGTGAATTTTGTGTGATTTCAACACTAAAAGTACAATAGGCCTAATTATGTCTATGAATTCAATTTAATAACATTGTTATGCAGTTTTTATATTCAAATAATATGTAGATCAAAGGAGTCTGAATAATTTTTTAAATTTATTTTTTATAATTGAACATTTGTCTGAGAGCCAGATGCATCCATCAATAGAGCCAAATCTGGCATGCGAGCCATGGTTTCCCGACCCCTGATATAGGATGTGCAACGAAATTGTTCTTCCCGTCAGCGTCGCACCACAAAGCACCAGTGCTGAAGTATTTCATATTAAATTTTACTTAGAAACTTAGATGAGAAGATTAATGATAGCATCTTTAATTTAAAAGTTCATTAAACTATAGTTTACACTTCTATGAGATCTAGCACTAATGATGTGTGGTACTTAAATGTTTACTCGTTTGAAGCCTTTAAGAATTTATTGAAATATAACATTTGAGGATCGAAACACGTTTTAATATTCTATTCATTTCACTTTTGATAAAACTATTAAATTCATATATTTACTTTAAATGATATTTCTATATACGTGTAGTACAGGGGTATATCAATTACATTAGAAAATTTCTTTTCCTAGTGGCACGCCACTTGAACTCGATTCCTATTACTAGGGATACAATGCTAGAGAAAATGTAGAATTCTTCTTACCCGGTTAACCTTTATTTAGTTTTAAAAACTGATTTAAACGTTTATAGTATGCTCATATAATAAGTTAAATTGCTTCTTAAAAATGTTAACTTTATTTAGACTTTCATATTTAGTAGCCATGTAGCTCAAAGGAGTCTGAATAAACTTTTTTTTATAATCAAACATTTGTCTGAGAGCCAGATGCAGCCATCAATAGAGCCACATCTGGCTCGCGAGTTATGGTTTACCGACCCCTGCACTAAGGGATGATCTGAACTTCTTGTCTTTTCAGGCATTTGCAGTTTTTTTAAAAAATTGTTATTGTGTTTTTTATTGGAAATGTTGACCAAGTTCATAGCACACACAGGACGGCACTGACCCTTCCTGCGCCACTGCCCCAGCCCCGCCTCCTTCAACCACCAACCTATTAAAAATTCTGCAGTTCTCAGAAAGTTTGTGCGCTGCGATTCATCATCCGATGCCTTAGTCTAGTAGCTATTAGCTGAATTATCTTCACGACAAAACCATTCGTTTGAGGTGTCTGTATTCACGTGAGTAAGGCCATTGGTCAGTGCAATCAGTGTAAGTGAGGCCCAGTGATCAGTGCAATCAGTGTAAGTGAGGCCCAGTCCTCAGTGCAATCAGTGTAAGTGAGGCCCAGTGATCAGTGTAAGTGAGGCCCAGTCATCAGTGCAATCAGTGACTGTTGAAGATGGCCCGTTACTTCCAATGCCGGCTCATAGGACCGTCATTTCTTCTTTTGAAAATGTATCAAGACAAAGAAAACTCAGCTCCAAGTTCAAGTGAGTTGCAGCATACAATTTATTTGTTTAAGGTGTATCTCAAGTTCGCTGAAAGGGGAAATCTTCTCAGTTTTGCAACTTTTCTTATCTAGAGGTCATTTTTAAAAAAATGGATATTATTACACACACACACTACAACCACACACAGCGAAGCACATTAAATGGCATATATTTAAACATACTTTTAATGAAAGTATAATTTGCTATATTAATTTTATTGTGTGTTATTTTAAAACTATCCCCGTCTTAAAAATAATCCACAACAAGTTACTTGGGAGTTTATATCAGTTTAAATAATTGTAAGTAGCAACATTAATCATTTAAAAATGTTTAAAGTAAGATCGTTATTCGAGATTTTATATAGAGAGAAACGTCTTCAAAACAAAACAGACAGTCAGAGCGCTATATGGTTGGGTTGTTGATTCCCACTATGGAATTTTCCACTAAAAATAGTTAATTGCTGTTTATATTTACTGTGAAAAATCATGGCAGTACCATCCAATTTTTATATTTTCAAAGTAGGTCATATAAGTAAGCTAATGCCCCAATGGACCGGCATAATAACACGACCGAAGTATTACCAAAAGGTTAATCGCTATTTGACGTGCAAAAATAAATCTCTATACATATAAGACGCCTTTGTTGTCTGTCGTCTGTCTGGATGTCTGGATGTTCCCTATTAACTCAAGATCCAGACAACCAAATCACGTGAAATTTGGTACACATACACAAAATTATACCGGAAAGGTTATTAAACAGGTTTAGTTCCATATATATAAGATACTGGGGGCCGGGGGCCCAAAATGTAGTTTTTCCTTATATGAGCTCTATAAAAAATAAAAATAATAAAAATTATCCTATTTCCCGTGTAGGTAGAAGCATAAAACTTTCGGTTGTTGTTTTGGCGATGGTAACAGGTAAAAAAAAGTATATAAATTATAACTTACGGGGGGCCGGGGGCCCTAATGTAGTTTTTTTTTCTTATATTTAAAACTGACTCAACACTAATTCTTCAATTTCCCGTGAAGGTAGAAGCATGAAACTATGGGAACTTGCTGAATACACTCTTATGACGATAACTGGCGAAAAATAATTACAAAATTTTCACTCATGGGTGACCGGGGGCCTAAACCGTTTTTTTTCTTATATGGGCTATATAAAACTGAATAAACACTAATTCCCCATCTTTCTTTGTAGGCAGAAACATGGACTTTGGAAAGTTGTTGACTATCCTCGCCAGATGGTTGCAGTCGAAAAACAAATTATCACTAACTGGGGGGCCGGGGTCCAAATGTTATACATATAAGACGCATTTGTTGTATGTTAGTCTGTTCTCTAATAACTCAAGATCCAGACAACCAAATAACGTGAAATTTGGTACACATACACACAATTACATGAGAAAGGTTGTTAAACAGGTTTCGTTCCATATATATAAGATGCTGGGGGCCAGGGGACCCAATATGTACTTTTTTCCTGATATGAGCTCTATAAAAAATAAAAATATAAAAATTATCATATTTCCCGTGTTGGTAGAACCATGAAACTTTCGGTGGTTGTTAAGTATCATTTGGTGATGGTAACAGGTAAAGAATTATATAAATTATCACTTACGGGGGGCCGGGGGCCCTAATGTAGTTTTTTTTCTTATATTTAAAACTGACTCAACACTAATTTCTTCAACTTCCCGTGAAGATGGAAGCATATAACTTTGGGGACTTGCTGAATACACTCTTATGACGATAATTGGCGAAAATAATTTTAAAAATTTGACGCATGGGTGGCCGGGGTCCTAAAACTGTTTTTTTTTCTTATATGGGTTATATAAAACTGAATAAACACTAATTCCTCATCTTTCTTTGTAGGTACAAACATAAACTTTGGAAAGTTGTTGAGTACCCTCCCGCGATGGTAGCAGTCGAAAAAAAGTATCACTAACTGGGGGGCCGGGGGCCCAAATGTTATACATATAAGACGCATTTGTTGTGTGTTTGTATGTTCCCTAATAATTCAAGATCCATACAACCAAATAACGTGAAATTTAGGTATACATACACAAAAATTACATGGGAAAAGTTCTTAAACAGGTTTCGTTCTATATATATTAGATACTGGGGGCCGTGTAGGTAGAAGCATTTAACTTTCGGTGGTTGTTAAGTACCATTTGGCGATGGTAACAGGTAAAGAAATTATATAAATTATCACTCAGTCTCTTGGGATTGCTGGTATAGACTTGCAGACACCATGCTTTTCTCATGGACAGTTGTATGTGGCCTGCTCCAGAGTTGGCAAAGAGGAAAATCTTTTTGTACACACTCCAAATGGAACTGCCAAAAATGTTGTCTATCACATTGCTTTAAGTTAAATGTACCCTTTATTGCATGCAAATAAACAGTACTGTACGCTTCTACAGAAAACCTTATTTTAAACACGGGAGAAGCCGGGTCCTTGCCCCTAGTAAGTAAATAATTCTTATAAATATTTTTTTTTAAATGATGAGATTCAATCTTCCTTCTCCACAAAGCCAAGAGTCAATTTTTTAAATACATTTAAAAAAAATTATAATTTTTTAAAAATGTATTTAAAAAATTGATTAGAAGATCATAATTTCAAAGATATTAACGTATCTTTTCTTTGGTTTCACAGAGGGCAGCAGTTTCTTTTTTTTGTTTTGTTGTATTGTTTGATCCATGTTAGGGCTTAGGTTTGGATGATCTTCGTTCTGCTGTTGAAAAATTGCTGACCAGCATCCTGCAATTGCTAACAAAGAAATACATTAAAAAATTTGAAATTATAAAAAATAAAGTAGAAAAGAAGCCTTGTCCTCTGGATACACATTGTGTAACAAATTTTCAGTATATTTTTTTTATCGTCTCTATTTTTTTTACAATTACTGCAACACATCTACAAAAGCGTTTCCAAAGTTTTTTTTTGCGTCATGCCCCAACAGTGATTCCCAAACTTTTTTGTGTCATGTCTCAACAGTGATTCCCAACCGTTTTTGTGTCGCGCCCCAACAGTGAATCCAGACTTTGTGCGTGTGTTCCATGCACCAAATAAGCCTTTCTAAATTCATTATGTCCCCCCCCCAAAAAAGTCCCACCAAATATGTACATATTTGGTAATTTTAAAAAATAGAAATGTTCACCGAAGAAACTTAAATGACAGGTTCATGAAGAAATCACAAGGAAATTGATGAGGAAATAAATTGACGAGGAAACAAAATGAATACATTTTCAAAACGTACCATGGAAACAAAATTCAAGTACGAAATAATTTTGATAAAAGATTTTAGTATTCAATCTATATATATAATTCACCAAAGCGAGTATGTGCAAATGAGCATGACGAATGACACTCACTGGCGTCGGCCAATCAGTTTATAGTTGGCAAGCAGAGGTGGTCTCGAGACAAACAATGGTTCTTGCGTTGTTCCTTCACAGAATAACGTGTGATTCGTAGTGTAGTGGTTATCACGTCCGCCTTACACGCGGAAGGTCCTGGGTTCAAGCCACAGCGAAAAAAATACATTTTAATTTTTAAAACTGTGTTGTTACGCCCGTTCTTCCCCCCCTTTTGTGCGAACATGGCTGACCCTCGCTAGGGTCATTGGGGGCCCCTGGCTTTAGCCCACTCAGCACCCCCTTTATCCGCCCCTGTCATATGAGCATCATCTGCAAAACAAGTTGTATTTATTTATTTTGTACATCAGCGTAACTTTTTTGCTCCTTATATACATACTAGAGATGTTGTTGTTCGTCCGCGATTCGACGAGGACCACTATAGTCATCCGAGGGTTGCTGGGGCTGGCTCTGTTTGTGCGTGCGCAGATGGCTGATGAGGCCGATCCTAGCACGGAATGTTTGGGAACAAAAGGGACAAGGGACGAGTGGGACATCTCCAGGAGGGTTGACAGCATGGGCCTTTCGGGCTTGCCTCTTCTTTTCTGCGGCGGTGACCCGGTTTGCCTCGCATGACTTGGCACCTTCATGGATAACTATACTAGAGATAACCCGCCAAACATGGCGGAATCTTTTTTGGTTCAAACAGCACTATAAAACAAAATCGATCGCAGTGCCACCTAACAGCACTACATCCATACAGACAACGGGAATCAATAACATAAGTAACTTATCCTTGTTTGATAAATACGAAATATTAAACTTGCTGAAATGTACACAAAGTATTTCATAATTATAAATCCTCAAATCCTATTTTTACATCGTTCCCTTTTCAGAAATTAAAATATAAGCTAAAACAATGACGTCATATAATTTTTTTTACAGCGCGCCTTTAATTTATAATTATTTTGCACACCTTCCGATGCACGCCTTTTATTAAAATATAAGCTCAAACTTTTTTATAATAAAGGCGAAAAGGAATTTATGGGTAAGCCCAAAAACAATTACATCCATACATACTATATATATATAACATGTATGTATAATGTATATATATTATATATGTGTGTGTATGTGTGTGTGTGTGTGTTTGATTTAAAACACATTTCTTCAGCCAAATGCCCATTTTCAATATATTTTACGCAATTTATAACTACAGTTTCCAGAGGCCTGGTGCAACAATGACCCCTCAGGGCCCCCTAGATTAGATCAATTCTTGCGCAAACTCAGTAGTGCAATATCTGTCGGCTCTTTTGTTACTAAAATTACAGCGGCGTAACAACGGGTTGGCATCGGGGCAGTTGCCAAGGGCGCCAGTTAAAAAGGGCGCCACTAAATCTCTAATTATAAATTTGTATTTAAATAAATACAGTCGGACCTCTCTAAGTCGAACTCAAAAGGACCCGAAAAATAAATTCGACTTACGGAGTTTATGAGTTAGGGGAAATGGCGTAATAGGCACAGATTAATCAAGGACAATGAATATATTGAGAGGTGGGGGAACAGCCATACCGGCTAGTAGGCTTGACAGGAAAGAGAGGCGGTGTCTATGTTTCATATGAAAGGAAGCCAACTTGCTTTAACATGCTGACACAAGCCCGTGAGAGGAGACACCTTCCCCCCTCCCCCACTTCACTCCCTCGACACTTGGATGGGGATAGCTGAATAATCGTTAGCGTTGTCCTTGATTAACGTAATCGGCGCCCATCACGCAATTTCACCTAACTAAAAAACTCCGTAAGTCGATTTTTTTCCGGGTCCTTTTAAGTTTGACTTAGAGAGAGATAGAGAGGGAGAGAGGCCCGACTGTATTTATTTAAATAAAAATTTAAAAAAATAGAGTTTTAGTGGCGCCCTTTTGAGATGCATGGAGCCCTTGGCAACTGCCCCGATGCCAACCCGTTGTTACGCCACTGTTTGTGGCCTTTGCGGGGCTTCTTATCATACAAATGTCAATATGATTTTAAAGTCTTTCTTTTAAAAAGAAAAATAGAACTATCCCCATCCCACTGTCGAGTAGTAAAGTGGGAGTAGGGGAGGGAAGGTGTCACCTCTCACGGGCTTGTGTCGGTATGTCAAAGCAAGTTGGCTCCTTTCATCTGAAACATCGCCGCCCCTCTTTCCCGGCAAGCCTTCTAGCCGCTATGGCTGCCCCCCCCCTTCTAAATATCAACATTGCCCTTGATTAATCTGCGCTTATTACGCCAGTTTCCCTAACTCGAAAACTCCATAAGTCGAATTTTTCCCCCTTGAGTTCGACGTTGTGAGGTCCGACTGTATTAGCAACACGATGGCTAACAGAAGTGCTGAGCTGTAGTCGGTGGAGTGTTACTTAAATTTACTTTTAATTGTGAGTTTCTATCGTGATGTATGAGATAATGAGTATGACACATTGACACTATTGTTTTTATTTATAATACACGTTGCTTCAAGTTTTGCTGTATTCTTTATTAACACAACAATACACCGTTCTATCCACCAATTTATTTGGTATTTTTTAGTAAATAATAAACTGCAAATTAGTATTGTTCCTGTCTTATGCATTTTTTATGTTCACGTTGTATGAATGTAAATGTCAGACTACGTAATTATTGTCATGAATAAAATAAGAGAAATTCAATTATTTTTTCTAACAAATAAAAAAATCGGAAAGCTGAAACTTGTCAATTTATCAAGGGCGCAAAAAATAAATTAGCCAAGGGCGCCAAAAACCTAGTTACGCCTCTGAAAATATATTCTCAAGTCTGAAACGCGGGGCCCCCCTAAGCGCGGGGCCTGTGGCTATTGCCCCAGCCGCCACCCCCAAGGGCCTCTCCTGACAGCTTCACTTCAGGGTGTCTCAAAGTTGATTGATTCATTAACTTTGAGCATTATATTGTTTTAGTTTTTAAAACAAATTGTATTTTAATATATTCCCACATTTCGTCTATTCTTTGCCAGCATTATTATTACCGATTGATATAGAATTATAGTTTCACGTCTTTGTCATCTTTTTCCAAAACCTTTTTCCAGAACTGCTGATATCTAGGGTTTCATTAAATTCCCTTCAAAAATCAGTTTACCCAGATTAGCGACGAGTGTTGAAACTTGATAACTGGTCTCAAAAGTAATACTGACATTTGCAGTTTGAGCAGTAAATTAAGACTTTTTTAAAAAAATGTCTTTGAAAACTTTTTTAAATAATTCAAATCAGAATGAATATGAGTTCTTTGTTTCGCTTTCAAATTTACCTCAAGACTACCTCGATTTATTGATATTTTGGTCAAGTATTGTTGGCATAAAAGACAAAATGTTGATCGTTCTTCGTGGACCGAAGAAACTTAAATGACAGGTTCATGAAGAAATCACAAGGAAATTGATGAGGAAATAAATTGACGAGGAAACAAAATGAATACATGTTCTTCGTATGATTAGTATGAAACAATATTTTGAGTATTCCTTCGAACACTGACTATTTTTCTTCATGCTTGCGCTAATCATTTCACTTTGGGCTAATAGAGATATATAAAAGATAAATTTGCAAATTAAATATGCGTTAAAATTAATTTAATTTCAAGTGAAAACGTAGACTAGGCTACATAGATATGAATATTTTATGTATATATTTCACACATTTACACCACCAAAAAATAACATGAAAATATTTCATATTTGTTAATTTGGAATTTTCGCGTCATAATATAAAATCATACATTTCACATGGACCAATTTCTTAATTTTTTTTTAACTGCACGGGTTACATTAGTAATTTGTTCAGTAGTGAGTAGTGAATAAATATACATTGTAACTTATGATATTTCTAGTCACTTTGTTACTCTTCCTGACAAATCGTTACTGCCTCTCACCTTCCATCAAAATTCAAGTTGCGCCCCGGAGGGGTTTGAACCCCCACGTTGGAATACACCGTTAAGCCGTAATACAATGTCTGGTTAGTACTGGTTACATGGTTAGAGGACTCTCTTATCTTATCTATAAAGACGCTCCTTCAGTAAAGAAGATTATTTGCTCCTACGCTTATCCATTGCATTTTTATAAGAGTTTCGATGTCGATAATGTGTTGGTCTTCCTGGTTTGATAAGGCAACCCATTCGACGCCCTAATTCCAGACGGGAGGAACGAGAATTACAATATGTTTGTACTTGCATACGGAGTAAGAAACGTGTTTTTATCCCTCTATTTGAGGGTTGTTTTAGATTATCTTTGTGTTGTATTTCCAACTTAGAATTAATTGCCTTATGTATTATTATTACTTTGCTCTTAGTTCATCTAGATGTCCTCTAGTGTTTCTAGGTTTAAGTTTAATGATTTAACTCAGGGGTCTCCAAACTTTTCTGCCGGATGGCCGCATTAACTGTCAAGCAGCAGTTTGGGGGCCAACTACAAACAGTTTTGTGGTAAACTACAGGTAAAATAGTATTTTTTAATGAGATTAAAAGGTCTCCAGGGGCCGGGTGAGAGGGCCTTGCAGGCTGCATCTGGCCCGCGGGCCGTAGTTTAGAGACCCTTGATTTAACTAATGGTGTTACTCTTGTCAATTTTCAATAGTGTATTCTCCAGTAATCAATCTCTTTGCTCTTTGTAAAAGCTTCTTTTTTTATAAAGCCTAAAGTTTTGTTGGATCTTTTATTTAATTACTTCATAGACATGTGGATTCCACGATAATTTATTATACATTATTACTCATGTTACTTATTTGCATCTTTAGTTTAGATATTTTTTTTCCCATTTAATAAAATAGTTTGCATTTATTTTTTCTATTTTTCTTTGATACTCTTACAGTAGGCTAAGTTGATACTTTTCTGGATGGAAAGACATACTCTAATGAGTTTCCCATTTTTGTAATTCATCTATATTTACGTGTTTCTGACTTAATTCTTCTATATATTATACAATCATCAGCAAATGTCCGAACATTTGTACCCGATAAGATGCTGTTGGGCAAATCATTTATGTAAATTAGAAAGAGTAAGGGACCTAGGAAAATAAAGGGGGTGGGGGGGGGCTGAACAGGCTTAAGCCAGGGGCACCCGATGATTTAGGGGCCCCAAAATTTTGTATATTTTATAATAAAGGTGGACAAATGTTTGCATGAATCTCTGAAGAAATAACAAATTAAATAAATTAATAAAATCGTATCTTTTAATCTGATCCCTATTCGAACCCGATAGTCTTAGTAATAGAAAAACCTGATTAGATAGGCTCAATAAGAGAAAATATCACAAACTATTGTAACTTTTAAAATTTTATTCCCTATTCAATTATTAACTATCTTAAGAAAGAAGTATAGATAAATATATCCATTATGAAATTGATTGAAATAAACATGTGTTTTGAACTTGACATCGTGCACTAAATGGGCCCTGGGGCCCTTAATGTCATTTTTTGCTTATATGAGCTATATAAAAATAAGTTTATGCGTTATCTACTGAGTAAATGAATGGATCTTAACCATAGATATAGGCTATATGTATATAAAAATTTGGTAGCCCATATTAAAAAAACAAAAGGCACTGCACTTCTAATGTCCAATTTTTCAGGGCCGGGGGCCCCAAATGTTTTTTTTTCATATATGTTTGGGATATTATGTGCCATTCTATTTTTAACGATCTTGAGAAATATATCCATGATGAAACTGCATTAAAATGAACAGCATTTTGAAATTTACATCTTACATCGAATGGGCCAGGGGCCCCAAATGTCTTTTTTTGGTATACTCTAAGACTCCAAGATATTATTTTCCACTCAGTTTTTAACGACCTTGAGAAATATATCCATGATGAGACTGAATTTAAATTAACAGGTTTTCAAAATATACATCTTGAACCGAAGGGGTCCGGGGGCCCCTTAATGTATTCTTTCCTTATATTAGCTATATAAAAATTAGTTTAAGTGTTAGATAAGGGGCCGTCCATAAATGACGTCACGCACCTAGGGGGGAGGGGGGTCACACTTTTCTGACGATGCGTGACGAGGGGGAGGGAGGGGGGTTGAAGAAATGTGACGTCACATCAAAAGGGTAGCTTTAAATGAAACTTCAAGTGAAATATTTGGTCACGTACAATTTATTTAATGACTTTTTTTCTTCTTTTTTTTTCTTTTTAAAAAAATCAGTGCTTCTCAATGTGCCGGTCGGTAGGCCATCAGACGCTGGTTGGCGTAAGCTATCAAGACACGAAAATTAAATCTAATTATAAATCCTTAAGTTTGGGAATCCACAAGATAACATATGAAATTGTTACACTGCGTCGTTTGATGTTGACATCAAAGCATTTGTGATGTAACCGTAGATCCGTTTGGTTCTCTCATGGCAGGAGTCGTCGATTTTCTTGGCCAAAATATACAAGTTTATGTGTGCGTTACAGACTCTAGGTCCTGCTCACATGACGCGGGGATTTGGGGGAGCGTCTTTAGCCCCCCCCCCTTCCCCGAAAATGCTACTGGTGAGTTTTACAAGCATGACAAGTGTCTAAAAATGATCTGAATAGGATTATGTGTAGATATTTTCAGTCAAAACGACACGGAATATCCTTTTTCTTTAAAAGGGGAAAAGGGGGGGGGGTCTATTTGAAAAATTAAAAACGTTTTAAGTTTGATATAATTGTTCGATTGGTTTTTGGTCAAACGCCCCTGGCCATTCTAGTCTTCTAGATCAGTGCTTCTCAAATTGGTGGTCTGCGGACCGGTGCCGGTCCGTGGGCCATCCGCTGCCGGTCCGCAGATGTTCTCAAAAAAGGACCGAAAAAATTGTCAGCGCAGGGAAAATAGTGCACCAGTACCTGGTGCAATGGAAAAAATTCATGCCGGTCCGCCATACTAAAAAGTTTGAGAAGCACTGTTCTAGATATAATGGTAAATGAGCCCATTTAAAAATAGTCAATTAATCATTAACTTTATTGAATGCATCAAATTCTTGACATCGCAATTCGAAAGGAGCACAAACACATTTTCTTCTTAGCTCAGTTTTTAAGGCATCAATTTTAAATATCACAGAAAGGGTACTTGATACAGACAAGTCATGTGGATTAAGATTATTGTCACTCGTGTCAAAATAAATGAAAGTAGGGTAGATTTAGGTGTCTTCGTATAGTAAGTAGGTAAGAAATCTACATAGTTGTCAAATTTAAAAAAAATGCATTTTCTGGAAGGAACCGGTTCAATAATGGGCCTATGTTCCAAGCGTACACGTACACATGACGTATTTTAATATATCTAGTGGATTGTAGTGGATGTTATAAATCCCAAATGAGTCTGCATTACCCACAAGAATTCCCTTTTTGACCCCAGATGAGGTTATTTACCTCTGTTCGCCGACCTCTTTCTTATCTTATGGGATGCCCGTCAGTCAATTGAGGGATTTTTAAAAAATAAATTTTTAAAATTTTATTTTTAAATAATTTTTTTTTCTAAACAAAAACGTTAACCGTGATGATTAATAGTCAATGTTTAATTTTTATGCATTAAAATAAAATATAATCTAAGGATGTTAACACAGTTCGTTTTCTGAAGGCCGGTTAAACGTTTTTAAAAAATGCGTCACGCGGGTTACGATATTACAATGTAGATCTTCACTAAATAAATAATAAATACTTAAATGACAATAAAAGTGAGTTGAAACATACTTATTTTCAAATAGAAAATAAAGTGGGGTTTTTTTTTGTCAAAGATTTGTGATGTATTTTTAGAGGGGGGGGGTCTAAGTTTTTTGTGACGACGCGTGACGAGGGGGGGGGGTAAAAAATCAGCAAAAATTGCGTGACGTCATTTATGGACGGCCCCTAATGAGAAAATAACTGTTTTTTTTACCAAACTCGGTATATAAAAACTTAAGAGCCTATATTAAATTATTATAGGGCACTGAACTCCTAATGTCCATTTCCTCGGGGCTGGGGGTCTTAAATGTGTTTTTTTACAAAACTTTTAATATTGTATTCCGCATTCAATTTTACACGATATTGAGAAATATAGATAAATATATTTATATATTTGTTATGAAATTGATTGAAATGAAAAGATTTTCGAACTTCACATGTTAATGTTAAACTGATGGGCCCGGTGACCCTTAATGTAATTCCTTTTTAAAATCCTTTATATTTATATTAACTCGTGGTGTCTGCTTGCGCCCTTGCTTGTCGCCAAAACTTTGGATTGATTTTTAACCCACTTCCTCGTAAGCTAGCGAGCTGAAATTTTGAAGGCAGTTTCGTACCGATGATAAAAACAATGTTTCAAAATTTCAGATCAATCGCATGTACCGTAATTAAATTATTGATTTTTTAGATTATTTTATTTATTCCTATGTATCATGTTATTTTTTGAGATAGAGTGTCGCGGTGCGTATTATATTGAACAACCTTTCTGTCACGCAATAAGGTGCGTATTTTATTGACAACACTTTTTATAAACATATTCCTGATCGGTGCGCATTATATTAAACATGTTTTACTACACAACTGCAATTTTGTATTTTTGGATGGTCTTGAGCTGCGTATTATAATGACATTCTTTTGGTTATGTCTCGTACATAAAGGATTTATAGTCAAAAACTTTGTTTTTACGGTTTTTAAAAAAAATATCTATATGTATTCCATTTTACTGAGATCGTTGCAACGCACGACGGGTCTGCTAGTTAATTATAAAAACAGTAAGCGCGGCAACATCTTAGGCATCAATGGAAATATCTACCTTTAGACTTTTGTGATACATGTACTAAATTACTAAATGCTAATAGTAACAACAGCCAATCGAAACTCGGGGGAAATTAGGTCAGTCTGTACGGCTACTCGGCTGTGATACATAGTGCTATTTCTGGAAGTGTGTGAAAGGCGGTGGCATGTTTCGTAGGCTGGTGATGACGGCTGATTCAGTGGATCAAAACATAACATAAATATAGCGGACGGTAGCTTTATCAGTGAGACAGCTATCCGAACTTATACAAGTAAGACACTTATTTAAAGTTACGGTAAGTCAAAGTTACTGAAATGTTAAGAAAGATATATTATAAGTCTTTCATTTTGGGCTTAGGCTTAGGCTTATCATAGAAAATATATTAGTGAAACGACATCAATGTCAATGATATTAATATTAATGAGTTACCGAGTTGTGATATATAAATATTTATATCATTATATGAGTATGATTAGTATGAATGAATCAATTTGAAATCTTAACTTAGTCACTGGCACCAACGTGAGACACTAGTTCTAGGATAGGCTGACTCAGGAGGCCTGCTTTAAGTTAGCATAAAGACTAAGTAGAGGAGTTTAAGACTATTAAGAGTCTTACTTAAATACAGAAGTCAAAATGACAAAATGAGTAGTACCTTTTCTACTCAAAGTTTAAGTCAATACAATAAATTAAAGGATTCATGATACACAAGTTTTCTAAACGATACTGAGTAATAGTAAAAAAAGTTATTTTTTAATTTTTAAATACTTTTATATTTATAGATTAGGCTTAGACTTAGACTATGGCTATAGACTATATATAGTAGATTTGACTGATTATGATAGATAATGCATTTATATATGGCATCAGTTTGTCCCCAAGTCCTCAAGGGACGACAGCGTTGACTCCTGCTCCGCTTACTCTTCCCCTTTCTCCTGGCTCTTCCCTCTTTACTCCTAGCTGTGAGGGTGGCTTCCGCAACTTGAATGCCCTCATGCACTTCTGACCAATCTGCATATGAATTTATATTATTATTTAATTATTATTATGAATGGCTATGCAATACAGTGTACTAACTATAATTTACACTAATTAACTAATAACAATCATTAACAATGCTTAACTTATTAAATTATGACTATAACTTTACGTCGTAAGTCTTAAGACTTAAAACTCCACTCTCTACAGTCTATAGCAGGGGTGGCCAGACCTGTAGTAACTGAAAGCCATTTTAAAATATAAAAAGTTGAGAGCTGCATTGAAGCATTAAGCTTGGTTTGGAAATCTTCCAGTAATCCTTGTAACATATCAGTCATAAATTGTACGTGCGCCGCAATGTTAACACAGAAGAGTCGCGGTTTGGCCATCGTTGGTCTAAACTAAAGTCTATATTTTATTATTAGTATACAGTATACTGTCATGTGTAACATGGTATAAACAAATTATAAAGACACATCCTCCAATTTTTTTATTTGAGGTTAAGTTGTTTTACTAAACAGTAAGAGGTTATAATTTTTAAAATGTATATTTTGTGGCAAGTTAGTTTATGTATGGTATTCTCACAAGTAACTAGTGTTGAATTTTTAATCAAAATAGTTAATTTGAATTTGTTCACCAGTCATAATTCATGTTAACAGTACAAGTTTAAAGTAAACTAGAAGTAAAATTTGATCCCTATTGTTTGGATTTCCATCTTTGTTTCTCCACATAAAATGAAAAAGATTTTTGTTTAGTAACAAACATGTCTCCTTTTGTACTGTGTGTCCAATTTGATGACTGTTAGTTTTTTTTTAAAGGCTGGTAACCCTGCTACACTTGAATTAAGTGTAATGAAGTCATTTTTATGAGAGATTTGTTTAAAATTTTTAAATAGATTTAAATTTATCACAGTCTTAGTGGCTTCTTTTTAGCTGTTCATCACTATGAATTTTTAATTCTCCACAGAGGCAGGAAAACCATTAAACCCAACTGTTCTCAGCCTTCATCATCATAGCCCCCAAAGAATCATGCTGGATGTGACACAGAGAGCTGATGAACTTTACTCAGCTTATAAAATAAATGAACTCTATGACTACCTCACTCAGCATAAAGGTTAGTAAATTTTATGTCTTTTTATCACATTTTTATTACATATTAACTTGCTTTCATTCCTGTCCGCATCGTTTTCGTTCCTGTCCGCAAAATTTCAAATTTTCCAACGTAAAATTAAACCACTTCTGATGGTCCTAGAGATCTCAAAATTTTACCACAGATAGATCTTGGATGACAATGCATTGTATCAAAATTTCAGATCGATCGAATGTACCGTAATTAAATTAATGCATTTTTAAATCCCTTATATTAACTTCCAAATCTTGTCGTCATCTCTTGGTCGGTCGGTCGGGCGTAAAAAGGTAGTTTTTAAAAGTCATTTTTTACCTCTATTTATTCACTTCACAACTATATATTTTCTTAGTTTAATAAGTGTAGTTCATTAAAATATGCCATAAAATGTAACTATGCTCTGTTGTTAGACACCTCCATTAATGAAAGGTTATTCATAAGTTTATTGTCATGTATAATACAACAAGTGTTTTCACAACTTTTATTCCTTTTATAAATATATCTTTTTTTTTGGACCAGGTTCAGCAAGCGTCATAACTTACAAATCAATGCCTAGTTATTTAGTTGAATTTTTTGGAGTTATTGATTCTCCTCTCTCTCTCTTTCTCCCCCCACCCCCGGCCATTGTTTTTAAAAAAAATCACATGATCAATTTCCTCCTGCGTAACTCAACAGCTCAATAGTATGATTATATGATAATGTGTTTTATAATAAAAGTCTTTAAAAAAAACAAGTTAAGTAAAATTTGGTTTAAAACATAATGGTATGCCATCTAACTGCCACGGAATTCCTCACTAAACAACACAAAAAGTGACATTTTATGAAGAAGAGTTTTGAAAATTCATTTACATGATGTTATATTTCACAATTTTATTTAAATGAACAGAAATAGGATGAATGTATTTTAAAAGATTCTAAAGTAAAATTTGGAAAAAATTCTATTGCATGCCGTATCTATCATATTGTCTGCAGAAGTAATGAATGATGAGATTCAGTGGCGACTTGCCAGGGTGACACATGACAGAGCAAAGCATGAAAAGGATAAGCACAGACGCCAAAACAGCATGTTAGAAGCTTTCTCATATGCTGAAAAGGCCCTTGAGCTGAACCCAAACAGTCCTCACTGCCATAGGGTATATCATAATTACAGTACTATCTGTCAACCATAGTATTTTTTACTGAATTTACTACCTTCGAAATTAAAATACACAGGATATTATCTTATTGTGGCCACTTGTAATTCATGAAGTTATTGCAGTTTGAAAAGCCACTTGGGGGCTTAGACCATCTGGAAGAATTTTTAATTTATTTTGATCCTGTGCTTTCTTATTCAGTTGATTCCATGTATGTCTCACAGTGTGTGTCTGCCTCTAGCTTGTCTCTATTTATTCTTTGACCTTCAATTCTTCCTTTTTATCTCTGGGATTCACTTTAGGGACTGCCAGATTTTTCACTGGCTTTTACCAACAATTCCATAGTTTTATTTACTTAAGTTTTATCTTGATTTAAAAAACAAAACAAACTATGTAGTGCTAAATTAAAATCTGACAATAACCCATATATGTCACAACTTACTTGATAATAATTATCTTAATGCAGTGTTGCTCAATTATTTTCTGTCTCTTCAATAGGGAATAGGAAGAAAAAAATACATTTCGCGCCCCCCGCGCGACAGTAAATATTATCATTTGTCTATACAATTGTTATAAGTATCCCATTTCGCGCCCCCCTTTTAGGGTGCTTTACTCCCTCCACAGTGGGATGTAAGATTTTTCTTTTTAAAAAGAGTCACAGCATGCAGCAAAGGGATGCATATTAGTTACCCTTCTTCCAGCCACGCCTTTTTCTTGTCTAGGTCATTTTCGGTCTCAAAATAGATGTTTACATGGCTCTACTGAACACGTGTTCTAAAATGTCGCCCCAGAATAATAACCCAAAAACCTTGGAAAATTGGACTAGGGGAGGTTGAAAGCCAAAAATCTTCGAGTTAAGGAGATCTAAAATACATTAGTCTTATGGAATTCGGCAGGGACCTAACAATTAATGTGATACAGGGAGGTTTTCGACTTAGGGAAGTTCGACTTAGCGAGGTCCGACTGTAATTATTAGTGTTAGTTCACTTTAGTTTCTTACAATTATTGTTGTGTGGTTGCTGTTGTTTCCTACAATAATTAGACTTTTTTTATGTGATTACAGTGGTATGGTGCATTACTACACTTCACTACAGAGGGTATTGGTCTCAAGCATAAAATACAAACTGCCTTTAAAGTCAGGGAACACTTTGATGTAGGTCCTCATCAATGTGAAATCATTCACTATTTCTTCAGGGGTTAAAATTTTTAAAATTTAATATTATCTCAACTTCAAGAATATTCTTTGCATTGAGCTAAATCATGCATTATTTTAATATTTTTGAAAAAGTAAATGAATAAATTTTTTGGTGATATTATAATCATGTATGCAGATACAGAACTAGTTTTCTTTCGTTTATTTTATTTTTCAGAAAGAATAAACATAATGAGGATTTATGTGTTAAAAAATGTTAGTCAGTTATTGACATATTAAAAAACTATAGTATCACCCATAAAAAATGACAGAAGTTTTCAAAATAAATACCCATCAGATTAAAAAATAACGTAATACAGAACTTTCATTTATTTTATTTATTTATATTTTATTCATTTATTTCCCTATTGAACAATTTTATGCGGACGCTCGAAATGAGTTATTTTTTGGTGCAGTATTTTGGTGCGGTGCTTCCTAAAATTAGTAGCGTCACTGACACGACAGACGAGACGTGACATAAATTGCAAATTATTTATATTGATTATTGAAATCAGTTAATACTAAAAATGTCTTTTTTTACAAAATTAGTTGCAACCTCTATATCAATGAAGGCTCAATACTTTTTATAGGCATAATTTCTGTTTGCAGAAAGCACTTGAGCTAGATCCAGAGGATGCCATTTCTCTCCATTCCATTGGCTATTGGTGCTTTGTTTTTGCTGAGCGCCCATGGTACCAAAGAAAGATAGCATCGGCTCTGTTTGAAGCTCTCCCTGAGACAACTTACGACGAGGTAAACATTAATCAAACTAGAGCAGAAGGAAGACTTTAATTTCTTGCTAGGTTGTCTGCAGTCCTCTGACTTTGATGGTTGCCACCTTGTTTACTAGGTACCTTCACAAGAAATGCTGCATCCACTTGCAGAAGACTTTGTTATAGTCACCTTTAGCTTCTTTAGCCATAGACAATTTTTTCTCTAAGTTTTGTTGTTGGTCTATTTACTAAAGAATAAATTGGCGTACAAAATTGTGCAGCATTCTTTTTTTTCTATGAAAAATTATTTACTCCATAAACACACATAAATTATCATTATCAAAATTTGCTACACAGTAACTATTAAACTGCTGCATGGCGTCAGCAAAGCAGCACAGCCTAGAGGGAAAATTAGACATAGATGGTGTTAAATTAAGCCTTCTACCTTATGGTTTTATTGTTGTATCTTCTTTGGGAGTAAATTGTTTAGTAAAATACAACCATGTCTATTTCAGGCCCTGGAATGGTTCTTGAAAGCAGAAAAAGGTGAATTATTTATTTTCATAGAAGGGAAGAGATATATATATATATATATTAAGGCTGTAAACGATAAACTTAAAATTAATAGTTAACTTTTGAAAAATTAACGATTAATTAATCGTTAATTTCTATTAACGCCAAAAATTGAAATTTTTGTTGTCATAAGTAACATTTATTAAACGTACTTGTCTAAAATCGAAATAACACTGGAATGTCTTCTTTATATGAAATCTTTTAACCAACAACGCCTACAGACAAGTGTATTGACATTATTTGGTTCAAGTGATGAGTGGGTCTTATTGACAATATAACCAGCCGAGCTGAACAATGGTTCACATAGCTTTAGATTGTCTCAACTGAAGTTTCTGATACTGTAGAGGATGTTTGGTTTGCAGTTGATATGTAAGCAAAGTGTTAGAACCATGGTAGCAATGTTCCCTTTAAGCAGCGCCACTGCGCAGATATTTGACAGACGCCATGCAGGAGTTTAGAATCACGGCGCAGCAAATTTTGTAAAATTTTGCACAAAAATGGACGTGCAACTTTGCACACAAGTTTTTTTTTAAACTTTGCACATGGACCAACGAAGCTTAGACCTAGAGGGAACATTGCATGGTTAGCAAACAATTTCTCTCAATGGACACAATAACCTTTATCAACATTTTGAACATTCACGTGAATAGTTTAAAACCAAAATGTTCGTGTAATCGTCCGGAAATTAGTTTATATTTATAGCCCGAAATTCTTTACTTTTTGACTTCCAGTACATTTATAAGTGGTGGGTCAATTAATTGTTAAAAATTTTTTACCGATTAATCGTTAATTTCCGCAGCCCTAATATATATATATATCTAATGTTAAGATACCCAGAACTCTGTTTGCTTTAAACTGGCGGATAATTCCCCTTTTTTAAAATGAGGTTTACTTACTAGAGAGTGGCATTCAATTAAAAATTAATTGTGAAGACAAAGTTGACTATATCTTAATTAGGTACTTGGTAGTGATTTTAGTCAATGTAGAGTTATAAAATGTATTTATAAATTATGCAAAATAATTTTTTTAAACATTTCTTTTACATTCATTTCTACATAATCACAAATAAAAATGTTCTCAAAACTTTAACACCCATCCCTCCGCACTTTTTTATTTCCCATCATAGTCAAGGAAAATTTTATGTGCACCAACATCCTCATGATTGGAAAGACTCATTTACGACTTCACAACAAAGAAAAGGCAGTGGAATATTTGCAGAAAACTCTTGACTTTCAAGTCAGGACCCCAGATGATGAGCAGGTAAACTTGTACTTTTATATGATTGATTAATAATTATCAGTTAATTATTGAAATAAAATAGATTATTTTGACATTTAAAAAAAATTTAAATCTTGATTTTTTGGTATTAAAAATTAAATAAAACTCATGATTCTTGAAAACTCTAGAAACATGTTATAGACAAATGATTATTGAAAATCAGTGACTTAATGATTTGATTTTGATTTCGTGGATTGCCAGGTATACTGCTGTTTCATAATCAAAATTTAAACAAAATTATTGTTTTCTACACATTCCTATATAAGTTTGGTGAAATGACTTGATCTTTCAGTCACACAAAGAGGCTGTAGACATGTTGAGACACATGGGACATGGACATCTCCTCAAAAGTTGTCTGCACCCTGATGACGCTAGCTAGTCTGAGCCTAGTACACTAGTACTTGTCTCTGTCCAGAAGTACATGTCTGTCCAGAAGTAATTGTCTCTGTTTAGAAGTACTTGTTTGTTAATTTATCAAACTCATCCACACAAAACCATTTTTTGTTGGAACAGTAAATCCCAGTGATGTATGTTATTTATTTATATCTTTAATGTCTACACAGAAAATGAGTTTATTACATAGTAGAAACAATTCCAAGTTATGGTTTTGCTGTAATGCTCTGTCTTGACGTCTGTGTGGGTGCATCTGGAAATCATATGGACCATTTTGACTGAGCTGCAGATGAAATTGTTTCTTTTTTTTTGGTTTCCTAAAAACAGTCAAGCTTTAAAACTGTTTTAATGTTTTGAATAGCTGGCGGGAAGACAAAACATTTTCATTTTTGAAAGCACAAAAAACAGAAGATAACAGAGTTCCTACAACCTCTTGGAATTCCAGAATGTCCTAGAAATCTCCTGGAATTTAAAACAAATTATTGCTTAAATTCTGGCAAATTCTTCAAATTACACAATCTCTCCTAGAAAGTAATGAAATGGGATATTTTTTATCTGATGAAGGATTTAAAATTTTTTATTGTTCATGGTTGTTATTGTTTTCTCCATGTGTAGAGAGATATCAGGTTGTTTTTGTTTTTGTTTTTTTTAATAAAGAACTGATGATCTTTATTTTATTTTTTGAAATAACCTTTAATTTTAATCTGGAATTCGGTGCAGGAACCCTGTATAAAGTTAGTCATTGCAGCTGTCATCCAAACATTGGGGAAACTTCTAGTCATAAACCATGTGCACTTAGTATTATAAGCACACTTTATCCCTCACAGCGCAGGTTAGTTGTTAAAACAAATACTCATTGTTATCTTGAGAACTTATCCTTGTTACCTTCATGCCGTCTTCATCACTCCATGTGGCGCACTCATGTGAATATTTGAGAGCTTTACTTATTATTATTTCAATGATTGGGATTTAATGCTTTTATTGACGATTTTAACTATTTATTCAAAGAAATTTGACTCAACATTTCAATGTTAATTGTTTTATTGATTTAACAGCATTCATTTGAATTTATTGATCAACATTCATATTTTAATTTATTTAACAATATTTAGTAATGTATCTTTTATTCAGGGTAGAGAATTATAAATTATCCAATTGTGCACTTCTTGGGATGTGCATCTCATTTAGATCAAATAATGTAATACTGTGCCAAGAGGCATATCAAAATTGTGTAAATATATTTTATAGTCATACTTCACTATGAGTATTTCTGTAACCTCAAATGCGGAAAAAAGTGTGTCTTTTAGAATAAGATGAGATTGTATATCAAAAGCAGTGAACCTCTAAGAAATGGATGAAATTGTATGAAATACTCCATGAATTATCCAAGTTTCGTTTTGTTTCTATTTTGCCATATTCAAGATGCCAATGATTTTATTTGTTAATTTATTTTTTCAGGCTTGTGTGCCCCTCTGTGTTGTCTTTTTAAACATACTAATTCCTATAATTTTAACAGATCTAAGATAATTGTAAGATGAGTAAATGTAACAGTTTTATCAACACCACTTTGAATAACAGGTGGGGTATATGAACAAATAATTGTAAATAGCGTATCATATTCATAAAACTATTAAAACATTTGGGGTATAATTTTGTGTCATGAGAATTTTCATTAATTGTCCATTGATTTGTATGTTTCAGAATTATTTACATTGATGGGCCATTGTTAGAAACTGTATACATTATCAGTTAAGGATATCTAGATTTAATCCAGGGGGGAAGTTGTTTTGTGGACTGTGTTGATTCATTTCCTGAGTGTCTGTGTGACCAATATTACTATTGTTTAAAATTAAACTAGAATATGTTTGTGGGCAGTTAGCGGCAAGGGTTTTATGATTTGATATTAATAACTATGGCTTTAATTTTGGTTTATGCTAAAAGCTTTGGGGTGTGTGTTGTAGTCCTACTGATCCAATTGAATAATTGTATTAAATGTATACAGTATGAGCTGTGCAGAATATTTAGAAATACCTTGTAGGATATTTTTTATAAACCAATGTTTCTATAAATATGTGTGTATTTTTTTTTCTTTATTTCAGGAATTCCTCTTTATTTTTTCCCCCTAGTCTTTTTTATCTTAAATTTGTTTGTTTTCAAACATTTCATTTTCAAATGATCTGAATTTTTTGTTTTTGTCTGTGAATCGCAGCACAAAATAATCTCATTCCTTTAGTTATTTATTTAACTCACTCTAAGTGTATTGACTTGAGGTAATGTTAACTGCACCGGTTGTTCTCTCCCTGCAGTCACGTTTGTGGCCCATCCTGCATTTTGCAGGATCTTGTGATGGTGCTTCTATGCAAGTGACATGTTTTTAATGGAGGCAGTGATTGGATAGTGATGTGTGCTGCTGCTGCTCACATGATATCTGTGTGTTGTTAATTATTATAATCAATCAGTGCATTTAACTCAATACATCACTATTTTATTTTTTGATTCTTGAACACAGTGCAGTCAACTGAATCACAATCCTATTTTAAAAAAAAAGTTTTCCTATTTTTTAAAACATGTACTGTATAGTGAAAATATGATTGGGATCATATAGGTTTATTGACTGAACCTTTTGGATTGCAATAACTGATTTTATTTTGTTTTCTTGAAAGTCATCTATTTTAATTCTTTTTTGCCAATTTCTTTAAATGCATTCAAAATGCATTTAAACATCTGTTAACTATAAATGAAGCACTAAGTAATGTTTTCTTCAGTGATAAAAATAACCAAATTGAAGTTTGTTCATGTGGATGACTATACTATAAGTAAGACATCTCTATTTTCAAATGTCCTAGGGGCCATCCATATATTACGTACGCACAAAATTTGTATTTTTGTACCCCCCTCCCCCATTGCATCCCGTAACTTTTTCGGGCCCCCCCCTATGCGTACGAACAAATTCGCTCATCCCCCCCCCTCCCTTTTTGAAAAAAAAATAATTTTAAGCCGGAGTCAGAAGATATTGGTTTTACTCTTTGAAGCCACACGCCTAAAAAGGGGGCGGGGGTCACACATTTGTGATGAGGGGGAGGGGGGTGTATTAAGGAATGTGACGTCACATCAAAATGCGCACTAAAATATTTGAAAATGCGGCTTTGTTTTGGGGGGGGGTTAAAGTTTTGGGGCTGTCCATTAATTACGTCCCGTGATTATGGCCGATTTTCTTGCCCCCCCCCCACGTCACGCGTCGTCACTAAAAGTTAGACCCCTCTCTTTTCCAATATATCGTCACAAAAATACCCCTTCCCCCCAAAAACAACATTTTTTAATTTGAAAATTAGCATGTTTCAAATCACTTTTTTGTCATTTAAGTACATGTATGTATATAGTGTAAGGCTGCACTTTAATATCGTAACTCACATGAAGCCCATGTGAAACGTCATTAAATAAATTGTAAACAAACTAATATTTAATTGCAACTTTTATTTTAAGGTACGCGTTTTAATGTGACGTGACATTTCATAAACTACCCCCTCCCCTTCAACACAAATGGTCGAACACCTCTATGTGCGGGGATGGCCCCGCCGTCCATTAATGACGTCACGCGATTTTGGCAGATTTTTCACTCCCCCTTCCCCCTCGTCACGCGTCGTCACAAAAATTTAGACCACCCCCTCCAATATGACGTCACAAAGCTTTGCGTCCCGCTCCCCATAAAAGCTGTATTTTCTATTTGAAAAAGAGCATGTTTAAAATCACTTTTTTGTCGTTTAAGTATTTATTTCGTGTAGGCCTGCATTCTAATATCGTAACACGTGTGAAGTCATGTAAAACACCATGTAACAAATCAAATATTTAAGTGGAACTTTTATGTAAAGTTGCGAGTTTTGATGTGACGTCACATTTCTTTAACACCTCCCTTCCCCACATCACACATCGTCACAAATATGTAGACATCCCCTCCCCCCCCCACTTTCCCCTAGGTGCGTGAAATCGCCGTCCCGTTGTGTGTTTATAACAGCTAAGGCACCGGTGGGCGAAAGAGAAACTTCATCTAATTTCAAGAAATGGAAATATAAATCCGACGGATATATTTTAATAATGTGTAAACGTTTGGTCTGAATCAAATGTTAATTACTTCCAAGTAATTAAAAGTTCAAAATTTCGTTTGCAATAAATTATAAAATACTATTGCATATCAGTCTTGACTCAGTCGGTCTCAAATACCGTTTGCAGCCAGAGCGGTTTACGTTACTAGGCTTAGTATTATGCAAATTAAATGTGTTGTGCGTACGTGCACATTCAGTCGAGACCCCCCTCCCCCTGAACGCATGCATAAGCAAAATGCTGTATATTTAAGACTCCCCTCCTTGCGTACTTAATATATGGATGGCCCCCTAGTCTTTTGAAATTATCATATTTTTTGTATGTTAATTAAAGGATTCAAACTTTTGGTTTTTTATAATCCTTATTTGTCAAACAACATTAAAAGTTATAAGAACTATTGTCCTCTACGTCTTTATTGGCCAAGAGCATATTTTGAATAAAGGATTGTATATTTTTTTAAAAACTGGTACTCAATTTTTTAGCTGAGAACAAAAACTTTTTAGAGCCTCAAATATTTTATGATGAAGCTGTTCCAAAAAACAATTTATGTGCGGAGTGATACACGGTATCTAGGGGACGTGGTGGTTGAGTGGCAGCGGGCTCGACTGGCGTACTGATGGTCACGGGTATGAATCCATTTTAAGGCAAGGATTTGTTCCCGGGGCCTAAGGCGTCCCTGAGTCACCCAGCTCCGAATGGGTACCTAACACTAGTTAGGCGGCTGGAACCCACAAAGCTGTGGCCTGTGAACGCTGCATCACTTGCCAACAGATCATCTGTCATGGTCTGTGGACACAATTATCTTCTGCATAGAAGGAGCGTCTGTATAGATAAGATAAGAAGTAAGAGGTTATACGTGTATCAAGTTCATATAGAATCTGTCTAATTACTAGTCATTTTCAAGCATTACTGATTTTTAATATAAGAATTTAAACAAAGTTTAATTTTTGTTTCATATTTAAGTTAATTTATTTACAATTATATCTTGAGTGTGTCATACATAATAACATTTTAACTTTCAGGATAAGTATTGCATCATTTAATTTATTAACAATTATATCTTGAGTGTATCATAAATACATGTAATAACATTTTAAGTTTCAGGATAAATATTGCATCATTTAATTTAATATTTATTTTTGACAAATGTATTCAGCTGTTCTGTTAATGATGGGCACCCTTGGACTAATTATAACAATTGAGGTTTACATCTAAGGAACTGTGGATAGAGCCTTGTTAGATCAATTTTTAAATGCATTTTAAAAAAACAACCTGATCTACTAGTATCTGTTTTTTGTTTCTTCATAAATGTATTACTTTATTATGTTGAATAGCAGTTGTTTAAATTAGTTACTTTGAACATTCTTATTGTTGTGCTTTAAATACTCAAATCTACGACTGACATTTAAAAAATCTAAATGCAAAACAGACCTAAACCACACTATATTCAATATTTTTACTTGTAATCCACTTTTTAACTGTGAGAGAAGAAATAAGTGTTTGGGGCCCCCCCAAATTAATGGGGGGAATTAATGCACTTAAAATATATATATATATTTTTTTTTCCCAATAAATTGAACACAATTTGATTAATGGCAAATCAATATTAAATATGCTATGTTCTTAGCCTTTTTTGTCATATTTTTTTTCTAAATAATTAATTTAACATTTGAACTTGCTACTTTTAACTTTTGTTGCACATTTTTAGACTACATTATTGAAACTGTTAATTAAGTTACAAACGTTATTTACACTTATTTTTACATCATTTCGAAGGAAAATTGTGAGGGGATCTGCAGTTAAGTTATTTAAGCATTCCTGTTGGTGTAATAAGGTTAATGCATTCAAAGGATCTCAATGCATGTCAATACTCTGGCATGATATAGGACCAATCATTTGTAAAAATCCCAGGTGAAAATTTTCAAATTCATATAAAATAGAGACAGGTCTGACCATGATATATACTCTATGCCATGTAACAATATTTATTTTATTGCAGTAAATGCCACCCTATATTTTAAAACTTTTTTTTAACGTTCTGTTAGTTTTATTTGGTTTTATCTATTGTCTACTTTTTGTTTGTCTGCCTTTTTTAGTTGCCTGTCTGACTTCATTTATTTGTTCTCACCATTTTGTGCTCTATCCAATTCTTTTTATAAAAAAAACCTTTCTGTTGCCTGTCTTTTTTAATTGTATTGTAACATGCAATCATGTTGATCAGGTTTGTGAAATGAAGATATAATACTCAAGACAACTATTGGCTAAATTCTGCCTGTAAATTATTCAACAATTTCTTTTACTCTGATTTGTTTTAGGTTCATTCTGCTCTTTTCAATCAATTGTGTTAAAGGGAATTTTTTAATTTGAGTTTATAAGTAAAAAATTAATCTTGTCACCACAAGTCTATAACTTTTAAAAAAAAATATATGCACATATAGATTATATTATAATTATATCTAGCTGTTAATACCAAATCACTTAAATGATGTAAGTGTAAGTTGAGATATTAATTACATGCCAAGTTGGCTGCTGTCTGCCAACTTGAGTGGTTTGAATTCATTGAATTTATATTATATGGTAAGGGCCCAAAGCCTACATAGGCTTAAAATCATCACTGTGGCAATCATGTGGCATCAGTTATTTTCAATGTAAGATCAGACAGGTGTAATACAATTGTTAGAGTTAAAAAAACTTATGTTAAAACTGAAGTCTTAAGTGAATTATTTGTACAACAGTGATTTAATCTCAAAATTCATAGTGAGGATTTTGATTTCAGGCACTTAATTCTCAAGTTTTATGCTATCTCTGGCTTTGTTTACATTAGAAGCCTCCGTTTGCCAACTCATCACTGATTTAAGTAAGAAACTAGTTAGACAATTAAATAGAGGAGCAAAACTTGTAGAAATAGATGTGGCATTCCACAATATTTAATGCCATGTTTAACGTAGCATTCCACAATATTTAATCCACTATTTTACACAATATCTCACACAGCATCTGACACAATTCTCAATGCAGCATTTAACACTAAAATTTAAGGGAACTTTCAATTATGACTGGTGTGAATCTGATTATTAAATTTTTTTTTGGTAATATTAACATTGAGTGATATAACGAATAGTCACTAGGAACACTCAACTCTATTGGGGTCTCATCCACTTTCAACATGGAGTGATATAACCAATAGTCACAAGGAACACTCAACTCTATTGGGGTCTCATCCACTTTTAACATGGAGTGATTTAACCAATAGTCACAAGGAACACTCAACTCTATTGGGGTCTCATCCACTTTTAACGTGGGGTACTTGAAATAATGCATTTGATCTTCTTTTGAGGAATTCTGGGGATTGTTCAACCAAGTATTGGAGTTAAGTAAACCTAGTCATAGATTGTTAACACTAGATATTTATGGAAATGTTAAATCAAATACATGTAGTAGAGATTGTAAGACCATTCTATTTTGTAGAGGTCTCTTTTTTTCCCCCTTAGCCAATAGGCTATAAAGGAATAGTTAAAACTTAGCCCTATCAACTATATAAATGTGTGGCTCTTTGTACTAGGTTTTAACACTTGTTCCCCCATACCATATTGCTGTTTGGCCCTTTGTATGATGTTAACTTTTGTTCCTATGCATGTTAAATTGACTTCTAGTTAACACTTGTTTCTACGTACTAGTTAACACTTGACTCTGTGTACTAGTTATCACTTGTTTCTATATACTAGTTAACACTTGTTTCTATATACTAGTTAACACTTGTTTCTATATACTAGTTAACACTTGTTTCTATATACTACTTATCACTTGTTTCTATATACTACTTATCACTTGTTTCTATATACTACTTACACTTGTTTCTATATACTACTTATCACTTGTTTCTATATACTACTTATCACTTGTTTCTATATACTACTTATCACTTGTTTCTATATACTACTTATCACTTGTTTCTATATACTAGTTAACACTTGACTCTGTGTACTAGTTAACACTTGTTTATATATACTACTTAACACTTGTTTCTATATACTAGTTAACACTTGACTCTGTGTACTAGTTAACACTTCATCATCATCAAGTGAATTATGTTTACTCTTAAACCTATGTCAGTTTTTAAATATTTTTTCATTCTGAACAAAAGCATTGGTGGTAGGCAGTTGTTCCCATTAATCGACATGTTATGGAGATGAATACACTATTATAACTGTTTAAATAGCAAAAGAAAATGTGTGCTTGCTAACTTATTAAATGTTGGGGTACTTATTCTTTGTTTCATTGAATGCCTTCTAATAAACGAGTTGTCTTCCGGTACAAGCAACGCCCATCAAATCGTTTGTCTTTGTTTTTCATTGCTGACCATCATAGTAGTTGTTCTATTAGAGATCTATTTTTCATTGCTGACCATCATAGTAGTTGTTCTATTAGAGATCTGTTTTTCATTGCTGACCATCATAGTAGTTGTTCTATTAGAGATCTGTTTTTCATTGCTGACCATCATAGTAGTTGTTCTATTAGAGATCTGTTTTTCATTGCTGACCATCATAGTAGTTGCTCTATTAGAGATCTGTTTTTCATTGCTGACCATCATAGTAGTTGTTCTATTAGAGATCTGTTTTTCATTGCTGACCATCATAGTAGTTGTTCTATTAGAGATCTGTTTTTCATTGCTGACCATCATAGTAGTTGTTCTATTAGAGATCTGTTTTTCATTGCTGACCATCATAGTAGTTGCTCTATTAGAGATCTGTTTTTCATTGCTGACCATCATAGTAGTTGTTCTATTAGAGATCTGTTTTTCATTGCTGACCATCATAGTAGTTGTTCTATTAGAGATCTGTTTTTCATTGCTGACCATCATAGTAGTTGTTCTATTAGAGATCTGTTTTTCATTGCTGACCATCATAGTAGTTGTTCTATTAGAGATCTGTTTTTCATTGCTGACCATCATAGTAGTTGTTCTATTAGAGATCTGTTTTTCATTGCTGACCATCATAGTAGTTGTTCTATTAGAGATCTGTTTTTCATTGCTGACCATCATAGTAGTTGTTCTATTAGAGATCTGTTTTTCATTGCTGACCATCATAGTAGTTGTTCTATTAGAGATCTGTTTTTCATTGCTGACCATCATAGTAGTTGCTCTATTAGAGATCTGTTTTTCATTGCTGACCATCATAGTAGTTGTTCTATTAGAGATCTGTTTTTTCATTGCTGACCATCATAGTAGTTGTTCTATTAGAGATCTGTTTTTCATTGCTGACCATCATAGTAGTTGTTCTATTAGAGATCTGTTTTTCATTGCTGACCATCATAGTAGTTGTTCTATTAGAGATCTGTTTTTCATTGCTGACCATCATAGTAGTTGTTCTATTAGAGATCTGTTTTTCATTGCTGACCATCATAGTAGTTGTTCTATTAGAGATCTGTTTTTCATTGCTGACCATCATAGTAGTTGTTCTATTAGAGATCTGTTTTTCATTGCTGACCATCATAGTAGTTGTTCTATTAGAGATCTGTTTTTCATTGCTGACCATCATAGTAGTTGTTCTATTAGAGATCTGTTTTTCATTGCTGACCATCATAGTAGTTGTTCTATTAGAGATCTGTTTAAAATGATCTTACACTTAAAGTGAGTTACCAAGAGCAAAGTAGTAACCATACATAAAGCAATTAATTCTAATTTAGAAATACAACACAAAGATAACTTAATACAACCCTCAGATAGACATAAAGATAAAAACACCTTTCTTATTCCGTATGCAAGAACAAACACATACAAGTTTTCCTTCTTCCCGTCCGGAATTCGGGCGTGGAATGGGTTGCCTGAAGAATCCAGGAAAACCAACACTTTATCAACATTTAAATCTCTAATAAAAATGCAAGACTAAACACAAACCATAGATAAGCGTAGGACGCAATAATCTTCTGTATAGAAGGAGCGTCTGTAAACAGATAAGATAAGATATGTTCAACACAAGAGAAGTCCTCAATGGTATCAAACAATGTTTAGGTATTTAAATAAATATACATTATCCCTATATATATTGCGCCTAAGCGCGTCCGAAGCCGTGTGTGTGCGTGGGTGCTCGCTATGCGAGGTAACTCCCGAAAATAAAATAAATTATTGAAAATTAAATAATAAACATTTTGGTGTCGAGATTGACAAGACTGCGTTTCTCGCTATAAAATATTGTGATTTGACGTAATAGTTCGAGCTCATATTAAGTTGTAAAATGGAAACAAAGTAAAAAGAGCCGCGGTTATTTCAATGAAATGTGATTTTTTTTAATGGTACTATCTGTTTGTGTGTTTATGTTTGTGTGTATAAGTGTGTGAATAAAGTGAGTGTGTGTGTGTGTTTACGTTGTGAACTAAATGTGATGAAACGGTTTATTTTTATGTCTGATAATGTTGTGCCTCTAACAAGAATTCGTATACTTTTTTTGTAAAAAGTTACAGAATTAATATTTGTTTGCAAATTACATCCTTACACTGTTTTCTTTTATGTATTTTCGAGATGTATTTTATTCAGCCGTTCGAAAAATTTATTTGCTTTGGTCTTTCTACAGATGTCTACATTTATGTTCAACGTTAATCTACCTAACATTTTTGATTACAAACCATAGTCATTGTTTTTTTAGCGCAATATTTTAACAATATTTATATACTATTATTTTCTATTACTTTCTTTATTATCAAATACACAGTAACATTTTACCACTTTTCTTTATATCTTTTATATGTTTAATTTAAATACTTAATGTATTTGACATTATACAAGTTAGTTCTAAATAATCAAAGACTAATCAAATACTAACAATGTATTCAATGCATTAGAGAAAGAAAGCACATGAGTGAAACCAGATACCAAACACTATAGCTTAGCCACTGTTAATATTCTTTTTGCCTAAATTAAGTCAAACATGCTAGGTAAGTTATATTTATCAATGATTCTTAGGTGGGATATTTATTTTCCTTCGGTGCTTAAATAGTTTACACGATTTTCTTTTTCTGGAACTATTGCTCCATAAACTTCCCCAAGGAAATAGAAGGAATGAAAAAAAAATCGGTACTGTTATAGACGAAAATGGATTATATATAGGAGTTATATGCACGGACCAATGAGTGTGGTTAATAAGTGGAACAGTTATTTTTATATTGAGTACAACTTTATGACCTTTTGAAATGTATCATTTATTGGTGGGGTAAGAGTCAATAATATCGCCCAACCCTGGATGACATAAACACTATAGCTTAGTAACTGTTTTTATACTTTTTGCATAGATTAAACTAAATCAGCAGGGTAAATTTTAAGCCCAGACCTTGCGATTCAAAATGTTTCTTTAAAACAAATAAAACCCATGCACACCTTACTTAAGCATCAAAATTCACATACATAATATGCTTTTCCCATTAAGAAATCATTGCTAAGAAAGGTATTTAAGAGCTTACAAAACTAAAACATTCATTAAAAAAATAGTTACATTTCTAGAACAATGAGTTGCGTGGCACAAACTTCAGGTATAAACTGTACGGTTCTTAAAGGTATAAAAATATTTAGTGTAAAGACATATCGCGGCTATTACGACTCATATTTAGGTTCTAGCTTCAGAAAGTGCGTGCTCAAGCGAAAAAATACACTAACAGCAACTGATATTTAGACATAACAGCTTCATTTTATTTGAGCAATATTATGCAACGAGGATAAATTTTTGTATAAAGACTGATTTCAAAGGCAGATCATGTTGTTTACTAAATGGCAGTTTTCTATTAAGCTGTATACACTTTATTGAAAAAAATTATTTTTAAATTATTTTGATTTAATATCAAATGCCTACAAATATATGTTATATATTAAGACCATTACCAAATATGTCATTTTATAAGCTAAAAATGCTACAACGAAAAAAAGGCTTAAATACAAATACAACGAAAAGTAATCCTTTATTTTAGTGGAACAAGTATCTGCCAACTTATTGCTTTGTGAATACTAGAAGAAACGAGTGGAAAGTCCTTTCAAAATGACTCAATTTATTAGACAATCAATCTCTAACAATTTATGTTTTTATGTTAATATTCGTGTGAAAATAAAATAAGAACCATACACCCGTAAACCATATTTCCACCCTCCACTAAGCATACATATTCAAATAAATATTTTCTGGCTCAAATAATAATTTATTCGTCTTAAAATAATTTCATGCTTAAACTATACAATGGAATTGGTGTTTTTCAGAGCATTTTCCTAGAACCAATAGAATCATATGGAAATATATATATTTTTTTTTATTCATGTGAAAATAAATTGAGCCTTGCCGATTAGATTTGTATAACTGTTAAGTACCTTTCATATTCTGTAGGAGTATATTATATATAGAAAAGCATGCGTTATTAAAGCAGAAATACCAAAATTGATGGTTAATATTTAAATTCATCATACTTTCTATTTTCTCGACACACATATCGTGAATTTTATAAGACGTGTTTTGATTTATCACTACCCTAATTTCATGATTCATTTACATTCAATTTTAAGGAAATTTGAGACCCAAAACAAAATAAAGTTATTTTTTAATTGTGTCTACCACTGTTCTGGCAAAAGTTACACTAACAGCAACTGATATTGTGACATAACAACTTGATTTTATTTGAGCAATATTATACAACGTTGATAAAATTTTGTATACAGACTGATTTTTTAAAAACTATTCTGTTTTAAAATCAAATGCCTACATAATATATGTTATATATTAAGCCCTAAATTATATGTCATTTTATAAGCAAAAAAGCTACAATGAAAAAAGGCTTGAATATAAATACAAAGAAAAATAATCTGTTATTTAAGTGAAACAAGTATCTGCCAATTTATAGCTTTGTTACTATGCTAAAAAAATATCCTATTCGTCTTGAACTATTTCTTAATTAGCTTATAAAATGGAGTGGGTGATTTTTAGAGCTTTTCCCTAGAACCAAAGGAATCAAAGATATTGTTTTAATTTTTTGATTTATGGAAAAAGAAATTTAGCCTTGCCCATAAAATTTTTGTAAATGTTAATGACCTTTGTTATTCTGGTAAAGTATATCGAGAAAAGCGTGCGTTATTAAAGCAGAAATACCAAAATTGATGGGAAATATTTAAATTCATCATACTTTCTATTTTCTAGACACACATATCGTGATTTTTATAAAGAAGGGGTTTGATTTATCACTACACTAATTTTCTGATACGTTTACACTCATTATTAAGGGGAATGTGAATCTCAAATCCAAATAAAGTTATTTTCATTGTGCCTACCCGTAGCATCGCACGGGCATTGTTCTCGTACCCCAATATAGGTGCCACCTGCATGGTGTCCACAATGATGTCAACTAGGGTCCCTTGTACACGTCACATGTGTGATGTCAACCAGGCTTCCCTGTATAGTTGTCACGTGTGTGGTGTCAAACAGGCGCCCCTTTATATATGTCACGTGTGTCAAACAGGCTTCCTTGTATAGATCTCACGTGAGTGGTGCCAAACAGGCGCCCCTTATATATGTCACGTGTGGTGTCAACCAGGCTTCCCTGTATAGATGTCACATGTGTGTTGTCAAACAGGCGCCCCTGTATAGATGTCACGTGTGTGTTGTCAAACAGGCGCCCCTGTATAGATGTCACGCGTGTGGTGTCAAACAGGCGCCCCTGTATAGATGTCACGTTCACGTGTGTGGTGTCAAACAAGCTTTCCTGTATAGATGTCACCTGTGTGGTGTCAAACAGGCTCCCCCGTGAACACGTCACCTGCGTGGTGTTTACATCAGAATGGCAACAACAGGCAAGGTGTGAGAGGCATGGAAAGAAACCTTTTGTCAAAGTCAATGACACGGTATGTTTGATGAACATCTGTGCCTTCCAATTACAGCGATGACGCCGTCTTTTTAAATAAAGAAAAAATCAATGACGACGATGAATTCCAGGGCAATGGCCCATTTTGTATACAGGCCTACTATGTACTTACAGTGGCGTATAGTCCTCACTTTCTTTTTTAATAAATAGGGGGGAGGGAGTGGGGGTTAAATTAATTACACTAATTAAAATCTCCACACATCGTGCGCAACCAAGGTTAACGAGAGTCGAGTCAATAATAAAACCCTACCCTTAGCTAGTTTACTATTAGGCAACTGACTAATTCAACATTGGACACTAGGCTAATTTAACATTGGACATTAGGCTAATGCAGGGGTGGCCAGACCTGTAGTAAGTAAGAGCCATTTTAAAATATTTAAAAAATGGTTAAGAGCCTCAATGAAACACTATGGGATAATAAACATGGCTTGGAAATCTTCAAGTAATCTTTGTAACATATCTTTCATCAATTGGACGCGAGCCGCAATGTGAACAGAGAAGAGCCGCATGCGGCTCGCTAGCCGTGGTTTGGCCACCGTTGTGCTAATGTAACATTGGACACTGGGCTATTTTAACATTGGCATTGGGGGTCGTCCATAAATGAGGTCACGCACTTAAGGGAGAGGGGGGGCACACATTAGTGACAATGTGTGACGAGGGGGTGTTTGAGAAATGTGACGTCACATCAAACCTCGCAACTTTAAATAAAATTTCCACTTAAATATTTGATTTCTTACAATTTATTTTATAACGTCCTACATGGCTTCACGCGTGTTACGATATTGGAGTGGAAGCTACACTAAATACATACTTAAATTACTAAAAAGTGATTTCAAACATGCTCTTTTTTAATTAGAAAATACAGTTTTTATTGGGGCGGGGGGCGCAAAGCTTTGTGACGTCATATTGCTAAGTTTTTGTGACGACACGTGAAGAGGGGGGAGGGGGAGTGAAAAATCGCGTGACGTCATTTATGGTTGGCCCCTCGGACACGGCTATTTTAACATTAGAGACTAGGCAAATGAAACACTGGACACTATAGGCTAATGTAACATTGTACACAAGGCTAATGTTACATTGGACTCTATGCTAATTTAACATTGGGCACTATGATGTAGACAGTGACGTTGGAAGTGAGGAGGAGGAAGGAGCTCTTGGAGACACTTTCTCTTAGGGGCCGTCCATAAAGTACGTCACGCTATTTTTTGACAATTTTTACCTCCCCCTCCCCCTGTCAAAAATCTCGGACCGCCCCCCCCCCTAAAGTACGTCACACTTTCGAACAAAAATTTTGTTTTTTATTTACAAAATAATTAAAATGTAATATAAAATACCGTGACGTCACACATGGCCGGACCCCCACTCCCTCCTGTCACAAATTGTCACACTTTCTTACATCCCCTCACCCCTCTGGAGCGTGACGTACTTTATGGACGGCCCCTTAAGAGGTGCTCAATACCAGACTCTACTCTTGCTCCACGATCTTCCACCTCACCCATCGTGATCACAGTGACCTACCCGTATTTTAAAAGAACGTGTTTGCCTAAAAAATGGATGGCCTGTAACTTAAAGCATGGGGACCTAAGTAAAAGTTTTGTTATTTGCTGTCTCAGCAACTGTTAAAACGTTAATTTGGCTCAGAGTGAGATAGTTTGTTTCACTTTTTTATCAATTCTTTTTATTCAGCTTTGAGTGGCACAGTGTCTTGCTTTGCCACTTCTTATCTTATCTGTTTCTATACATAAGATTATTGCGTCCTGCGCTTATCTATGGTTTGTGTTTAGTCCTGCATTATTATTAGAGTTTTAAATGTTGATAAAGTGTTGGCTTTCCTGGTTTCTTCAGGCAACCCATTTCGCGCCCGAATTCCGGACGGGAAGAACGAAAATTTGTATGAGTTTGTTCTTGCATACGGAATAAGAAAGGTGTTTTTATCCTTATGTCTATCTGAGGGTTGTATTAAGTTATCTTTGTGTTGTATTTCTAAATTAGAGTTAATTGCTTTATGTATGATTACTACTTTACTCTTGGTTCTTCTATCCTCTAGTGTTTCAAGGTTTAATGATTTAACTAATGGTGTTGTTCTAGTCAGTTTTGAATATTCTTCAGTAATGAATCTGGCAGCTCTTTTTGGATTTGTTCTAGTTTATCAATGTTTTCTTTGGTGGATGGGTCCCATACAGAAGATGCATATTCTAGTACAGATAGTGCAACTATGATAGACTTACCTATTGTATGAGCCAAACACTTGGAAAGTTGATTAGAGTCATGTATTAACCAGAGGCGTAACTGGGTTTTTGACGCCCTTGGCTAATTTATTTTTGGCGCCCTTTATTTAAAAAAAAATAATTAGAGATTTATCGGCGCTCTTTTGAACTGGCGCGCCCCTTGGCAACTGCCCCAATGCCAAGCCGTTGTTGCGCCACTGGTATTGACCATCTATAATCTAAATAAAAATAATTTTTGTTTGTAACGTCATGTCAAGCCCACGCTTATACCCTGTTTAAATAACATACATTAAAAAAAATTAATTGCACGCAGAATCATAATATTATTCATATGTTAGAGTTACAATACATGTATTATATATAATATTGCAAAGACTACTTTTGTTTCATATTAACATTGACACGGTTCAAGCAAAACCCAACTAAATTTCATTTCAATCGATAAAGGTTTTAATAAAAGGTAAGTAAATGATATGATACAAGAAAAGGCTATAGGATATAGGTACTTAAAACGGTGCTCGTCTTTAAACATATCAGACCACAAATAAAGAATTTTTCAATTAAGACCACCAGCCTTATTATTTATGGGGCCGCCCATAAAGTACGTCACGCGCCGAGGGGGGGGGAGGGGGTGAGGGGGTCTAAGAAAGTGTGACACTTTGTGACAGGGGGGGGGGTCAGGCCATGTGTGATGTCACACATTTATTATTTTTAGTATTTTAAAAAAAAATGTATATATATTTTTTAGTAGAATAGCTTTAAAAATAATTTTCAAAAATTTTGTGAAACATTAGAATTAGTTTTATGTCAAAATAGCATTGAAATGCGTATCTCCTGAATGTTTTGTTCATAAATCTGAATTGGATACAGCAGGACTGATATCGAAGAATCAGGAATGGTTTGACAATCATGTTAGCACCAGCCAATATTTCACTCAAATTGTTATTAAATATCAGGACATGAAATGTTGTGACAAAGCACAAAGCTCATATTTTAACGTTTTACCTTAAAGATTCTTCCCCTCCTCCAATCCCAAAACAACCAAACAAATGATGGGCTCAAAGCTTAAGAAAGAGCAGATGCAGATTCTCATAAATTTCCTTCCTTGTTTGTAGCTCAAACTCTCAAATTTGATGAAATTATGTCAAGATCAACAGGAGCTTTCAAAGTACAACCATATGATTACCAGCTTATTTGATCGACTTTGCAAGGTATGTCACTCATATTTTGCCTCACAAACAATGTTGAAGAAACATGGAGGACAACACAGAGCTCGGGCTCAGGAGAATGTGCCCACCCAAACTGTTCAAGAATTAACTCAGATAAAACGCATCCGTCCTTTGAGAATCACTTCTAGAAGTCAAAGAGAACCCATGGCAGTTATTGCCATAGGAGAAAATGCACATACAGAGGCTGTAGAGTGGCTAGATGAGGACGAGTTGATCTGTCTGCAATTATCCTTCCAGGAAACGATGATTGTGAAAGATTGATGTCAGTCGTACTCGTAAGTATGGATGAACACAGATGATGTCCAGGGAATATTTTTGAATGAAATATAATTCATAGGACCATAATAAACAGATTAAATATAGCACAAGAATTGGTCACATAATTTGTCAATCTAGTCTTTTTTTTAGTCGAATTGTTTTGTATCCTTTTTATTATGTATTTTAAAAAATCCGGCTTCGGCTCCGGCAGGATTTCACTTCATAAATCCGGCTGGCCAGTAGATCCCTAATTGATATATATATTCATAATAATAATGGCCCCGGAAAATCCGGAATCCAGCCATTTTAACAAATCTGATTCCGGCTCCAGCCGGATTTCACTTCATAAATCCGGCCCACTTCAGCTCCAGCCGGATTTCAAAATTTTGAATCCGGTACATCCCTACTTTTAAGTGGAAATTTTATATTTTAATACAATTTAATAGTGAAGTGTATTTTAAGTATTAAATTAAATATTTTAATTAGGTGTTAATTAAATTTTTTTTGGAAAGTGTGACATACTTTAGGGGGGGGGGTCCCGAGATTTGTGACAGTTTGTGACAGGGGGGAGGGGGGTAAAAAATAGCGTGACGTAGGCCTACTTTATGGACGGCCCCTATGGTGTTCGTTCGTCCGTCGATACGACGAGGACCACTCTAGTCATCCGAGGGTTGTCTGTGCGTGCGCAGATGGCTGATTAGGCCGATCCTTGCACGAAAGGTTCGGGAACAGAAGGGACAAGGAACGAGTGCGACATCTCCTGGAGGGTTTACAGCATGGGCCTTTCGGGCTTGCCTCTTCTTTTCTGCGGCGGTGATCCGGTTTGCCTCGCATGACCCGGCACCTTCGTGGATGGAAGAGCGCCAGGTGGATCGGTCCATTGCAGCTCGTTCCCACGTGTCTGGATTGATGGCAAACGCTTTCATTGAGGCTTTTAGTGTGTCTTTGAAGCGTTTCTTTTGCTAAACGTGCGACCGCTGGCCATACTGGAGCTCACCATAGAAGATTCTCTTTGGCAGTCTCTCGTCTGGCATTCGGACAACGTGCCCTGCCCAGCGAAGCTGGGTCTGCATCAGGAGGGTGAAGATGCTGGGGAGACCTGCCCTGGTCAGTACCACTGTGTCTGGAATTTTGTTCTGCCACTTTATGCCGAGAATCTTCCTGAGGCTTGTCATATGAAAGTGGTTAAGCTTTCTTGCATGGCGCTGATAAACAGTCCAAGTTTCACAAGCATATAGCAGTGTGGGGAGCACCACTGCCCTGTACACTTTCAGCTTGGTCTGGATGGTAATGCCTCTTCTGTTCCAGACATTAGGGTACAACCTGCCAAAAGTGGAGCTGGCTCTAGCAATTCTGACGTTCACTTCGTCATCGATGGTGACATTTTGAGACAGTGTGCTGTCTAGGTATGTGAACCGGTGCACTGTGTTGAGTCTCTGGCAGTTGACAGTGATGTTGGGCTCTACGTAGGGCCTTCCAGGCGCGGGCTGATGGAGGACCTCAGTCTTCTTAGTGTTGAATGGTACCTATATACTGGTATACAATTGTACTGAGCTTTTTTGGTCACTATCACTGTTACTATCATTTCGTGCAGTTAATGATAATGTTGCAGTCTCTTTCTGCTAGAAATGTACATTATTTGTACAATTAAATTGTAATTGCAAAACACGAAAACCTGGGATTATTATTTTTTTGGTGATGTTTCGAAAATTCAATGTTAATTTGTTTTTTCGTTACGATATAACATGGAAAAATGGGATCGGGGTGAGAATTAAGCTAGCCTATACGGAGTGTTTGCACCTTTAAGAGGTACGAACGCAGTATCAGCAAAATAAATGCTACTTATATGAATGACTCAGCAATTTCCTTTTGACTTATGAAAGAAAATTTCACATTAACTAAATGTACGTATTTATGGAAGTTAAAGTTAACTTTTAACATTTTTAACAATCTATAAATTATATTAATAAGAAGTAATTTTTAATAGAAAATAACACTTAAATATAAATATAAATTACTTTCATTTTTGACAGGTTTTAAATATGTATTTTTAAGGATAGTTTTATTTTGGCCGTAAGTCGCAAATGAGACCAGGGCATTCAGGTGAACGACCCTGACAATCACAGAGTCAGCTGTGATGTCAGATTTTACGGGCACAACATTTCATTTTTTAAGACCTACAAGGTAAAAATGTGTATTCATTTCTATGAAATAAATTGCTTAATTTTTTTTCACTTGTTTCAATCCCATGTCTATTTGAATAAGCTTCTTTGTTTTCTTTACATACAAGGATGAAAATGGAAATGTAACTTCTGTAGGATCAGGCGTAAGGTACAAAAATAAAATTAGTAAATGAGTCGACTCTGAGACTGAGACATATCTACTATTGCTAATTACTAACTTAGCTTAGGCTAAGTAATTTAAAATCATAATTAAATTAGGTTAAAGACTGTTTCGGGTCCTTCATTATTCAGTAATATATTAAAATAAACTTCTTTGACATGGACATGGTTTAAATCAATTAATATAATTTAAAAACTTGTTATTCCGGTACACCCATACTATTGAATATAATTTAAAAACTTGTTATTCCGGTATACCGATATACCGTTGCTGTTGTCCCTACTAACCTACTACTAAATTACTAAACTACCCATTAAAAATTATTATTATTAAAGGCATTTATTAATTAGCAACTATTGACTATGACTAACTATGAATAATGAAGTAATGAAGCTTTCATTCAATATTTATAATATTTTAATTTTGAATTTAGGTGGAGTTACTCAGATTCATACAATATTGTAAGGGAATTTCTATTAGTATTACTAGTAATAGTAATAGCATTACTAAATTACACTTAAAACTGCATATATATTAATTCATATTATAAATAAATTATATTTATATTATTTGTCTTTCATAACTTCATAATCTATTTAATTTAATATTGATGTTTTTTGGCAATCCTCCGAATCCCGGTCCCAAATTATTTTGTGTGTGTTATACTGTTATCACATAAATATGCTTAGTTACTTAAAGAAACATCTCTGTTATAAACAATTGTGTCATTATTGACACCATTTAGTGGCCGCGGTGTTCTAGCAGTAGCGCGCTGGACTGCCGAACCGAGACAGAAGAGAGTCACGGATTCTATTCTTGGTGCTGGCAAGGCCCCGGGGCATTGTGCTAGCCACACAATCGCTTGTTCGTTAGTGGTGGCTAAATAAAACTTGTGAATGCTACTTCACATGCCCCATAGTCCGTAATGGACTGGAAAGGGGATTATTATTATTATAATATATTATATTATTATTATTGACACCATTTTGTTAATCAGCACAAATTTCAGCGTATTTTCATATTATAAAAAATAATTATTCCAAGTGAATCAGCTGCTCCGATATAAATTACTTTCTTGTTTTACCTTTAGCGCAACAGTCACTACTAGGGCTGTCAATATTGTTGAAATAAATAAAGGTAAAAAAATGATTTTTAAAAACCACGTTTTTATAAGTGGACTTAAAAGATGAAAATAATTTAAAACTTATAAGTTCAAGTACTTCGATTTAATATGACTAAAAACGTGGGGCGGGCGCTTATGAGGTTTAACATATGCGGTTCACTCATTCTCTCACTTATAGATCTCTCTTTTGCCTTCTAAATTAGAAATCTTTAATTTTTATACCAAACACCCGCCCCACGTTTTTAGTCATTAAATCGAAGTACTTGAACTTATAAGTTTAAAATTATTTTCTTCTTTTTAGTCCACTTATAAAAACGTGGTTTTTAAAAATCATTTTTTTACCTTTATTTATTTTATTCTTTTTAGTCCACTAATAAAAACGTGGTTTTAAAAATATTTTTTTACCTCTATTTATTTTACCAAACACCTCATCAGCCCCCGCCCAACATTTATAACAAAGCGGTGAGGTCACGGGGTGAACTCGCCACGTGAAATTAAACTACGGCAGGCGGGTACAGATGCTTATATAAAGATAAACTAAGAAATGCATTAATTTAATTACAGTACATTCGATTGATCTGAAATTTTGATACAATGCATTGTCATCCAAGATCTATCTGTGGTAAAATTTTGAGATCTCTAGGACAATCAGAAGTGGTTTAATTTTACGTTGGCAGATTTGAAAAATTGTTGGACAAACAATGCCACAGGAACGAAAGCGAGTTAATAAAACGTGGTTAAAATGATGCCCGAGTACCCGTCCAAATTTCGAACAGGTACCCGGGTTACCCGTTCAAAACATCGCATATTTTCCCCATCATGACCAAGATACAATGCTAACTAGCCACCTTCCATGCACCTCATTTCACACAGTAGCCACACTGCCAATGTCTTAGGGGCCGTACATAAGTGACGTCAAGCAATTTTGGCCGATTTTTACCCCATCCGTCACACGTCACAAAAACTTTGACCCCTCTGCAATATGACATCACAAAGCATTGCCCCCCACCCCCCAATAAAAGCCGTATTTCCATTTTGAAAATGAGCATGTGTCAAATAACTTTGTCAGTTAATTTTGTATTTAATGTGAAGTTGAACTCTAAAAATCGCTACACACTTAAATCCATGTAAAACGTCATTAAATAAATTTTAAGCAATCAAATGTTTCAGTGGAACTTTTATTTAAAGTTGCGCGTTTGATGTCATATCACATTTCTTAAACACATCCGTCCCCTCGTCACAAATGTGTGACCTCCTCCCCTTTGGAACGAACCTTTATTCATCTTACACTGTTAGTAACTAATTTATTGACTTTAAAAGCTGACAAATTTTGGTGTATTATTAAAATCATTTTTTGGGCAAGGCACACGGGGTAATGAGCACACGAAACACAATCGAATGGAGGGAGGAAAGGGGGGGGGGTAGATAAACAACATTAACAATCGGAAACCCTATGTCGGCGTATTTCAACGATCAAAGTTAGTGTCAAAGCAGGGGTATTTTTATTAACAAAACCAAACACGGCCTCTTTCATCTTTATGCCGACGTCTTAACCATCTTACACTGTTAGTAACTATTTAATTTATTAACCTTAAAAACTGACCACCTTGTACGCATTATTGACATCAGTTTTTCTAGGCCAAAACTTGTTAACGAACACAAGAAACCAAGTGAATGAAAAGGGTGCTGTTATAGCAATGTAAATCTTTACTAAAACAAAGGTTTGAAAATAATTTGGGGTAGATCTAAAGAAAAAAAAATCAAGCTTGCAGAGTTAAGATCTGAAATGTGTCAGCAGAAGACACTGCTTTCTGTTTCAGCAAAGAAAGTGTCACTTCAACCGAGTCAAGTTATGCCTTCTCTTGGAATATTTCTGCTGCTAAACGACCTTATTCTGATGGGGACTTCATTAAAAAGAATATCGAGGACGGAATTTTAATAGTACTGTAGATCCAAATACTTCCAGACTTCGGATACTGGTAACACAAATTCCAATGTCACGCCACACCACTGAGTGACGTATAGCAGACATTAACGCCGATATTGAAAGAAAACGAGTAACGATTTAAAGAACTGTCTAGCATTCAGTTTGGCTCTTGATGAATCAACAGATATTCAAGATACGCCACAATTGGCGGTGTTCCTTTGTACTGTTTCCTTAAACGTGGCTATAAGAGAGGAGCTACCACTCTCACATGTCTGAAGTGAAATATCCTTAACTTAAAAAAGCTAGTTTCAGACTTGTATCCGTTTTCTGTATAACCTACTGATGTACTCCACAAATCAAAGCACCGAGCAGTAAATTGCAACCAGCCTCCGACTAAACTTCTTCGCACCACAACTACTAGCTACCACAATTACTAGCTACCACAACTACTAGCTACCACAACTACTAGCTATCACAACTACTAGCTACCAACCAGATTAAAAGAAACTTGCTAGTTCAAAGGCTTCTCAGCAGAATCATAGCAATTCAGGTTCACTATAATTATGAGTCTAAATCAGTGTGTTTCTATTCATAAATTACATATTCAAATATTTGTCTACGAGCAACAAAGCCCATCTAAGGACGTTCTGCCACCGTTCGGTGGCATGTTGTAACTCCCCACCAACAGCCGTCTCGACCGGCATACATGTGCATCACGTCAATAATACTATTCATTTTAGTTAAAATAAATAACTCTTAAAGAAAGAGCTTTTGACTATAAATCCCAACGCGCATAACTCAAAATAAAATCTTGGAAGAAATACTGCACCAAAAATAACTCGTTTTGAACGCCCGCGTAAATGTGTTCAATACAATTGGCTGTAGTAGTCATATGTGTTGGAGGAACCAATCGCTATGGATGACCGCACGGAACATAGCCTTTTATTAATAATAATAATAATAAATTGATTATTTATATAGCGCTGTATCCCAGTAAGGAACTGGGCTCACAGCGCTTTACATGAAAGAAATAACATACCTATAAATATTAAATTAACTTTCATATCATAACGAACACAAAAATTACAGTACATTATACATAAGCTACGTTAATCATTTACAAGAAATGTTGTTTCATTAATTTTGAAAATAAATGTTGAAAAGATGTGTCTTAAGTGCAGTCTTGAAGGACTTGGTTGTTTGAATACTATGTATGTGTAATGGTAGAGAATTCCATTGTTTGGCTACACAAAAATCCTATTATATAGGATTGTGTAGCTCAGGGTTCTCCAAACTACAACCCAAGGGCCAGATGCGACCCGCGAGGCCCTCTCATCCGGCCCCTGGAGACCTGTTAATCTCAAAAAAGAAAAATGGAAGATATTATTTTTACCTGTAGTTTACCACAAAACTGTGTGTAGTCGGCCCCCAAACTGATGTTTGACAGTTAATGTGGCCCTCCGCAGAAAAGTTTGGAGACCCCTGGTGTAGCTGTAAAGCATTTATTTCTTCAACATACAGTTAGGGCTAAAACAATTAAAATGTTTAAAGCATTAAATCACAATAAAAATACTGTACTTTAAAAAAATCATGAAAGGAATTTTTCGATGCGGCTCTCGACAATTTTTTAAACTGCTAAAATGGCTCTCGGTTACAACGTGCCTGGCCACCCCTGGTCTAGACACTGTCCAGTGTCAGTTTTGCCATGCTAAATACACTTTAAAAAATTTTCTTAATGTATTTATAACAAGTTCAGATTGAAGCATATATAATTGAAATTTAAATTATCTTTATTTAATTTAGTTTTAGATTTAGGTTTTTAATTTTTGCTCTAAATACTGTGTTCATTGAAGATCAGTATAACTTTACGTATGTTTACTGGGTAAATTTTCCCTGCTTTTATGAATAGTGCTGGTGTTGATTTAGATCAGGGGTGGCCAGGCCTTTAGAAGCTGGTAGCCATTTTAAAATATACACAAATTTTGAAGAGCTGCTTGGATGCACTATGGGTAATTAAACCTGGCTTTAATATATTCCAGTAATACTAGTAACATATCTTTCATAAATTGTATGCGAGCCACAATGTGAACACCGAAGAGCAGCATTGCATTTTGGCCACCATTGATTTAGATGTTTGCATTGTTCTGCATTGCAAAAACAAGTGTCTCTCTGTCTCTATTACAGTGGAACCCACTTAACTCGAGCCCGGTTAACTTGTCAGCTCTATTAAGTTGACGTTTTTTATTGGAACCGCCAAATTCTCTCTTTGTATTTGCATTTTCTCATTGGTTAATTCGATTATTTTAAGTCGCCGAACCCTAATACCCTGAGCACAAAAGAGGGCCAAATTTGCCACTTAGCGTTGGTTATCTCGACCTCATGACCAATCGCCAGATTTTGAAAATGTTAGATGTTATTTTTTATAACCAAAGGAAGGCATGAAATTTCTAAGACATTTCGTTTCGTATGGAATAACAAAATGTACAGTGTGCAGACTTGTTGTCATTGGCAACCATTCATCCTTCAACCTCATTTTGACTCTATTACTACTGCTTTGTTCTTATTGTTTCATTCATAAGAAGTGTCCGTGTGCAAAAGCCATTTAACTATTGGTTAGAATTAATTAATGTCAAAGTTGAAGGTTCAAAAGGAGTTCCTAATTTATTTTTGTACATTTTTATAGAGAAGAGTTCGCTTTGTCATGAGTCATATATAGGTCATGATAGACAAGCAAATAACGGCAACGCCTTTGTGTAAAAAAAAACCTCCAAAAACACGGGCATGTACATTCTCATTTATTAGCGCTAGTGATGGGACAATACTAAAATCATAGGGTGCTTACTGTAAACAAGGCTCCCCAGAATTTAAAATATATAATATAACAGACTACAGACAGTTTACCCACTCTCAATCTCCCACACCATTGTTGCTGGTTAGTCCGATTAGCATCAAGTTACGGAAGGAATTCCATCGTAAACTGAGGGGATGGACCCAAGGAAGATGGTTTGGAAGAGAATGGTTCGGGGACAATGAGGGGATGTGTAGGTTACATGGGGTGGGTTATTTATTTGTGTAGCTTGTAAGGAAAGTCGCGCAAGTGCCTTCCAAGGCATAGTATTGCTCAATCTGGGAATCACCACGAGAGAAAAAATACGATGTCACCAGTCACCAGTGGACCCTGCGCGCGCGCGCGGTGTGGCGGGAAGGAGTAGATGAATTCGTTATAGTTATGTTCTAGGAAAAAAAACTGCGCTAAACGCAATAAAGGGTTACATTTAAACTTAAACGGTCCTTAAAACCGAACAGTCTTAACAACCTTAGGAAAGAGTGAAGAAATAGGGTCTCGATATTCCGATACGATTCCGATTAATCGTCCCATCACTTATTAACGCACATCATGTTTATAAAGAAATTTCAAAGGCATGTTAATATTTTGCCGCCATATTGGTTTTTGTTTAACTCGATGATCGGTTATCTCGGCGCCATTTTTCATACCCCGAGGCCGTCGACTTAACCGGGTTCCACTGTATAAAATGTCCTCAGAAGGGACAACTTGTCTTCTAAATTGCTTGATGTTCAAGTCTTTCTAAAGTTGGTATCATGTTATGAATTAGGTGGAAGGTTGTTTCTTTTGCTGTAGGTTTTATTTCTTACACGCTTTTATTTTATATGTAGATTTTAAAAAAGTATCTTCTATTGTTAATTCAAATTGTATCAACCACTTGAATCCCTTCTGGTGTTTTTTTTTAAAAATTGATCTCTCAAGTGATTTTAAATTTCCGGTTTGTTTTATTAACTAAAATGTCATTATCTTTGATGGTGTTTGTGCATGCTTGGTAGAAAAGGGGTCTTGTCGCCAGGTAGCACGGTATGTTATAGTTGAGAGTTGTTAGACATGTCAGTTAGATCCCTATATAATAGTGTGTTGGTTGAATTTAATTATCATAGCTTTTATATTTGTTTCTATATCTTTTAGATTTATTACTCCTAATTTAGTGTGCATGAAAGTGGTCTTTTTTTCATCCTCGATTTTGTGTTTATAAAATAAATATCCTGATTATTTAGTTAATTGCTTTTAGTTACTAGAGAAATTTTTAAAATGTTGCCTACATAAACTACATAAACTATATTGAAGTGCTGACCGAATATTGGTTAAATTGTGTATTGGTACTTTGTGATGATCCTTTGTGTATCTCCCATTGGCTGTTTGTGAAGGTTAATCTGTAGATTAATGGTTCCTTTTTTTCTGTCAGGTTAAAATTAAAAGGATAATCTTCCTTATTTGTGAGTTTTATTATGCCCATAATTTCCAACTCCTTGATGTTGATTCTTGATCTGCTTCCTAATCCAAATTCCTTCAATGTTTCAATTTTCCTTACGATCGAGTTTCTATTTTGTGGAAATAGTATCGTGTCATCGGCATATGCCAATAGTTTTCTTTGTCCTCTATTTGCTAGGATATATTCCTTAAATTGTTTTATTTAATCTAATCTTTTCTAGCTCTGGCTCTATCACCAGAATGAATAAGTAGGGTGAGAGGGGGCATCCTTGTCTTACAAAAAAAATAATTAAAATCAACTCAAAGCTGAAGTTATTTAGAAAAAAGTTTTCCATAAACTCGTTGAAACATTTATTCGGATTCTGTATGTGTGTCTGATCAAGTTGTTTGGGAAATATGAAAAGGAGCGGACTGAAACCTTGATGGAGATCAGGGTATATCCGTCACTCTTATATTTATATTTCCCCAGGATCTGAGACCCAAAGAACTGTCCATCAATCTCTACCATATCCTAACGACACTATTCCAGCCCATCTTCACCCCCGGCCTATTGTCCACTTAAATGAAAAACATTAGCTTCTGTAAAAAAATCTGGCATAAGAGTTGAATGCCTCCTCAAACTAAAAACTGATTGTTACGAAAACCAACCTGGCCTGTTCAGTTTCAAAGCTGATAAAATTAAGATTATTACAATGAATGGAGACCTGTCATTGAACACGTTCAAGTATTTTTCGTATGGCAGCAATTTGTTGAGAGAGAGGATACTCATAAATAACCCTACAGCTGAAATTCATGGCACAGGCAAGCTGCATGTGAGTATTCATCTTTTAATTGAAAGTCATTATCACTTAGCTTTGCAGACAATAAAAATATAATTGACATTTTTTCAGTGGTATAATTTGCGTTTAAATCCAATATGCCATTGAAAAGTGGTTCAGAAATGTTTGTAATGAAGTTTTTGATGGAGGTGAGGGGAGTATTAAAACACGAATAATAACATAGCCATGAGTGCCATTTTGTTCTTCCCGTCCGGAATTCAGGCATGGAATGGGTCGCCTGAAGAAACCAGGAAAACCAACACTTTATCAACATTTAAATCTCTAATAAAAATGCAGAACTAAACACAAACCATAGATAAGCGTAGGATGCAATAATCTTCTGTATAGAAGGAGTGTCTGTAACAGATAAGATAAGATAAATACAAACAGTCATTAGTACAAATAGTAATATACTCATGAGTAACAAAATACAAATAGTACCATACTCATGAATGACATAAAATACAAACAGTACCATACTCATGTGTGACATTAAACACAAACTGTGACATACATACCCATGAGTGAAATTAAATATGTACATTACCACAAAACTACATTACCATTTATATGACAAGTTGTTTGACATAGTTATTTTGGTAATTCATTATCTTCTTAAAATCAATGTTATTTCCACATATTTTCTCATTACGTGATACATCTGCAGGAAAAGATGGTGATTTATTTGTCAAAGCAATTTTATTATTTTGTCCAGGGCTATCACCTGATGTTTGACACACCAGTTGGGTGTGGAAAAAGTCGATGGTATGGAGCTGCAGCAACTGTCCGTCCAAAAAATGACAGCTATGTATGTGGTGTTATATGGGTAGTTCACTTAGAGGATATGGACAGACTGGACAGGTAATTAACAGTGTACTTTTCTAAGTGGGGTAGTTAGTCATTAAACATCCATGGTGTTACTGGAGACATTTTTATGTCTTTGCTATAAAACTTTTGACTCCTTTGAGAATGAAACTCAAAAATATCTAACAAAATTTTATAAGCCAAACATATTATTTTATTTTCTATACTAATACATTGAGTCGTTTAATTATGATGGTTTTTAAGAAATCTCTTTAAAACAAACTCTTTAAAGTCTTTCAATAAAGTCAATAATAATAAATATCCTTAGTTTTTGAAGAGTTGAATTGGAATTAGAAGTTGTGCTTTGATTTAGATTAATCCTCCCTTAAAATTTACATGTTATCTTGTAATAATCTGAGCAAATGAAGAGAAATTTGCACATTCTCATCAGCAACAATTAAAAATGTAGGGGTAGTTTGTCTAAATTTTAATAAAAATTAAATAAAATATGATTAAATAAAGCATTTTTTTTTCAGTCAAGAAGCCTATTACCATCCAATAGAAGTATCTGTGGAGAGTGATGATGGAGAAATAGTGACATGTCGGACTTATGAAATGCAAACAAACACCACAGGTTATTCATTGCCCAGCCCACACTATAAGAAAGTTCTGATAGATGGAGCCAAACAAAATGGATTGCCTGATGAATACATTGAGTATCTGGAAAGCTTCCAAGACAACGGGGTGACAGATACTCCTCCCAACTACCGTAAGGTCATGGATATGGTCGAAACATTTAGAACTGAAGAAGATAGCAACAATGAAGCTGAAAAATTCAAGAAAAATAGCTCCTAGATCAAGAGCAACTTCTTTTAGTCTGCATGCCTGCCCTTATCTTAGAAATGATTTTCTTCCTGCCCGATTATCTGACATTTGTTCTCACCATTAAATAATATTTCAAAATGGAAAAAAGATTTTTTTTTAACATCATTTATCTGAATTATTATTGGGGCCTTTTTTTTTCTTTCTATTTTGTGAGATTCTAATTTCTTGTTTTCTCTAAGTATTTTAAGTGTATGTTGTTATTCCACTGGCTACATACATTCTTTTACTTTATCCTAATTCCAGGATAAAAAGAAGAAATTTCAGTTCAGCCTATCATTTGTTGCAGTTTTTTTAAAGTTTATTTTTAAAATTTATACTTACTTAATTTATTTGCTGAAATATTATTTTATTTTAAATTAGATTTTTAATTCAAATTTATTACAAGTTTACTGTCTAGTTAAAAAAAATAGAAATGAATACACTGCATTTACAATTGGACATTCTTGTGTCTAAGTTTACTCAAATTAAGACACTTGAAAAGGATGATCTAAAACTATTCATTTAGATTTTGATTAGTGTATATAAATAAGATCCAACTCTTGGTTTTATATTTTAATTTATTGGTATCAAACTTCCACGTTTTAATTTTTATTTCTTTAATTTTTCTTATTTAAAAGTCTCATTAACTTTGGTTCAGTGACTCTGATAGTCTAAATAAAACTGATGTGAATGTTATTCAAATATCAGTGTGCTTATAAAATATGATTTTAGTCATGTTGTATTGAAAAGGGAAACAACATATTTTAGTGGTTCCAAATTTAGGGGACTAATGTATAGTATATTATATATTCAAAGTTGTGAGCAGTTTCTTCAATGATAGCTTTTTTTTTAGTGAACGTAGAAAATATTTTAGGGTCTTACTTACAGATAATTAAATAACATAACACTAGTAACACATGCTATAACCTTTAAAACTTTACCGATAGACTGCATCTTCTAAATAAGAAATGACTCTTTTAGTCTTAGATTATCACCCAATGGCAGCATTTTATTAGATGCAGCCATTGTCGTTTTGTTATACATTGACTTCAAGCATTAAGCCAGGGTTTGTAGTTTAGGTTCCAGTGTTATGTTTATGAAAATGAAAGGATGTGCATATTTTCTGTCTTGCCAAAGTTTTATTGACTGTTAATTTAACCCCAACTTTTCATAGGACTGGAAAGTTGTTAAGATGTTTTTTTATACTTTTACAATTAGAAGGGATTTTTTTTGTCCCATAACCTCGTCGGGTATTAGAACTTTCTCGGGGCTTGGAAAACTTGGCGGCGCCCATCTCCTCTCCAAGGCATCGGAGTTGTTTTTTTTTAGCAACACTCATTAATCAACATGTTTTTTATTATGGCACCTCAGCTTGTGAGGCGAACACACTATTGACTTTGATTTCCAGCCGCTTTACTATTGTAAAGTGATTATTTAAAGCTAAAATAAGATGACTTAAGCATGTGTAATCATGATTACCACTCAAAGTAGTTTCTACTAAACAAAGCTTTACTGGAGTTATTCTCACATTTTAAGTTTGAGAAATACTTTGTATTTTAATTTGTCCTAATTGTTTAATTTTGTCTTGGTTACTATAGGTATTTTTAAATCCTTTATATTAACTCGTGGCGTCTGGTTGATTGTTTGATTCCTTGATTGTTTGCTGAAAAACTTTGGATCGATTTACACACTGCGCGACAGACTAGCATAAACATTTACAGATCTGGAAAATATTATAAAAGTATGTTCAATATAATTCGCACCGCGCTACAGACTAGCATAAACATTTACATGCTACATAGAGATAATCTAAAAATTAATTAATTTAATTACAGTACATTGGATTGATATGAAATTTTGATAGAATGCATTGTTAGATGACAAAAGTCTATTTGCAAAATTTCAGCTCGATAGGATCCCGGGAAGTGGGTCATTTTTTTACTTTTGTTTTTTTGCCCAAGGGACCATGACAAGATGGTGAAGTTAATATAAGGGATTTAATGACAGGTTTGTTCTGCAAGATTATCACCACTGAAGCTCTCACAATTTGATTTTAAAAATGTGTACAAGTGTTTGTATCATAAGCTTTTAAGTTTTCAGTGTTTCCAGTAAAATTAGGAAAATTTTATTTATTGAATGTTTTTTAAAGAGATAGTTTACAAAGTACCACTCTATTTCTGCTGCATAATCTCACTTACTCATTATTACTAGACTGTTTCATATGTATGTTTCATATTTATATTCTATTTATATAAGTAGAGCTGAATATCTTAATATATCATCTAAATAATGCCATAAAGTATGTGTTAGCTGTGATGTATATCTTTTTAAATTATAGCCCACTATTTTTTAAATTTTATGCTTTATTTTGTTTTAAAGAAATGATTGATACCTAGTCATGGATGAAATTAGACATTGGCTTCCAAAAAATGTATATGCACAATAATGGAAAGATAAAATATATCACTAAAATTTCTTTAATCCCTTTGCCTGAATGCAACTAGAGTGTCTGAAATTTGTATTTCCATTTTATTGGTGCTGTGTTTCCTTAATGATCTCAACTGCTTAGAATCGCTCTAGATCTAGAAAACAAAGGATCATAAATTTAAAGTTAAATCCCAACAGCGATAAAAAGGATTTGACTGGCAGAGCAATAACACAAGCCAATTCATAATAGTTTCAACTGGCACACTGGCATAACAATCTGTATGTTGGTACTTGATAATATTATGATGTAATGCTTAAGAACAGTAATGCCTTTTCCCCCCTCCAAACACTAAATGCCAGCAGTGAGGTCATTTAAAACAAGTGATGAGTTTGAGTACATCCTGTAAGTGTTGTTTTGCCTTGTTATAGAAAAAATTATATGTGCATTTGTTAGCTACTTTGTTCAATTGTTAAAATTCAAACATTATTTTGACATTAATAAACACTTGCATTTTAACAAGCTGAGTTGGAAACTAGCTTAACCCCTAAGATACCACCAGACCAATGATATTCATTTCAGTGTCTGTATTCTTGATACTTATGTGCATGATGAACATTTTTGTTATTCTAATGCATTAAAAAAATAATTTCAACAGTTTTTAAGTCAGTCTTATTTTTTTCAAATATATTTTGAAATTAAATTGATATTAAAAACAAAATAAAAATAAGTGTAAACTAAAACATTAATTCAAGGTGCAGTATTACTTACAGTTTATTATGGGAAATATTACAGCATGTCACACAAGTTAATACAATAATCAATTTTGCTTTACCAATGAAAGACTTTGTTTTACGTCTACATATTGTAACCAGATGTGAGTGATATAACCACATGTGAGTGTGATATAACCACATGCGAGTGTGATATAGCCACATGATATTGGGTTGACACCACATGATACATGTTGTGAACAGTGATGACATGAGGGGATTTCTGAACATTATGAGAGTGAGTAGTGACTACATGCGACTGTTCTTGTCAATTCTAAAGAAATAAGTTATTGAATTTTCTTTTTTACCCTCAGATATTTTTAGTTCAGCCAAGGCAACCTTCGCATGATCCAAGATTTTGCCACTCATGCTACAAACATTTTATAAGTTGTCCCAGCCAAGAAATTACATCAAAAGAATATATCAGCAGGATCATAATCCTCTTCATGCGCTGAAAGCAATCGTAAAATCTTATCATTTTAGTTTTAAGTTAATTAGCAGATTTTCAAAAATGAACAGAGAGCTCCACAGAGAAGTGAATGGAGAAATCCACAGAGAATTGAACGGAGAAATCCACAAAGATGTGAATGGAGAAATCCACAAAGACGTGAATGGAGACTGTCATGAAGAGACATTTCTCTACTTCTCCTATGGCAGCAATTTGATGAAGGAGAGAATTCATATTAACAACCCGACAGCTGAGCTGTATGGAGTAGGAAAACTGAATGTAAGTAATATCTCTAAAATAATAAGATTTTCTGTTAAATTCAGGGGCTGTAACTAAACAACATGGCTATCTCTCCCACACAAGTGCAAATTATGAAAAAAAACCAACTAAAACGTCATTTTTATTAAATAAAGTCACATGACATTTTTACTCAAATTAAAAGTACATGACTTATCACTGGATTTAAGTACTGAATTCCCACCAGGGGCCAAGAGAAGCTTAGACCACTAATAGGGCATCAGGTAGACTTAACAATTCTAGGTTATGTTCATAAATTTAAATAACTACTTTGACAATATCTTTATCTCTTGAATTCATATTACATCCAGCAAAGTCTTATAATTTTGTATGTCTGTTGATGTTTTTGTTATATGTACCGTAACGAGTGACTTCAACACCCTCCCCAACCCCCCACCCCACCCCAAATTGTGATCTTTTTTAAGTATCTGTTGATACTGGTGTAATTAAACTAAATAAATTAAATTAAATTCATTGAAAATTTTGTGATTAGAAATTGTACCCAATCTCTTGTGTGATGTTTATCTCATGAACTTCTGGATTGTGCAGGGCTGGAGACTAACATATGATGTACCCCTGGATCATGAACCAAGTCTATGGTATGGTGCATCAGCCACTATACGACCTGCAGGGTGCAATGAATATGTTTATGGTGTTGTCTGGAAGATCAAATTTGAACATATGGCATTTCTGGACAGGTATGAAATATTTTGTACAAAATATGTTAAAATGTTTCAATGTTAATTTTTTTTTAATGTTAGGTTTTTTTCAATGTAAGAAATTTTGAAAGCTAAATGGAAAGAAAGTATTTTTATAAACATGTCAGGCCGTTGGTCTAACGAGTAAAGTGCTTACCTCTAATCTGAAGTAAGACATTCAAGTCCAAGCAAAAACAGTTGTAAATCATTTAATATGTCAAATTAGCAGCATTAGCTTAACTACAAAATACAGTGATCAGAAAACAAACGTGAGACTTTAAAATATATTTTTTTTTAAATCTGTTATTAGTACTTCCTCTTCAGCATTCATGAAAAAATATACGGATAGGCAGTAACAAGTCATCATATTAGCCAGAATAAATTTTTTGGTCACTTTTGGTTTTAAAGTGTTTTATTTTGAAGTTCAGCATCACAATAGCTTTACAAACAAACAAAAATTAAAATTCAGGTGATGTTATAAATGATTATCTTTTGTCTACAGCCAGGAAACATTCTACCAACCCATCCAAGTAAGCATAGAGATGGCAGATGGCAGGACTGTCAGTTGCCGCAGCTATGAGATGCACCAGAACACATCAGGCAACCACCTGCCTAGTCCTCACTACAAGGAGATCATTGTTCGAGGGGCCAAGCAGAACAACCTCCCTGAAGATTACATTCGCTACCTGGAGAGCTTCCCTGACAATGGCCTCGCCTCCCCTCCCCCCAACTACCTCAAGGTTATGGAGAAGGTAAAAATGTGCAACAATGACAACAGAAATGTACTTGAGAGTTAACCAATGTTGACTGTTAGCAAAATTGTTTATAGTTTAATGTTTAGGAAATGTTATTGTAGAACTTGGTTCTGTTAGAGGTAAATATCAATGTTCTGTGTGGATCTTTCTTGTTTCAACTGTCATTTTAAAGTTTAAGACCAAGGTCAAAATATTTGCTGGCTGTTCAATTTTTTTCTGTAAAATTTCCTTTTCAAAATAGAAATGAGGAGATTACCAAGTACAGTCGAAACCGCTTAAGTCGACGGCGTTGGGGTATGAAAAATGGCGTCGAGATAACCGATGATCGAGTTAAAACGAAAACCAATATGGCGGCAAAATATTAACATGTGCTTGAAATTTCTTTATGTCCATGATTAATTAGTTAGCGTTAATTAGTGATGGGATGATTAATCGGAATCGTATCGGAACCCTAATATTTCTTCACTCTTTCCTAAGGTTGTAATGACCGTTCGTTTTTAAGGACCGTTTAAAATTTAAATATAACAATGGTTCCCACTCAGGAAAACGGAAAAAAGTCGGGAATTCTTTAAAAAAAATTCTCGGCCTTGAAAGTCGGGAAAAGTTATGACTAATTGGGAATTTATATATATATATATATACAGTACATATATATACACATGTATATATATTTATGCCGAAGTAAAGGACTTTGATTACGTCTCTGTCATGTTTCGATTCCATTTAATGAAAAATCAGTTATCAGTTTATAATTTTTCTGCGCATGCGCTAAAAGGTCAAAGTTTACGCTTCGCCGTGTCACAGCCGCTAGCGTTTGCCGTCGTATCACTAGTATCAGCGAATTTAAAATACAAATAAACAAATCAATATGGTGATTTTAAGTTTAATGCTTTTGACGTGCATGATATCTGTTACTTAACTATCAGAACGTTCTCGAATTTCCTCAGTCAATCAAACTTGTAATATAAATAAAACTATTGTGGCCTTGACCGTTGATCACAGCACGCTGTGTGTACTGTGTTGGCCGGCAAATAAGCCTAAGCGAATTTAAAAAAAAATTCCTTATCAGAAATGATTTCATTTCATCGTCACGCGCATGTTAGTGTCATAGTCACGTATCTTACTGGTAACAAAGCAACAACAACAAACTTTTAAAAGAATAATAATTTTTTATTTAATTATATAAAAACCACCATCGATTCTCGATACAAACCTTTATTTTCATTTCTAAAGATATTCGTTTATCTTAAAAAATAAAATGATTAATGTATCAGAAAATGAATTAAGGTTAATAATAATATAACATGCACTGCGAAATAATGACGATTCACGACCTCTAACGCGATTGTCCAGTACCTCGGGTGAATACAATAATACATACTCCATGGATACACGTCGAATTATAATTCACACACGCAAAACATCATGTTAGTTTTATTGAAATCTCGTAGAATCACTCAATAGCCGGAAGTCTCGAAGAAAAGCGAGATGTCAACACTGTTATGAACTAAAAATGACAAGAGTGCATTGCTAGGCCAACCGAAGAGGATCGAGATAACCAAGTTTAGTTGCAAATTTGGCCCTATTTTGTGCTCGAGGTACTAGGTTTCGGCGACTTAGAAAAATCCAATAAGCCGATGAAAAAATGCTAAGACAAAGAGAGAATTTGGCGGTTCCAATAAAAAACGTCGAGTTAGTGGGGTGGTCGATCTAACCGAGCTCGAGGTAAGTGGGTTCGACTGTACTTTAATTTGTTTACAATCCACTAAAGGTCTAAAACATAATGATCAGAAAACTTGTCTATGGAGATATATAATCTGTATTATTTTAGTGTTCCATAAACCACATCAAAACAAGTTTATTTTGTGTTTTATTGTATGTATTATACTACATAACATTATCATGAGCATATTTGGTTTATCCGATCATGACAACATATTGGTGGTGGTTAATTAATGTGGTGTTTAGCTCTTGTGTGATACAATAAAATGTTCTACATACATGAACTATTAGAAATGTATGGTCTTAGTTACAAACTTTCAATTATGCCTGTATCTGGATGGGGATGACCCACATAAATTCCTATTTCATTTATTTAGCATAGAATTAGAAAGTAGAATGGTGCAGCTGAGATTTGGTCCCCCATATTTAAGGATCTTCTTTGCTGTACTGGTGGTATCACTCCACTTTAGCTAACTCAGTGTCAGAACAAAAAATATATGTAAATTTGTGTTATTTCATAGTTTTATGAAAGAAGAAAGTAGCTATGCCGCTATTTAAATAATTTTCAACACTAGTTTTAAAAAAATATTTTTGAATTCAATTTTTTAATTTAAAAAAACCACACGCACTGATACACAGCCTATTAACAGTATAGCATAAATAAGGACCAGTAATTGCAACCAAGGATTATGTTTGTGGTAAAGTTTTAAGAAAAATGTCATCTGACCAATGCTTGCATTTACTTAACTTGGATCTCTATGAATGTAGTCCTCATCAAAATGTTTTTTCTCATCATAACAAAATTCATCTCATATAGTTTTTCTTTTTTCTTGCACTGGCCACCGCCCATTGATGGCATAGTGACTTTTTAACAAAAACATTTTAACTATCAAAATATTGGATAGAAAAATCAAAATCCATCATGTAAATCATATATTACAAGACTTTGTTTTTAAATTGAATAGGTTCTAGCAATAATTTTATAAAAGATCACGTACCATCACATCAAACTCTAATAGCCCTACTATGGCATCATTTCATTTTTACTTAAGTTACCAACCATTAATAATTTTAAAGCTGTACATAATTTTTTTAGTGGAACCGGTATTCTCTGAATAGTTTTAAATTTCTTTATAAATTTTTTAAAAGTAATTTACAGTATTTTTTAAAAAGATTTTTTTAAAATAAATTTTGTTGGCATTTCTTCTCCACTTTATTTGTAACCAGACTTTAAAACATGGACCTATCTATTCTATTTTGTCATTGCTCATTTTTAAAGGGGTATTTTAATTGGCTGCCTTTATATTGTAAGTATAGCTCAAGCTATGTAACATTTTATATTTTATAGAAAAACAAATATACAGCTCTTTTCTTTGTATTGCGTCACCATAATGAGACATGTTCATATCTCATATTTAATTTGTAACTTCACAAGTGTATGAACATTTATTATATATTCACGTGGATGCAGCCAGGTCATGATAATAACATTGTGTACTTTTTTTTGTATCCCAAATTAACCTTGTATGGTTTCCTCTTGATTTTATTTTGACAAAGGATTTGTGTGTTTCTATTGTTGTCAGTGATGCTGGTCAAATCTCAAACTTACTGTGTTTAAATTTTAAACATGGCCAAGCAGTTATATATTTTCTTTTGATACCGGTACTCATATATTTCTTTTTGGCAAAAATAAATGAATTACGAATGTACAGCTAGATTTATGTACATTATTATTTATTATTTGCTTGGACGCCAAATATTATAAAGGTTTTTAAAAAAAATTCAAATATCACTCTCTATTACATGTAGTTTGTCCTTTGTAGCAATAGTTAATGTCCAATAAAATCTATTTTAATTTAGAGTAATTTATTTCAGGCAATGGCAATCTTATCAGAATAATACTTATAACCATGGGCTGTGGTTTTATCATTAAATTTTCAGCCCCCAAAAAATTGTATTGATCGAGCTTTGGTTTATGTGTATAAAGTCCCTAATTTTTTTAAACAAAATATATATATTTAATTGTAAGTACTAATTCTATTATATACAACTTTCAAAGGCTTATTTATAGAAATTGCGGTGACCTGTATGTACAAATGTAAGAATATCTTTAGTGCCATGACCAGGTCAACAACAACCTGTATATAATATGTATTGAAATTGAAATAAAAATATTCTTGGTGATAAAAGCTTGGGCATTGACTAGAATTATACTTCAACTCCTTGAGTGATTCTGAACTTGTAAAAAAAGAGGCTAATGATAATTCTGTGATAGATCTTGATGGATTAACAAAATGAAATTTGACCATGAACCATAAAACTATCATTGGATTGCCAAGACCAGAAGATTGTTTGCAGTAAATAAACTAAATGTAGGTGATAATTCTTTTTTGGTGCTTTGTGTTGGAAATCCTAACTTTAAAATCTACCGCCAAACATGTCCATAGCTCTACATCTAACTTCTATATTTGGTCAAACTTGTCCATAGCTCTACATCTAACTTCTATATGTGGTCAAACATGTCCATAGCTCTACATCTAACTTCTATATGTGGTCAAACATGTCCATAGCTCTACATCTAACTTCTATATGTGGTCAATGAGAGGCTTTTTTGTTTTTTGAGGCAAAACGTTTTGTGTATCAATTTTTATGTGGTTTGAATTGAAATTTAAATATTTGTATTTCTTTTAAAAATTTAGTTTGACTAGTGTTTTGGGATGCAGTTGTCAACATTTCAACTCAATACCATGCACAGTTCTTAAACTTAAATCAATTACATGTAGTTGAAATATTCAAAGATTACTTAATGTCTGGTGTGTCCCAACTCCATCACTTATTGAAGGAAATGGTAATTGTTGGGACACTGATGTAATCTGTTATAATGTTCCTTGTACTAAATGGTTCAACACTTTCATTCCACTACTAATACTCATGTCCCTACATCTTTCCATGGGTATGTGTTGTCCACACCAACATCTTTCCTTGATATGTGTTGCCCATATGAACACCTCTCAATGGGAATGTGTTGTTCATATCAACATCTCCCAAAGTTATCAACCAGTACTGGTGGTACGGACAAGATTTTATTTTGGAACATTAGGGACCTTACAAGATAAAGTTTACAACATGGCGAATGTGAATAAAATTATACTGAGAAATTTGTGTCAAATTTAAAGGGAAAAGACTGTCATAATTTAAGGGTAAATAAAATCTGTTTGGGGAATTTCGTGTCAATTTGTGAAAAGAAATTAGTGTCAAATTGTAATGAGAAAAGAGTAGCAATTCTACTGTGGAGTAAACAAAAACAGTTAAGACATTCCCCTTTCAACTCTAAGCTGAGAAAAAGTCAATATTTTAAAACTATATGTGGAGTGAACAAAAATTATATCTAATGCAGTGAAAATTAATTCAAATATATACACCAGGGGTAAAATTTGAGAGTGTTTTTTTTTACATGTCACATATGCCATATTTGTTGCATATACCTTACATTACCTATGAATACCTCATCATCTGGTATCTATTTCTATCTGTATTTAAACAATTTTATGGATCATTGAAAATATTCTCAGCAGCTGTTAGATTGTGTAATATGTAAACTAAAACCAGATTTGAGAATCACTGGCAACATTGTTATGGATTTTATGTTAAGTTCTTCAACAAGTTTAGAAGTTGATGAGACATGTAGAATATGTGTCCATATCGTGTGAGATCTACTGCATAAATGATGTTGTCAATGTCAATACTGTTTACTGTGTGACTATCATGAACTAACATTACTACAAGTGCCTAATGGACACCATATCTAGGAGGATCATCAAAGTATCAAGTATCTGACACTATAACTAGAATAGATGTGTTATGGCTGAGTTCAGCTGTTAATCATTTTCTACCATCTGTTACATGTAAACATTCATAACTGATTTCATATTCTCCTCATCATTGTCCACTTATTAACCCCAAACTTATTTTACTCAATGTACAAGCATTTGTACCTCTACACATTTAACAAAATAAATTCTCTATTTCTTCCCTCATTTTCATATATTCCCTGTAGTTTTCCCACATTGAAACTAAATCCTCTGTTATCTATGATCTGGCATCTATTAATTGTGCATGAATATAGCCAGACTGCTCCAATTGCACAGTATATCTATTCCATGTACACATATATGTTGTTAAGGTTTTATAAATAAAGTGTCTTTCATTAGTTCAGATGCATTACAAGTTAGGAAAACTGCAAATTTTAAATTTTTAAAAAATATAAATGATGCAAAGGGTTATCTAATTCTTACTGGATTCTCTAATTAATACTCAAAGATTATCTAATGTATTTTACAAAGTTTTTAAGATGTAAACTTATTTATTGAACATTGTGCATTTTTGGGGGAATGACACATGTGAATGCATTTTTTTACAAAAAATATTATAACTTTATATAATTTTTTAAATTGAATAATGTTGGATGTCATAACACTTTATAATTCAATATAATAGTTGTGTCCAACACTATGAGTTTAAAAAAAATTATAACTGTTGTTTTAGTAAAAAGGAAAGAAAGAAATGTCATGAGCAAATGATCATGTAAATTGCAATTACTCTAAAATTTTAATAGAATTTTGATGTGCACCTAGCTCTAATGTTGAACAGGCATTGTGATTCCTTTCCTGCAAATTTTTTTAAACATAAATTGTCATGAATCATTCATATTTTGATTCATACTGTAGTATGTTGTAGTTGTTATGCCATCTCTGTTATCTGTTGCATATCATGGAAGGGTAACTATTGAATCTCTCCACATTGTCATGTCAGTGCAGCTGTGTTTGCTCTTGATCTGTGATGTAAGGGGGAAGCACTCAGCTGTTACTAGTGTACATGAAATTTCTCCATAGCTAACATGCAGAGTGAGATGATTAAAACATTCAACTGGCTCCATTGTGAAGTCATAATATCATTTATGTTAATGTAAGGGTGCTCTTTTATTTAATTTCACCACCACCCCACCCCCCTCACATACATTTGCCAATTTTAACTTGAGCACTAGATTTATCTTGTAATGGTCGAAATTGAAAATGAAATAAATAAAATCTTAGTGAGAAAAGTAAATTATACATAATTCAATAACTAATTTCTAGGAAAAATATAAAAATACTGGAACAATTGTGAAAGGAAAAACCAGTTATGTCTGTAAAAAATTAAAAGTGCTGTTGCTTGGACTAAAATACCGATGATTAAAGGCTTTAGTAAGAAACATTCCTAATCCGCCATAAAATATCCCCCCCCCTTTTCCTTTTTTGTGTATAACATGTAACAAATGGTATTTGCATCTCATTATATAAAACTATATTTTTACATCATTTTTAAAAATAATTTTATAAACATGTCTCATTACTTTTTGGTGTAGATATAACCCATTTTTTTTATTTGTGTGATCTCTGTATCATTTTATATTTATATGAAGCAAATAATCTTGGCATGTTTTTTTTTATTTAACTGTGGATAGTTTGATTGTCATAATAATAATAGGCCACTTAACGGCAGGTCCTTGATGTAGGCTCCATGGTTACGTTTTTGTGTATTTAACGCTTTTCATACAATTATTGCAATAATTTATAATTTACATATTACTATTTTAATGACCATAAGAGGCTAGCATCTGGGTATATTATTATATCTGTAGATAAGAACAAAAAAATGAAATGTCACTGAAAAAATTATTTTAAGTGAAATTGAAGGGAAAAAAACATAACTTGACATCACAAGACTGGAGTCGTTCCTTGTGTTCCCTCTGAGATATCATACATAATCCCAATTTTAAAACCATTTCAGCAACAACAAATGTCATTATTCAAGTCCGTGGATGCTATGGATGTAACAATATTACATTGTGGTGTTATGCAAAGCTCAATGCTAATGATTTTACTAGAATCCCCAAAGAACATAAAAATCGTATGTTTGCTTTGTACTGTTGAACAAGTAGTATGTAGTATGCATAATTTATATAAGTGTTTCTATCACCCTTTTGCAGTGTTTTCTTTCAATATTGATGAATCTGTGCAGAGTTTATATACCTCAGTCTCTGATTTCTTCTTACACTATATAATATCCATGCATTATTTATAAATATTTATACTTTATATCTTCTAAACATAATGTCTTCTCTATTTATATTAAGTAGACCTCACAGTTTTACAAACTGGTATTCAAAATAAAGTAGACAGAAGTCAATGAAACTACTAATTCTCTAGACTTTGTTTTTATTTTATTTTTTTATGTTTCTTTCTTTCTCTTTCTCAAAAAAAAACCAACCAAAAAAAAACCCATTCAAAACTATCAACTGTTACGATTTATGATCTTGTAAAAACTTGTCACTTTATCGCCTGTGGTCATAAGAGTCTGTCCAAAAAGTATTTTACACGTCCGTGGGAGGAGAGTTAAGGTAAAGGTTTGTGACAGATGGAGAGCGTATAATATTTGTTGGTGTACCCTATCGTTGGGGGATATATTGACAGGGGTTAAATTTAAATTATCAGTGTACTACCATTGCCATAATCAATCGCGCACCTATAAAATAATAATAAAGCATCCTTGTATAATAAAAGGGCAAGCTTTCTGTCCCATCTATAGCGATTGGTCCCTCAAACACATTTGACTCCTACAGCCAATCACTAGCGGAGAAAAATTTACATATTACGCGGAGGTTAAAACGAGTTATTTTTGGTGCAGTTTTTTTTGTCATAATTCATTATGTTGTTCCCATCTTGAAGTGATGCCTGCCGCTTATTCCAATGACAATTCTGTTAAATGCTTTTTCCTTGATGGTCCTGGGGGGTAGTGGCAAGAGTTTTAAGTGTTGTTTGTTTTTTGTTGCTGTTATTGTTGTTGTTTTTTGTGGTTGTTCTTTTGTGGTTGTTGTTATTGTTGCTTTGTTGTTGTTGTTTTGTTGTTGTTTTGCTGTTGTTTTTGTTTTGTTGTTGTTGTTTTGTTTTTGTTGTTCTGTTGTTTTTGTTGTTGCTGTTGTTGTTTTTGTTGTTGCTGTTGTTGTTGTTGTCCACATCCCTTGCCCTGCGACGACAATGTCCTGCAAACGCTTCAGCATAACAACTACCAAAACATAGCGTCCATGAACTTCACAGGTCACCCTACACTTATTCCCGTCCTTGGGCGGGCTTTGTTACTAGTTAATAATAATATTGTATGTATAAAATTCACTGAAGCGAGTATGAGGATGACGAATGACCCTCGCTGGGGTCAACTTATCACAGTTAACGGTTGGCAAGCGAAGGTAGTGGAGGGGTGGGGCATGTCTTGAGACCAGCAATGATTTTTGCATTCAGTTTTGTTGTTCCTTCACAGAGTACATGCACATGTATTTCGTAGTGTATTGGTTATTACATCCGCCTGACATGCGGAAGGTCTTAGGTTCAAGCCCCAGCAGCAACATTTTTAAAAATAAATTTTTATGCCCGTTCTTTTCCCACTTTCTAAGTTCTAAGCGAACATAAACACCGCTTCGCATGTATTTCACGAAAAAGCTTCTTTCAATGTTATACCAATTCCTACATTAGTCTGTTTCCATCGGTCGCATATTTCTGGGGAAATATCGTAGACGAAGTTGTTGCTCTCCAATTTGGCTAAATGGCTGTAATATTTGTTTCTCAACATTGGGATAACCTCGGAGCATGGATGCACAACTTAGTCATACACAGTACATGAATACTTCAGGAGTATATGGTGGTGAGGCAGAAATTGTCGCGATGTCCAAAATACTTCCCAAAAATGCTTCGGTGGTCCCCCCAACGTTCACTCGCGTTGTTCCCATTTGTTCGTGCTACTGTTTGTGTCCGTTCTCCCCCACCCCCTTTTCTTTGCACTACCTATGAGTAAGTCTGCGGCGTATGCTACGCCGCGGGTCGTATCTAGTATATTTAATTAGCCTACACCTACATCATGTAATATTTTTAACGATATATATATATATATATATATTTATATACATTTGCTCTTAAACTGTCCAGAAATAGGAGATGCAGCGATGGGGGAAAAAGGGTAGAATTGAGAATCCTTGAATTAGTTATTCGAGGCCATCCAAAAATGACGTCACGAGTTTAAAGATGGTGAGGAAGGTCCCATTTTTGTGGGGGAAAAAATGTGTGACGTCACATTAAAAAAAAGGTTATTGAAAAAACAACTGCACTTCATAACTTTACACGACTCGTAATTAGCAGCAGGATAATTTTGGTGGGGGTGTGGTGGGCAGTTGCCCCCGGGGTGAAATATTCTTGGAATCGCAAAATATGACAGATATGCCATGCTTACAACATATCGACAGTCTTGAAAGTCGTAAAAATGCAGTCTAACGAGCTAAGTCATGATGCCGGTTTGAATTCGGGCGTGGAATGGGTTGTCAAATAAAACCAGGAAAACCGACACACGATAAATATTTAAAATGCATGACACGATTCACGATATAAACCATGGATAATTGTAGGACGCTGTATAGAACGAGCGTTTGTAATACGTCTTGCGCTAGGTCAGGTCTTGCGCATGGAGCAACTAGACACAACTCAGACAACTGATCGACTTTACGCCCAAATTGTCAAACGTTCTGCACAGATGAGTAGGTCTACGTTTGACCAATAATTTGCGTTCCTGCAAAGGAGCGCCTTTTTCCTATATCCTGTGTCATTGTTTGTTTTTCCTTTCTTTTTAATTTACATAAACATTTTATGATATTAGTATGTCTTAAGAATTTAAATATAATTTTATTACTTATGTAAATAAGTACTTAATGTTTATTGTACTTATAAAGGCATTTGCCGAAACGTTTACTGTTGTGTTAGTTTAATAATAATAATAAAGCTCAAATTTATTGTTTTCATTACAATTTTTTGTGTATTTTGTATTTCATGTATCTTTAAATTTCATTTATCATTCAAACAAAATTTTTTATGAAAATCTGGGAAAGGGAGTGCAACGCCAGCTAAACAATTTGAGTGAATCATTCATGACTCTGTGCCAAAGAGAGCGATAAAAATGAATTTGTAATACAAAATAAAAGGAACAGGGAAATTAGCTCTGTAATTTCCTAATATTATTTCCTAGATTTAATTTGCTTAAGAAAATGCCATAGTTCACACGTCAACACTAAAATTTGGTGAGAATTTATTATACGGACATTCGCGTTTTTACTGTTGTCGCTTAATGAATGATGAATGACAATGACTTGAGCATTATTATTATTTATTTAATTTATTTAACTATCAACAAAAAAGCCCTTCCAAGGGCGGGAATAAGTGTAGGGTGACCTGTGAAGTTCATGGTAGGACATCACAACATTACCCACCCGCGTCTGTCCAGGGACCCTACCTCCCCCCCCACACCGCGATCTATCCAGAGACCCTACCTCCACCCCACACCGCCGGTCTGTCCAGAGACCCGACACCCCCCCAACACCGCGGTTTGTCCAGACACCCTACCTGCCCCAACACCGTGGTCTTTCCAGAGACCCTACTTCCTCCCCCCCCCAACCGCAGTCTGTCCAGAGATCTTACCCCCCTCCCCCCAACACCGCGGTCTATCGAGAGACACTACCTCCCCTCTAGCGCGGTTTGTCGAGACCGACTAAACATGTGCATCACGTCAAAAATACTATACATTGTAGTTATAATAAATAAACCTAAAAAACAAAGTTTTTAACTACAAATCCCAACGCGCATCGCTCAAAATAAACTTTTGGAAAAAAAAACTGCACCAAAAATAACTCGTTTTGAATGTCGTTCAATATGTAAATGAGATTTAATTTTTCTCCGCTATTGTTTAGCTGTAGGTGTATGTTACTATGTAGGAGTTTGAGGGACCAATCGCTATCGATAACCGCACAGAAGATTGCCTTTTATTATATAGGATTATTAGGCCTAATTATTAGACTTATTACTATTACTAGCGTACACCCGTCAAAAATGACGGAAGTTTTCAGCTGAAATCTACTTATTTTATTAAAAATGCACTTTTTTTAGGGCGCCTACGGCGCCGACCTTTTTCAAAAGCCCAACTAACTTGTCCTTGTTTGATAAATACGAAATATTAAACTTTCTGAAATGTACACAAAGTATTTTATAATAGGGGTTGCAGGGCGACTACGGCGCCCCCTTTGTTTTTTGATTTTATAATTAACCATCATCAAATCCTCTTTTTACATTGATCCCTTTTCCAAAATTAAAATATTAGCGAAAACAATGACGTCATATAATATATTTTTACAGCGCATATTTAATTTGCACACCTTTTGATGCTTTGGCGCAGTAATTTGGTTTTCCCTGCTTTCTAAAATTAGTAGGGTCAGGACTGACTGAAAGACACTACCTGCGTGACAATTGCAAATTATATTGTTTAATTATTGAACTTACTAGTGTATTACCCGTCAAAAATGATGGGAGTTTTCAAAATGGATATATATCAGTTTTTGTAATTGTCCCTTCTGCCTGAAAGCCGCATAGTAAATAATCAGAAAATGTAGAGACCAAGAGAGAAAAATTAAATCTCTCTTCCATATTGAACAATTTTATGCGGACGTTTGAAAATAGTGGGGTTTGTTTGCAATATATTTTTCAAGGTTATTTTTTTAGCTGTGGGCTTTCTAAAATCTAGCGTTACGAACAGACATAGCATAGTATATATTTTGATTATATATACGAATATATGTGTTATGAGAAAACCTCCAAGCTTAGGCTTCGCGTTATATAAGTTTGCATGCATAATAATGATATAATCATGATAATAGTAAATGCATAGTGAATTACACACAGCATAAAGTGATATTGCGCCAAAGAAGTTTGAAGTTCGACGTATTAACAAATATTGCTGAGGAGTCAGCCGGACGTTAACTTGCGGCATTGAATAGTGCGCACCAATTATGAGTGCACCAATAATACAGCACAGTGCGTTAAAAATAAATTATGTGACTGTAATGTGATCCACATCACACATATTTGTGATTTGAAGCCGTTTAAGCTTCATCAATGATTATGACTTGTCAGTTTATTCGCCCATTTGTCCAATCATTATTACCACAACATTATCAAAACATGTAAAAAATATACTGTAATTTTACACATGTTAATAATTATTTATTTTGCATGAAACGTAGTTAGCAAAGTTTGTCACAGGATAACAGAAAAGATTAACTTATCAACTGTTAATCATATTTAAAATTTAATATACACGTGTTAGTAATTCACATAAACGTTTTTGTTGTTGTCAAGTCAGCACCTTTTCAAGATCTATTATGACTTGTCAGTTTATGCGCCCATTGGTCCATAAGTTATTACCTTTACATTATCAAAAACATGTAAATAAAAAATTGTGGCTATTTGCAAATATGAATAACAACTAACTATTTATTTTGCATGAAACCTTGAAGTAGAGTTAAGCACTGGATAAAAGAAAATATTAAAGTATCAACTTTAATATACACGTTTTAGGAATTCTAATAAACGTTTTCATTATTGTCAAGTCAGCACCCCTTCCAGTTTTATATTAAAAGCAAAGATTTTTTATTCAAAATTAGTCTAAGACGCATTAAAATATTGCATGTAAATAACAATTAAAAAAAAACTATTGTGAGGAGGAGTCCGATTTTTAAATATGTTATTTTTTTAAACATACAAATATGCAATCTCAAAGTGTATAAAAGAAAAACAAACGCTAAACTGAAGCATAAGTTGACAAATTTCATTTTCAGTAATATATAATGGCTTTGTAGTTCAAAACGCATCGAAACTTGATAACCGAACAACAACCAATTGTAAATTTCATAAACCGAAAAACGAATGTTATATATTAATATAGAAAATTAAATTTATAATTACATACGTAATATTGACATGGTCACATACACAAAAGCGGACATTTAATACAAAAAAAATAAAATAATATTAATCACATCAAATAAAACATTGCTCTTTTTACTTCGTTCCCTTGACACATTAATAAAAGCTCAAATAATGACGTCACGTCACAATATTTTATGGTGAGTAACACATTTTGTTATAATCTCGAAAGCAACTTTTTATTTTTTTTTATCGGGAGTTACCTCGCATAGCGTAGGACTGACTGACAGACACTACTGCATTGCGTGACAATTGCAAATTATATAGTTTTATTATTGATTGACATATTATAAATGAATAATAAATGATTTATTAGTCATAAGTATTTATTAGTTCTAGCCATCAATCACTATTAGTATTAAATTATTTATTATTATTAGCTATCTACATGTATCTGAATCTGTACGGTGGAACACAAACAAAGTTACCAGTTCAGTGCACTTGACTGTATTTACAATGTTGCTATGGTCTATGGTAGAGAGAGGTGAATTTCCAGGAATGAAATATTCTATTTTTATGACTGTATGTAAAGGGAATATGTGTAATTAATTTTCATATACTATATCAACTAGGGCTGCGGAAATTAACAATTAATTTCTCGATTAATCGTTAAAAATTTTAACGATTAAATTTTTTAAAACGATTAATCGACCCAGCACTTATAAATGTACTGGAAGTCAAAAGTAAAATATATTGGCAGATAAATATAAAATAATTTCCTGATGATAACACGAATATTTTGGTTTTAAACAATTGACTGGCGTGAATGTTCAAATTGTTGATAAAGGTTATTGTGTCCATTGAGGGAAATCGTTTGCCTACCATGCAATGTTCCCTCTTTGTTGGCCCGTGTGCAAAGTTTAAAAAAAATTTGTGTGCAAAGTTGCACAACATCAATTTTTTGTGCAATATTTTACAAAATTTGCTGCGCTGTGATTCTAAACTCCTGCGTGGCGTCGGTCAAATATCTGCGCAGCCGAGCTGCTTAAAGGGTTCTACCATGGTTCTAACACTTCGCTTACATATCACCTGCATACCAAACATCCAATACAGTATCGGAAACTTCAGCTGAGCCAATCCAAAGTTATGTGAACGATTGTTCAGCTCGGCTGGTTATTGCCAATTAATAAGACTTGATCACTTGAACCAAATAATGTCAATATACTTGTCTGTTTGCGTTGTTGGTTAAAAGATGTCTCTTATAAAGAAGATATTCCAGTGTTATTTCGATTTTCAACAAGTATTTTAATAAATGTTACTTATGACACCATCAATTTCAATTTTTGGATTTAATCGAAATTAACAATTAATTAATCGTTAATTTTTCAAAAGTTAATGATTATATTTAAATTAATAGTTAACAGCCCTACTATCAACTGCATGTAATACTATACGATTTTAATTTTATACTAGCAAACTAATAGTAGGATCTAATGTTAATTGGACCTGTATTTCTTTGTAAACTTACTTTAATATTACAGTGGGGCCCGCTTAAGTCGACGGCCTCGGGGTATGAAAAATGGCGCCGAGATAACCGATCACTGAGTTAAACGCAAACCAATATGGCGGCAAAATATTAACATGCGCTTGAAATTTCTTTATAATAATATACATGATGTGCGTTAATTAGTGATGGGACGATTAATCGGAATCGTATCGGAATATCGGGACCCTATTTCTTCACTCTTTCGTAAGGTTGTTAAGACTGTTTGTTTTTAAGGACCGTTTAAGTTTTAATATAACCCTTTATTGCATGAGCGCAGTTTTTTTCCCTAGTACATAACTACATGTATAAGGAATTCATCTAGTCCTGCCCGACACACCCCGTGCGCGCCCGCATGCGCGCGCAGGGTCCGCTGGTGACTGGTGACTTTCCTTACAAGCTACACAAATACATAACCCACCCCGTCCCCTCAGCTTACAATGGACTCAGAATTCCTTCGGTAACTTGAGTGCTAATCGGACTAACCAACAACAATGGTGTGGGAGATTGAGAGTGGGGTGGGTAAACTGTCTATAGTCTGTTATATTATATATTTTAAAATCTGGGGAGCCTTGTTTACAGTAAGCACCTTATGATTTTTTCGTCCCATCCCTAGCGTTAATAAATGAGAATGTACATGCACATGATTTTGGAGGTTTTTTTTACACAAAGGTGTTGCCGTTTTTTGTTTATCATGACCTATATATGACTCATAACAAAGCGAACTCTTCTGTATAAAAGTGTACAAAAATAAATTAGGAACTCCTTTTGAAGTTTTGAACCTTCAACTTTGATACATTTTAATTAATTCTAACCAATAGTTAAATGGCTTTTGCACACGGCCACTTCTTATGAATGAAACAATGAGAACAAAGCAGTAGTAATAGAGTCAAAATGAGGTTGAAGGATGAATGGTTGCCAATGACAACAAGTCTGCACACTGTACATTTTGTTATTCCATACGAAAACGAAATGTTTTAGACATGCGATTCTGCTAGCATCTTTGCTATTGGAGCAATTACGTAATACTCGGCATCACTTACGCGGCCGATTGCCGAGTATCTCCGAGTATACGAAAATCGGCCGATGCCGAGTAGCCGAACCGATCGGTTCAGCCCTATCGATAAGAACATTTTCAAAAGCTGGCGATTAAGTTAGTAACACAGCGCTGTGAGCAAGCGGGCTGTGACGTCACCAGCGAGGCAGAAATTTTATGCCTTCACTTGGGTATAAAAAATCACATCTAACATTTTCAAAAGCTGACGATTGGTCATGGGGATCGAGATAACCAACACTAAGTGGCAAATTTGACCCTCTTTTGTGCTCGAGGTATTAGGGTTCGGCGACTTAAAATAATCGAATTAACCGATGAGAAAATGCAAAGACAAAGAGAGAATTTGGCGGTTCCAAAAAAAACGTCGACTTAATAGAGCTGACAAGTTAACCAGGGTTCGAGTTAAGGGGGTCCCACTGAGGAATTCTGAGTCCATTGTAAGCTGAGGGGACTGGGTGGGTTTTTATTTGTGTAGCTTGTAAGGAAAGTCACTCAAGTCACCAGCGGACCCTGCGCGCGCACGCGGTGTGGCGGGCAGGAGTATATGAATTTGTTATTCATGGAGTTATGTACCAGGGGAAAAAAACTGCGCTAACGCAATAACGGGTTATATTTAAACTTAAATGGTCCCTAAAAACGAACGGTCTTAACAACCTTAGGAAAGAGTGAAGAAATGGGTCCCGATATTCCGATACGATTACGATTAATCGTCCCATCACTAATTAACGCACATCATGTATATTTTTCATACCCCGAGGCCGTCGACTTAAGCAGATCCCACTGTACATCAATGTATATTATTTATTGATAGAACACATCACAAATGTTATTTATTGTCCGATAACCAATAATAAAATACTAAATACTGACTGTCACACAGCATCTGCAAATAGTTGCCGAAAACAGAGTTAATTCAAATCCTGCCAGTTGCGTTGCAGGTAAAACAACAGGAATGGTGTTTATCGAAGTGGCTGGTCTACCTGCTATAATTATTTTTTAAAATTAAAAATATATGTATGCTGAAATATGTGCTGTTTAACAAAATGGCTTCAATAATGACCTAATTGTTTATAACCGAGACGTTTCCGTAAGTAACTAAGCATATCTATGTGATAACCCACGCACAATAATTTGGGACCAGGGTTCGGAGGATTGCCCAAATTTAATTTACATAATTTGTGTGCATGTGAGTAAACATGACTTTCCAACAAATTCCGTGTGAAAATAAGTCCTAACAATTGCATTTTGGAAAGTAAGGGGGCCCTTCAGACACATCATGCACATGGTTATACTCCTTTTCCTACCTCTTGGTCATTTTCAGTTTTTACAAACCAAACAGATCTTGTAAACATTGTTGAGACAGAGCACGGCACATATCTGTTACCTCTGAACATTCTCTTGCGCAACCATAGAGATTTTTGAAAATCTGGAACTTTCATCCCTTATGGTGCCACCGAGAAAGTTGCTTTCATAAACACTTCAAGGATACATGTATATGGTGTTTAACAAATCTTAAAATACGTATCTTGGGTATCTTTATGGAACCAATAAATCAGCCTTTCGTCTTTTTGGCCCATCCTACCTGGGCCGATAGATTGGTGCATTCTCTCCAAAGTGTTAATATTGACTAAGGTCGCCCCGAGTCCACACAGCTCTAATGGGTGCTCAACATAAGTTGGGGAAATAAAGGCGGATGGGCTTTGTGCTAGCCACACAATCCTCTAGTTGCTGTGGCTACAGAAACTTGTTAACATTTGCTTAACTTGTCTCACAGACCTTCAAGGTGTACAAAAAATTAAATAAAAAATAAAAAAATATAATTTATATAACTACATTTTCGAAAAGGTCCATAAATTTATAAACTATATTTCATTTATTATTCCCTAAGAAATTGATATTGAACATATTGTAGATTAGTATTGCATTTGGAAACTTCATCAACATAATCCTCATAAAATTAAATCTTAAAAATGTTACTTTGTTATCTGTAGTTACTTATTTACTACCAAACTAGTCATGTGACTGATACCGACTGTTATGTTATTTATTAATATTAAATGTTTTAAATGGTATTTTAATAACTATTAGCTACACCATTCAAATCTTTGGGTTTCAAAATCTCCACCAATAAATTAGCTTTCCAATATACAATAAATGTAAAACAATTTTACTTTGAAATTAAACGAACTAACTCGTCTTACCTCTCTATTTTAATTTTATTCTTTCTATTTTAAGTTTTTTGTTTCAACAGGATTTTGGACGTTGTGTTCTGTGTTATTGATAGTGAAAGATTTCTAGAAGGAAAATTACATCTTTAAAAAATGGAAGCCAATAAGATGGATAACAGCGTGAGTACCAGCTGCAGAGGTACTGAAAAATTCAAGTATTTTTCTTATGGCAGCAATTTATTAAGAGAGAGAATTTTAGTAAACAACCCCTCATCGGAATTTTTTGGAATAGGAAAATTGAAGGTAAGTTATTTTTTTAAAAGAGATCCGTGTTGTCGTAAGACCGGCCAGCGGGCCAAAACCGGCCTGCGAAACAATTTTAACTGGCCCGAGGCCTCATCTGAAATAATTAATTGACTCTTATTTCTGTAACGCAATTATATTTATAAGAAAAGTTAAAATTTCATACTGTTTATAATACGTCAAATGATGGCAAGAATCGATGACGTTTTATTTTTTAACAACGTGGAAATGGATTTTAAAAACCGATGAAGTTAAGTGATGGCCTGCCGTAAAAATCCATGACGTCATTTATAAGCAGAAAAAAAATACTTTTTTCGATTGCCTAACACTGCCCAATTTCTTTTTTTTAAATTTTATATATTTTTTAAATTAATTGTTTTAGAAGAGTTAATGATGACATGTGTTTTGAGAGAAGAATTACTTGACCCTCAGAGACTTAAAGACCAAACAAGAGGAAAAGATTTATTTGCTTCTTTTTGTTCTGATGTCAATGTTATTAAACTACCATGGACAAAAAAAATCTGGAATGATTACTAATGGTGCTTTAGCCATAATTGGTGAGCATAGTGGACTAGCAACGCTTGTCTGCAACAAAGAGGGTGGCAAAGCTTTTAAACTTCACTGTATCATTCACCAAGTTCTTTGTGCCAAACACCTTAGATGCGATTGTGTTTTTAAGCCATAAAAGCTATAAACAGTATTCACTCTAAAGCCCTGTTCACTGCCAGTTTCAGCCGTTTCTTGACATCCAGGGAGAATATGGAGATGTTTTGTATCACAATGATGTAAGATGGTTCAGTCAGGGGACAGCGCTTTAGCTCTTTTACACACTTAAAAAGGAAATTGGGCATTCATTGAAGTTACGTAACAAGCAATTTGAGAACTGTCTGATACTACTTGGCTGGCAGATTTTGCATTTTTATTTGATGTGACAAGACATCTAAGCTTGCTTAACACAAATCTTCAAGATCACAATGCAGTGGTAAGCCAATTATATTCACATATCAAGGCCTTTGGGAACAAGCTGCAACTTTTTCAAAGGCAACTGTCTCAAGTGCAGTCTAATACCACACATTTCCATTCACTACAGGAAATCATGACAAGTTTTCCAGAAAGATGCTTCAATGAGGAAAGGCAAAGGTAAGTTGCACATATCACATCCCTGGCTGATGAATTTCAAAGACGCTCTCAGGACTTTGCAACTATTAAAAAGGAAATTATGTTTTTTTTTCACCTTTCTCTGTTGATCCTGATAATGCTCCAGGCAATCTGCAGCTGGAACTCATTGAGTTGCAAAGTGATGCTGAATGTCGCAGCAGACAACAGCAGTTTTCTCTCATTGACTACTATCAGCTGGATTAAGAGAAATTCAAAGAGATTCGAACATTTGCTAAGAAAATGCTCAGCTTGTTTTGCTCAACATACTTGCGTGAGTAGGCATTTTCAATTATGAATTTTAAGAAGAACCGTGTGAGGACGAGAATAAGTGACTCTCACTCTCACCTACGTGATATCATGCCTATCAAAACCAGTGGCATTGAGCCTAATCTCACCTATTTACTGCATTCAAGATCTCAGTTTTACCTTTACATTAAAATTTTGTAATAAAAACTTCTCAACCTATGTCATTTTCATACTAATATTTTATTTATAATATAATTTGGCCCGCCAATATCTTTACTTCAAGGAATATGGCGCGCCATGAAAAAAGCTTGGACTCCCCTGCCCTAAATAATGCAATTTTAAAAATGTTAAATTAAAAATATATAAATAATATAATCATCCCAGTAACCAGTTAGGGCTGTATTCAATTTTAATTGTATATGCTAGGCATAGCCCTGTAAAACAAATGTGTTGGCAAGAAGCCTTCTTCAGTAAACGACAAATAAAATGAAATTGTTTTTGAATTTTACTTAAGCTGCTAAGCCCTTGTTCACCATCACCAATTCCCCTCCCAATATTCTGCTTAATTAACACAATATAAATTCTATAAAATAATATTTTAGTTATTTTTTTATCATATCTCTAAGTAAATTAAAATATTCGGATACAATGACTTCAATTTTCATTGCATAGAAAAAAATTATTGAAAAGGAAAAAAAAAGTTTGTTAAAGGACTACAAGATCACCCATCTTCTTATAGAGAAATCACTAAAACATGAAATTAATTGATTACTTTAACATTAATTGATTCATATAACTCTCAAACAATTTTTTTAAGGGCTTTAGACTGACATTTGACACCCCTAAGGACTTGGAGGACAATCCATGGTTTGGAGCAGCTGCCACCATAAGAGAAGGAAGTCCCACAGATTATTTGTGGGGTGTTGTGTGGGAACTTAAAATGGAACATCTGAAGACATTAGATGAGTAAGTTAGGGCTTCGCTCTTGATCGTACTTAATTAACTTTAAAAATATTTACTTTTTTGTGTTTAAAAGTGCATAAAACTATTATCATTTAAAAAGGAAATGCAGAAGAATCTTAAGTTTCTTTTTTTTTATTTTAAAAGTACAATTTTTAATAATTTAACTACAGTCGAACCCACTTAACTCGAGCTCGGTTAACTCGCCCACCCCATTATGTCGACGTTTTTTATTGGAACCGCCAAATTCTCTCTTTGTCTTATCATTTTCTCGTCGTTTAATTCGATTTTTTTAAGTCGCAGAAACCTCATAACACGAGCACAAAAAAGGGGTCAAAGTTGCCACTTAATGTTGGTTATCTCGATCCCCATGACCAATCACAAGCTTTTGAAAATGTTAGCTATGATTTTTTTATAACCAAGGGAAGGGACCAATTTTCTGCCTCACCAGGGTCTGCTGGTGACGTCACAGCCCGCTTGCTCAGCGCTGTTACTTCTGGCACTATGCTTCGGTAACAAAGCGAATACATTTTTTAAAAAAAAATCGGTCACTAGCAAACTCCACAAACAGTGATGACGTGTATTTTTATATTTATAGATCAGAATATTATTATTATTAAGAAAACTCTTTGATTTTGATGTCACGTTCGCTCGCGTGTTGGCTCTGGTATTCTGCCGTAACACAACAAAAAATTAACTCCGGGTAATAAGCTGGGTAATAAGCTAATATACCGAGTAAGTCCTGATAAAACGGAGTAAACAGTCATAATAATATGGAATTTATTTAAATACCATATTATGTTTCACTCGTCAACTTGCAAGAATTATTGAATTTCGCCGCGCACACGACCCCCCCCCCACCCAATAGGGTGGGGTTTAGGTGGGGTTGAGCTACACTGGCCATTTACCAAGGCATGCTCTGACTCAATTTAAAAAGAAAAATGTTCCTTCCCCCATCCCACTGTAGATGTATAACAGTGGGGGAGGGTAGGGAAAGTGTCTCTTCTCGCGGTCTTGTATTGGTATGTCAAAGCAAGAGGCTTCCTTTTATGACGTGTATATTATTTAGATACCGGAATAGGGAGAAAGCGATTTGAAGTCACTGTCGCTCAACACAACAAAAACTAACTCCGGGGTAAAAAGCTATTACGGCACGGGCTTATTTAAGTTGCAGCTGAATAAATTATTTAAATTCCGAAGAATTAAAACTTAAATAAATAAGCCTAAACATTTTTAAAGATGAGTGTAAGCGGTCGTTCGATAGTCGTAACTACGGTAAACACTAGTCCTAGCGTAATAGTAGTCAATTATTAACAAATATATTTATTTGAATATTGATTGTTTTCCTTGGTCCTTATACAAATAAATGCCTTGGTATTTATTAGTAATAAACTTACACTAAGATTATGACTTTAATTATAATTACATCATTAGTATTAGTAGTAAATAGCATGAAATAATAAAGTTCAAGGACGAACGAGCAAATGAACTAGAACTAGTGAACTAGAGCCTCAGTCAGAGCCGAGTCACTAATTCATTTACATAAATCATACTAGCAAGGACGTTCCATTTCGCATAATATAATATATCACATAATTTAACATTATATTGATATTTCGTATATACCGATACGATTCTGATTAATCGTCCCATCACTAATTAACGCACCACACGTATATAAAGAAATTTCAAGCGCATGTTAATATTTTGCCGCCATATTGGTTTTTGTTTTAACTCGATCATTGGTTATCTCGATGCCATTTTTCATACCCCAACGCCCTCGACTTAACCGGTTTCGACTGTAGCATGATTTTAGAAAATTGTTTTTTTAAAGTGATTAATGAACATGAAAAATTTCCCCATAAAAAAATTACATAAAATCTAGCTCAGTCTTGAGCATTACAGAATTTTAATGTATACTCAAAAAGCATTTTTCTTATATTAGGTGAAAAAGTTATATTTCTAGTCCCCAGTAATGATCTTAGAAAGTGTACATAAATGACATAATCTTCTATGAGAAATATTTAGTTGTCATTTATCAAATAACAATTAATTTTGCTATGCTACAGCGTTTAGATTCCAATCATTGGTCTTGATGACTTTATTTTGATGGAATGATCAGTGTTCTTGTAGAGCACAGCATACTTAATCATGCCTAACTCAGTACTCTTGGTAATAAATAGAACTTTAAAAAAAAATCATTCATGCTTCCCTCTTTATATAAAACATTTCATATTCAATCTGTTTATTTCTTTTCAGGGTAATCAGATGTTGCATAAATAGACTCTCCAGTTATGAATTTTTTTAAAAATATAAATTTGTCCTTGTTGAAAATTACTTTCACATTTTTTTTTAACCCCAGGCAAGAAATGGGCTACAAGGCCTACCAGGTGATAGTAGAGGTGGGTGAAGAAAAGATTCCCTGTCGAACATATGAGATGTACTTGGAACCAAATGGAAACAAGCTTCCCAGTCCGTACTACCTTAAAATCATGATAGATGGAGCCAAACAAAATAGAATTCCTGAGGATTACATTAAATTTCTGGAGTCTGTACCTCACAATGGTAACCAGGATCCTCCACCTCGATACCTTAAGGTCATGGAATTAATTGAGAAATTTCGCAAGGAACATGATGGTGTTCAATAGACAAGTTTAGATAGAATATTACAATTTAAGAACGAATTTCAGAGACAGTCTCTTTTGAATATGCTTTTCAGTAACAGGGAATTATTCAAATTTGACCAAGCAACTAAAACTTCAAATTACATTACATTTTTTGAGTTGTTAGATGTTTTATTTTGAAAATGTTACAAATATATTCTGCTATTTGTTAACATTTTATACTTGACAACATATCAAATAAGGTTTGCCCTTATTTTTATTTTTACTGTAAATAAATGTATTTATTTATGATGTGAAAATCTTCATTGAGATCTTCTTATATTGTAAAAACTTTTATTTGAGGTAACACATTGTAATTTCCCATATTAATGTCATATACATTTCAACCTCAGACACATTACCATTTTAACAATTGTCTTTGATAAGTCACATCATTTTGTAGTTACTTATCATGCACTTACAGGTACACATTTTTAATGTTATTTATAGGACCAAGAATATTTTTTGAATGAAGTGTGTTGTTTGTTCATTTATACTGCAAAACTATTAAAGTGTTCCTCAGTAGATTTCACTCTGATGTTGTGGATTATTTATGAGTGCGAGATTCACATAGAAAATAATACATACAATTTAAAAAATAATCATACTGTAGTTCTTTTTTTTGTGTGTGTATTTAAAAAAAAAGCTTTTGGGGTGAAAGTCCGGCAACAGAGAAGACTGGCGGACACATACTTCAAACCTACTGCTATGTATGGATCAGAGCGAATTATATAGCCAAGATTATGGATTCCAATGTGTGAATTTGAGTTCCTCTATACACTGAGGACAATGAAATTTTTTCATAGAATTTCAAATCATTAAAAAATGTTTACATTCAAGCAGATACTTATTCCAGAGCCATAGATTAAAAATCAGGGCACTTCTGAGATTCCACTATTTCATCACAACTGAATAAATAAATGACTCACCAAATCTCTTACAGTCTACAAATAACTGGTACAATCAGTTTTAAAAAGGTCTTTCAAAATCCACATGTTCATTTACCATGTCTCTTTCAGGCTTTCAAAAAAAAAGAAAGAAAGTTATATATTTTTTAAATTGTTGGACAATTCTAAAAGTGCCTGACAGTAAGAAAAGAATTCAAATATTATTAATGTGGGAGCAGGGCTAAAGACTTTGTTATCAATATTGCAGAGACCTGGTTTAACAAAACAAAAAGAGCAAAAACTTAAATCGACTTGTTAACAATTACAATATTACATTTCTTTTAATATTTTTTACGCACTTTCCCTTGGAAAAATTGCGTTTATAGATTCGAAATGTCTGTAACGCTTGCACAAGCATCTCCTCCTGAACCATACCAGGGGTTCGGGTCTTTTGCAAATATGCTAAGGAGGTCCCAAGGATGTGCAACGGCCAAAAAAATACCAAAAAGGTTTACTGGATTTCCTGGAAAATAAAAAAAAACCCGAAAAAATATCAGTATTTCGTTAATATTTCGCCAACCATATCTATCGGGTTGAAACAAACGTCAAACAATAACTAATAATATTTAGAACAATGTTGGAGAAGGAAGTTTTCAAAAAACTCTTTACGTTCGATTCCCGTAACTTTAGAAGCAATTTTTGAAAGCAATTGTTTTGTTTAGTTTCAAAATTATTGATTTGAAATGACTGTAATCTAGAATGATAGTTAAGGGGTTTTCCCGCTTTGTGAATGCTTATGTTAGATCTTTGCGTGGTGCGCATTACATTGACACATTCTTGGTGTGATGTAGTGTGAGGGGATATGAAGTCATATTGTGTTTAGTTTCAGAATTACTTATTTGAATCGACTTTTAATGTAATCTTGAATAATTTCCCTTGATAAAAAATCGGAAATTCCTTGTTGGAAATTGTGTTTTAACACTCATTCGAGTTTTTATTTCTTGTTTTATTGTATGTTTTCTTTTTTCCCACTTGCATGGCTTCTTTATGAATCCTCCTCTGTGGCTTTATCTCCATCTCCTCATAATTTTTATTTTTTTCTCCCAAAAATAACAGTTTTTCTGAAATATTTATTACTTAATGGGTGCCATACAGGGGTGCCATACAAATAACCTGATAAATTATATTTATACTGTCTCCAGTAATTTACTTCATTCTCAGTTTCAACGTTATGCCAATTTTTTAAATAATGAAAAACTTTTTTAGACAAATTACAATAATTGGTGGAAAAAAGTCCCCATGTCTTTGAAAAATATTTATTACAAGAGAAATGATTTAAAATAGATTCTAGTGTTAAAAAAATACTTGAATCATGAAGCTACTATAAAAGATGCAACCAAAATTATTATAATAAAGGGAGAGATTAAAATTGCTTAACAAACATAAGATGGTGTATCACAGAAACAGCTTGATGTGGAATTAGATGCAGCAATAGAAATCAGGTCGAACATTGTACTTATTTGACCCACATTTGATACATAGAATGGGGCAAACAAATGTTATGATGTAGCTAAAAATTTCATGAATCCATGTTCACAAATTAACGGCTAACTTCTTAAACAGAAGTAAGAAATGTTCCATGAATACAGCTGTCTTATATAATGAAATACAGTGGCAATAATTTACATTCTAGAAAACTTTGAATTATATGACTTAACTGGTTGTGTACAACTAGAAAATAATCAATAATCATTAAAAATTAAGATTTTATAGTGATTTTAGAAAAATATCAGTTATATTTGCCCAATGTGTAACTAGTTATTCGCTTAATGACATACTTAATGTCATCTCTTTCTGTTAAGGTTCTTATAATAGCATTCTTTATTTTAATTGAATGTTAGTAGTTGCTAAGAATATTTTTAAAAAATGTAAATTTATTTTAACACTATGCAGAACTTTTTTTTTAAAGGGAAAAACATTTAGTCATTACAAAAGTTGATTTGACCAAAAAAAATGTATAATAAACAGCCTAGCTGTTGCATTTTGAAATAATCAGGCTGGTATGTACTGGAAATGGTGTGCATTAAAATAATTTAGTTACAGTGTATTTAAATAGTTTAGCTGGTGTGTATAAAAATAGACCAGTTTGTGACTTAAAACTGGTGCTTATATATAGCCTAGCTGGCTAATGCCGGGACCTTTCCTTCTTTAGGTCTGCTTGTTTGGTCCTCAATTTCCTCAACAATATCATCATCATCATCTTCTGGTAGATGAGTTGGGGGTAACGGGGCCAAGTCAATGCTCGGAAGTTTCCCCGATCGAATGGCAGGTAATGAAGACTCTGGCGGGGAATGAACTTGTCTGCCTAAAATTAGATGATACATTTAATTTAACTAAGGGCTTTCAAAGTTTTATTTTTTTTTAAATAATGATTTTAAAATTTAAAGTTAAAGCATAATATATATCAGTTTTTGACTGAGCAATATTATGAAAAGAAATGCATTACAAATTCTATGACTGCACAAGGGCAACTCACTTAGAGGAGACAACTTAGACGCATTACCAAAGCCAGTAGGTGGGGTCAACAGACCAGAGTCACTTGCTGGATCATGACCGATGAGCCCAGTGGTCAGAGGGGAGTCACTCATGATGTCTGGCTCCTCCTCATAGTGCAGGGGCTGTTGCAACTTCTGCTGAAGTCCAGGAGACCTTTGGCCAGTTCTCTCAGGCTGAATACTTTGGGCTGGGAATATGTTTCTATCGTAAAAACTAATCCAGTAATAGATATGTCATTTTAATATTAAAATATCTGCCTGTGTTCTGCACTAAAACAAATCTCATGTCAGAAATGAAACTGATAAATATACATCCTGATCTTTTAAATCCAACATTTGATGGATAGTTAAAATTATATTTACCACAAAAAAAAAGAGAGAGAGAAACAACTGTATCTATTAAATTTTTAATAATGCCCCCCATTAAAGAAAATTCAAGAATCTCACAAGTATCTGAGTAGAGACTTGATTTGTTGACGTGACTGTAAACATCCTCATTTCCAGGTGGTCCAGCAGATTTTGCAGCAGAGGGAACAACTGGCTCCACATGAAGCTGCCCAAACTGTATAGCGGGTCCTAACTTTGCTGCCAGATCTACAAGCTGAGGAGAATTAATTTCAGGTAAATTTGTTGTCATTTTAGCAGCAGCAACATTTTCTGTAGGTAAATTCAATTTGTCTTTTGTACACCCACAATAGAACATTATTATTTAACAATGGTACTTAATCATCTGCTAACCATCGACTGCATAATGAAAATGTCTACAGAGCAGAAGAGAAATGGTATCCAGTGGACACTATGGAAACAACTTGATGACCTGGACTTTGCGGACGACCTGGCCTTATTATCGCACTCACAGCAACAGATGCAGGAGAAAACCAACGATGTAGCACAATTCTCTGCTTGCCTTGGCCTGAACATCCATAAGGGAAAAAGCAAAGTCCTTAAAATAAACACATCAAGCAACACTCCAATAACACTGGAAGGAACAAATCTGGAAGAGGTGGATAGCTTCACATACCTTGGAAGCATCATCGACACACAAGGAGGGACAGACGCCAATGTAAGAGTGAGAATTGGCAAAGCAAGATCATCATTTAAACAGCTAAAAAAAGTTTGGAACTGCAACAACTTGACTCTTCATACCAAGGTCAGGTTATTCAACACCACAGTAAAGCCTGTCCTACTGTATGGAGCAGAAACATGGCGAATAACAGCAGCCATTTCTAAAAAGCTTCAAGCCTTTATAAATACATGTCTCCGAATCCACTGGCCAAATGTCATCACCAATGAGGACCTCTGGCAACGCACACAACAAGAGCCAGTGGAAGAGCTAATACGCCAGCGCAGATGGAGATGGATTGGCCACACTCTCAGAAAGCCTACATCCAGCATTGTGAGACAAGCCCTCACATGGAACCCCCAAGGCAAGAGGAAAAGAGGTCGTCCCAAAATGACCTGGAGAAGAGAACTGGAGGCAGACACAAAAATGAGCGGGCACAGCTGGGGGCAGATTGAGAGACTGAGGATGCCTGGAGAGACTTTGTTCGCGGCCTATGCCCCAGATGGGACGAAGGGCGATGATGATGATGAGACTTAATCATCACACTACAAAATTGTTAAAGTAAATAAATAATCATTCTGCACAATTTTTTAACAAATATATAGTAGTTTATTACAGTGCTTCTCAAAGTGGTGGTCTGCGGACCAGTGCCGGTCCGTGGGCCATCCACCGCCTGTCCTTAGATGTTATCAAAAGAGATCTAATAATAATCCTCCATTTTCTTCCATTAATACTAACCATATATAATATGTCAATTTTTCGGCAATAACCACATAAAATGAAACAAATAAAATAAAATTAATTACATTTTGCTACCACGTCAATACAGGGAAAATAGTGCACCGGTCCCTGGTGTAATGGAAAAAATTCCTGCTGGTCCGCCATACTAAAAAGTTTCAGAAGCACTGGTTTATTACATAACAAATTTTTTTAAAAAGTCATTTTCCCAAAAATAAAAGACTGAAACAAACAATATTTATATAGTGTTAAATTGCTAATAAAAAGGTGTCCATCAATGGCACTTTGAAAGTTAACAAGATTGTAAGTGACAATCTATAAAGATGCCTGCCCTTAGCGACCAATTAAAACTAAGAGTGGCAGTGAAATTTTAAAGAAATAAATTCAAATTGCAGGGATGCACTTGTTGGTAAATAGGAAATTAGCTTTGTATATTCTACATATAACTGGAGAACAAGACCAAAGTTATTTTTTAGGTGAAAATTTAAAAAATAACCAGATGATATAATTGTCTTTTAAAATCATATTGCTAGTTCATCTCCAGGTACAATAGTAGAGGACATCTTAAATACACATTAATACTGAGCTGCTAGATCTTACATGGGAGCCAATACTTATTGGGAGTGTTGAAAATGGAGTCCAAACCATAGAATTATACAGAAATCAATACTAGATAAGGTATCTGGGTTTTGAAGAGAAACACCAATAGACGGTGAGAACATTGTACCCAAAGAGCTATCAGGAAAAAAGATTTAGACAATGCTAATAACAAAACAGACTTAATAAAAGAGATAGAGATAAAAAAATACATACACATTACATAAAATTATAGCTGCAGAAAAAAAGCATGCACAGATTGATTGGCTTTGTGGTGTACAAATAGATTACCCCAGGGTGAAAATGGGAGGAATTAGGAAATTCCCTTGGAGTTATGTCCAGTAATTATAATGCAGAAACTCCAGTTGAAGTAGAATTAAATCACTTATCAGTATTCTTAGCAGTCTATCCCTGCCAACAGATAAATACTCTTATATCTGAGCTCAAATCAGTACTACAGGCTGCTGAGTGACAAGATCTAGCTTCAGCCGTGAAGTCACTACTTCTGGAAATAAAACCTTCCTTGAAACCCATGCAGTCACTTTAATCTTAGAATGGGTATTAGTATTAGGACACATTATAATCAAACTTGAAAGATCAGAACATGGGCAGCTAAAAATACCAACATCACTTAATTATATTTTTTAAAGAAGCATTTAAAAAATAAAATTGTTGAAGCCTTGGAGTTATGTCCAGTAATTATAATGCAGAAACTCCAGTTGAAGTAGAATTAAATCACTTATCAGTATTCTTAGCAGTCTATCCCTGCCAACAGATAAATACTCTTATATCTGAGCTCAAATCAGTACTACAGGCTGCTGAGTGACAAGATCTAGCTTCAGCCGTGAAGTCACTACTTCTGGAAATAAAACCTTCCTTGAAACCCATGCAGTCACTTTAATCTTAGAATGGGTATTAGTATTAGGACACATTATAATCAAACTTGAAAGATCAGAACATGGGCAGCTAAAAATACCAACATCACTTAATTATATTTTTTAAAGAAGCATTTAAAAAATAAAATTGTTGAAGCCATGTTTCTCTTGACATCAGTCATATATTACTAGTCACCTCTTGACATCATCATATAGTACTAGTCACCTCTTGACATCAGTCATACATTACTAGTCACCTCTTGATCCATTTCCCTCCCAGAATTCTTGTAGAATGCTGCTACTGATTCAAACTGTGACAGGAAGTGGCTTGCCTTGCGACGATCTCCATTGTTGAGGAGAAAAACTGTGTAGTTCAACAAGATGGCCGGGTCTTTACTGTAGACATAAATAAACATGCATATGGTTATTTCTGTTTGTTAAAGATGATTGGAGAAAGTCTGTTATAATTTATAATACTTAAAAAACTTTTTTAAGGTCACAACCTTAATTGTTCATTTTTTACATTGTATTGTGGTAGCCTCTTTGGTTAAATTATCGTTTGACGGATCAGGCCTAAATACGGTCTTTTACGGCCGCCATCTTTGTTACTATGCAAGTGAGACAGTGGGCAGATTGGTAGTCCCAAGTGAGGGAAAATGCTTAAATTGAAATGGGCCGGGCAATGGAAGACAATCACAAAAAATACACTTTGATCACTACTTTTATAAATAATTCGCCTGCTACATTCTTCCGCAATATCACTAGTAAGAAACTTCTATCTGCACACAACTTTCCTGGGCGTTAAATTCAGCTTCCACTTAGCAAATCTTTACCCAAAAATTTCTAACTCGATGTTTGGGCTACGGTGGAAAAATGAAAAAGAGCGAGCTTTCAAATTCGTGCGCTTGTGGACTTATTGCACCACCCGCTATGTCCGCAGTTTCGATGTTTATCTAATAATTATATGGGGAGGCGTTCCACTCCCCTTAAACCCCTCCTTTATTTCTATTTTTTATATTTTTATTTTAGGGATCATCCCTCCCCAAACCTCTCCCCCTTTTTATTGTATTATTTATTAAGGCGTATGAATTTATAATTATAAGGGGAGGTGTTCCCCCTCCACTTAAGCCCCTCACCCATTTCTCTTTTTTTTATTTTGGGGAGGGAGACAACCGTTGAAAATAATAGTAAGAGGCAGGTAAGTGCAACCTAGCAACAGTGCCGTCCTCGACGCGACAGCCATCTTTGATCCATCAAACGATAAACAGCGCCTCTTTGAATAGCAAAACAATTGCAACTTCTTATTCTTTAATTTTAGATTTATTTAATTGGCAATTGTGAGCATGCATCCTGTGCAAAAATATTCCTTGTCTTAACTCATTGATAAAAACTGTTCAAAGGCCTTGGCACTAATAAGACTTTAATTTTTACATATGTGTACCAAGACCTATATTTGTCCTAGCTGAGTCATTTGCCAGTCTTGCTACTATTATATTTTATACAATACTGATGCAACATTCATGCAAAACCTACAGATCAATTACAAAACCTACATATTAATTACAAAACCTACATATTAATTACAAAACCTACATATTAATTACAAAACCTACATATTAATTACAAAACCTTTGTAATAATTACAAAACCTACATATTAATTACAAAACCTGCACATTAATTATAACACCTACATATTAATTACAAAACCTACAAATTAATTACTAGAGGTTTAGGCTTTGCATAAATCGCTCTTGATAAAGAGTTAAATTAAGTATTAACAGCAAATGGCAGAAGTAAGAAATTATTTTACAGACTGACACTCACTCATCAAATTTCAATGCGTGCTCATAGGATTGTGCAGCATCTTCTGGGTCATCCAAGTGTGTAAGGGAAACTGAAAAGAAGGATGGTTCATCCATTAGCATACATTCAATTGAAAAAACAAACATGATTGCTTTGATGATTAGTATGAAGTCTACACAGAAGAAAACATTGGTATTGTTTCACATAGCTCTGAAATATTTGAATAATAAGAAACATAACACAGTTGCAAAAATTTCAGAATTTTGTGTCATTTATTTTGAAATAATCATTGATGATAATAAGACAAGGCTCATGTAAAGAAAATTGTTAATATGATAGATTTTTAAAAGCTTTAATTCTATGTTAAAAGCTGGCCGGATAAAAAAAATTTTTTTTTGATTTTGAGAAAATGACCTACTTGCCAAGAGCATGTAAAGTTGAGCCATGTCAGATTTCAGGTTGATTGCAGCTGAGATGAAGTTGAATGAAGATGCATATTGCTGCATGGTGAGATGAACAAGTCCCAGGTTGTAAAGAATTTTCCATTCAAATGGTGCCAAATAATTGGCTCTCTTCAAACAACTGATTGCCTAGTGAGATTGTAGTAGATATTTCCGTATGTAGTTATTTCCTTATGTAGTTATTTCCTTATGCTATCCATGTCTAAAATCAAATAGCTACTTTATTATGCATAAAATTAAACATGGACAATTAGTATATAATTCCTTGAAACTTTTTTGCATTATGCCTCCCATGTTAACTAAAAATTTTATTTTTTTATCATTATTTTATCATCATTTTTTAGCATTATTCCACATTGTGAAAGGTAGTTAAAAAAATATATAAGAAAACATTTTTCCTTCAGTTTCTTCAAAAAGACATTGTAACCCGTTACTGGGCACAGAGGCAAAAAGCTCCCTTTACCGTTATTGGACAAAGCGCCCATAGCGACAATGCTACCTTTATTTATATTTTTTTTCACAAGCGCACATATTTCTGTTTGTTTACATCCGTTTTATTCTAAATTTTAATAATCAAAGCTATTTTCAAATAGTATTCAAAACTGGTTGCATTTAAAATATATTTTTCATATTTTTCAGGAAGTGGTTGTGATGCATTTTGAGAATTCAATTTATCCATCAATGAGGTTAGATAAATTAATTTTGAATTTGAATATCGATGACTTTAGCATTAAGTGTACCGTACTGTCATTATATGTTGTATTTAGGATATGAATGTTTCACATTGAATGTATTGATAGTTATCTGTGTGTTACTATTTTGTTTGTAAAGCCCTGTGGGACCAGTTGCTTACTGGGGTACAACGCTATATAAATGATACATTTATTATTATTATTGTTTTTTATTTACACCTTTTCCACTGCGAAGAAAGAGATTGTTATAATAGTACAAGTGTGTATTTATAGAATAGGGCTAATGACTGAAAATACTGGAAATTTTTTAAAATTCTTGGATAAAACTTAGGTGCCTCATGCATAAAAAAATGATGTAAATCTCCTTATTTTTCTCTTTATTTTAGTATGTTTAGTAACAGCGAAGATATGAATTTTTAACTAAAGAAACCATAAATGTGACAAAATCCTCCGCCCAATAAAAGTTTAAAAGCAGGAATGTGAAAATTTACCAGGTACTTACAGCCACATATTTTTTCTTGCCAAAAAAACACATCCCAATATTATTCCAGAGTGGGGGAGATTCGGGGATGTTTGCGGCAGCTATACGGTACTTGGTGATGGCCACATCATAATCTGCATGGTTCTGCATCATACTGCCAGCAGCCATGATAGCTTTAGTGTGGCTTGGGTCAAAGGTCATGGCATTGCCAAGATTTTCAAATGCCTTCTGAAACTGATTGACCTTTAAAAAAAATGTTTTTTTTTAATCAAACAAAACATCAAAATAAATATTAAGAGTTAAAAATGTTATTTTATTTTTCTTCTGCCTAACATGTTATGAACATAATTGCTTGAAGATGACTGCCAAATCTGTAAGTAAAAAGCTTGATTAGTTAATTATTTTATTAGAAAATTGGCCAGTCTTCCTGGCATAGTCTTTTTATTACTCTACTTTTTTTATATAAGTTCTGTGAAATAATTAAGAAAAACATTTAATTTTTAAAAATCATAAAAAGTACTTTAAAATTATCTAAAATATCTGGCTATAGACCATATTTAACAAATAACTTCCAACCTGCATATAAAGTAGACCAAGGGTTGTAAGTAGGTCCGGATTTTCTGGTGAATACCTGAAGATGTAAATTAAATGTGGTCATTGGCATGCATAAACAAATGCCAGTTATATATTTTCTCAAGCTCTGACAGGCAAAATCCAATCATCCCATTGGTTGGACAATAAATTTCTGTGACACAGCTAAAACAGAACAATACTTACTCAACAGCACTTCTGTAAGTGTCTATGGCAGCATTGATGTCTCTCTCCAAGAGATAAATTTTCCCCAGCATAATGAAGGACACCTCATGGCGACAGAGGCTCAATGCCTGCTTTAGACAATCCTTAGCCTGCAATACAATTGTTTAACACACTCCCATAATGAGGTCATGGACTCATTCTTTGCATGCACAATAAGATTCAGTACAGTTATGTTGAGAGTTAGTAATTGGTTGAAAACAAAGGAGTGATGGTGGCAATGTGCCCGTACTTATCCCTTAGAGAACTTAAGGAGTTCATCTTTCAGTAATGCTCTCAAGACTGAAACATTCTGGACCTCTTGTGACAAACAGACTGAGTCTTTCTTGTTTGTATGTACAAGCTTTTCATTTATGTCACAAATCTTTTTAAACTTATTAACTTATAAATACAAACAACATATCTACTATATAAAAGCCCAGGTCACTCATTCTGTAACGCTAAGGGACATAATCAGCATATTTTTTAAAAATTGAAAATATAGATGTAAAATCATAATCATTTTGGTTTCGAGATTAACAGAGCGTGTGGCGTTTCTCGCAGTAAAATATTATATGACATCATTGTTTGTGTTGTAAATAGAGAACTTTTGTGAAAAATAAATCATTCTAATGAACTAAAATTTAATTATTCATTCTTTTTATTGAACTCATTCACATACCAATTTTTGGTTGTCGGACACACTGATTCGAACGCATGCAATAACTATAACATTCACGTAAGTTACTTGGCCTTTTGAAAAAACCTAGTATTATTGTAGGGAAATGAATGAAGTAATATGAAGGGCGTTTCAACTTGAAAACACATTCTAGTTATTCTAGTTCAATGAAATTTTGAGGTTTACAGTTGTAAAGATGTAACTTTATATTTCTCTCTTTTATGTAGGCGTTCTCACAGTAATTAATCTTGTGCACAATAATTCACTGAAGAATTCGTTTATCCAAAACAACTTTAATATACATATATATTGTACACATAAGAATCATTTGAGGTAATATAACGTGGAAATCTTGAGCTATTCACTATCATGCTTCCCTGTCGGAAGTCTACACACAACTGTCCGCCCAACACTTTCAACCAATAGAAATGCTCCTTTCTTCCCGCGTCTCTTGTACACGTGACCTTACGTCACAAAATTATGTTAATCAGATGTGACATTCACCCCCATCCTTCAAAAAAAATGTTTATGAAATACAACATTTTTGGTCTTCATAAAATCAAATCAATCTATATCTATATTCAAGTTTCAAATATTTATCATCAATGAACATTCATTTTCTTACATTCAACTTCTGGATATAAAATCAATAAGAAAAATCTGTAGGACTGCATCAGTCTAAACATAAGAAATAATGAGAAAAAATCTGTAGAACTGTAACAGTCTTAACATAAGAAATAATGAGAAAAAATCTGTAGGACTGCAGCCGTCTACCTGTGCTGAAAAAATGAAAATGGACTTTTAAACACATCTGTAATTTTGTGTAATTAAAACATTTAAACACTCAATATTATTAAAATTAACTAATAATCCAATGGAATTCAAACACTGTTCCTTGTCCATTGTTCAACAAATAAAAATATTAATATAATTACAGTCTCTGTTTGTATCCTTTAGGAATTCACAGACTAATGTTAAAACAGTTTGTTATTTTATCATTTAGTAATTCACAGAATGTCTTTTTAATATTCTCTGGTTTTATCAGTTAGGAGTTCACAGAGTGTCTTTATTTATTGTCATTCTACTTAATATGTCTGCAACCACATTGTCCTTTCCCTTCACAGGTTTAATGACAAATTTGTAGTCGGCTAATAGCATAGCCCAACGATTCACTTTGGCGTTGCTGATCTCCTTCTTGTTGAATGCCACAAGTGGTTTGTGGTCTGTTAGGAGAGTGAATGTTCTACCTAGAAGGTATTTTTGAAGTTTTTGTAGAGCCCACACTATGGCTAGACATTCTCTCTCTATGGTGCTGTAGTTACACTCTGTTTTGGTCAAGTTTCTGCTAAGATACTGTATAGGATGTAGGATACCATCATGTTCTTGCATGAGGCACGCTCCTAATGCAATGGACGATGCATCGGTAGAAACAATGAAAGGTTTGTCCCATTGAGGTGTAACCAAGATGGGTTTCTTCCTGAATGCCTCCTGAATGTTCTCTAATGCGTTGAGGCAATCTCCTGGAAATTGAAATTTTCTAATATCTTTGGTTTTTGTAACTTCTGTTAGTGGATGAACTATTTCTGCATAATTTGCAATAAAAGGTCTGTAAAAGTTACATAGTCCCAGCAGGGCTTGCACTTGTTTTTTAGATTTTGGGACAGACAGATTAAATATCTTGTTTTCATTTTCTGCAGTGGGAGTGACTGCACCGCCTCCTATTCTGTATCCCAAAAAATCTATATACTTCTTTCCAATGTTGATCTTTTCTGATGAGATTGTCACATTATGTTTCTTGAGTCTATCCAGTACAGCTTCAAGTGTATGGATATGTGATTCCCAATCTTTAGTGTGGATGCATATATCGTCGACATAATGTACCACATTTGGAATTCCTTTTAGCATCACTTTCATAAATCTGCTAAAAGTGGCCGTACTGTTGACCAGTCCAAATGGCATTACTAACCATTCATACACCTCATCCATGGCTATGAATGCAGTGTATTGTATAGAATCAGGATCCATGTTAATCTGCCAAAAACCTCTGTTTAAGTCAAATGTAGTGAATATTCTGGAAGTACCAATTATGTCTATAATGTCTCTTGGGTCTCCAATAGGTTCATGGTCCAATTTTGTAATATTATTCAACTGTCTGTAGTCACAGCACAGTCGAATCTTTCCATTCTTCTTTTTTACTATGACAGTTGGTGAGGTATAGTTAGCTTCAACTGCTTTTCTTATTTTGTTTTCTTTAAGTAGGTAGTCAATTTCTTGCCTTACTGTGTCTCTATGTGCCATTGGAATAGGGTATACTTTGGTCTTGAAGGGTTCATGTTCCAAAACTTGTATCTTGTGAGTCACAGTTTTTGTGTTGCCTGTTTCTTTTGTTATGACACCTTTGTATTTTTGAAAAATTTTGATCACTCTGTGTTTCATATTATCTGGTATGTCAGATGATATTTTTTCACTGTCAAGACTGTTCATTTTCATTGCATTGTCATTTTCATCATTTACCTTGATGATGACATTAACAGTTTGCTTTCCTTCTTTATTGTCATCATATGTTCTTAGTTTGTCAATATGTAATTTTTTCACATGTCCTTTGATATTGACACTATATGTGACATCACTAAGTTTCTCTTCAATTTTGTATGGACCTTCCCATGTGATTTCATTCTTTGTGTTTGGTAAGCATACTAGGACTTGTTGTTCAGGCTCAAATGTTCTCAAATGTCTGTGTCTATTTTTGATTTCTCTATGTCTTGTACTTTGCTTGATTAGTCTTTGCTTTGCTGCTTCAATACTGTACAGTATTTTATCTCTAGTGTCTGTCATCAGCTGATATCTGTCCTGTATGGCATCTTGTTTACTTATAAGCCTTTCTTTGAAATTCTTTAAGGGACTTGCAGGGTTTTGGCCAAACATTAACTCAAAAGGACTAAAGCCAGTGCTTTCATGTTTGCTGCTGTTGTATGCAAACAGTACTAAGGGTAAATATTCATGCCATCTGTCCTCATGGTCCACTGTTACCTTTAATAGCATATTCTTGATGGTTTTGTTTAGTCTTTCAATCACTCCATTTGACTGTGGATGGTACACTGTGCTGTGTACTTGTGTAATGTTTAACATTTTCATAATGGCTTGTGTCATCTGACCCTTGAATTGGCTGCCATTGTCCGACAGAAGTGTTTGAGGGAAACCATATCTGCTAAAAACATTGAGTAATGCGTTGCATATATTTTCTGCATCTATTCGCTTCAGTGGGATAGCTTCACCCCATCTGGTGGCTATGTCCACTATGGTTAGAGCATACATATGTTTCTTCTTTGACATCTTTTTGAATGGTCCTATCAGGTCTATGGCAATTTTCTCGAATAAGAAGTTTGCCTTGTCAGATGATTGTATGGGTGCTGTGTGCCTCCCATCTTTGGGATTATGTCGTAGACACACTGTACATGCCTTGATGTATTCTTTTATCTGCCTTGCCATTTTAGGCCAGTAAAAGTTTTCTGCTATTGTAGTAATTGTTTTCTTGGCGCCCATATGTCCACCTAAAGGACTGTCATGTGTCATTTTGATAATGGTTTCCTGTAACTTTTTGGGAAGAACCACTCTTTTGCACGTACCTTCCTGTGCAATGTTTATTAATATGCCTTTATCTAGCTTGTAATTTTTGTTGTGGCCTGTTTCATTGTCTTTGATAAGTTTCATTTTTATTTCCCTGATTGTGTTATCTTCTTCTTGTAGTTGTTTGAACTCTTGTTTGGACATCAGTTGGCTTCCTATTTCAAGTTTCTCATCAACTTCAATGTCTGTGATCTCTTTTCTTTTTGTAGTGGCTCTTGTTTGTACAGTAGCACATACTTGATGGTTGTTATCATGCCAGGCCTTGTATACTTCATCAGTATTGTCCAGCACACCTTCAATGTTCCCTATAATAAGATCACAAATGGCGTCTTGTAAGACTCTGGCTCTAACTTTACCATGAAACCAGGGTGAGTTGATGGTGAAAATTGCAGTTGGACACTCTCTCTTTGTGCCATCAGCCATTATCAGTGTGTCTTTTTTCCCATCATACTCTTCTTCTTTCACCATCTTATCACGGACTACAATTGTTGTGCATCCAGTGTCACGAAGACACATACACTTTCGATCATTGATGTACACTGGGTAACATTTCAGTGTGCCATGATCCTTGATAGTGGCCACAGTACTACTAGATTGTGATTCTTCTAGTTTCATTTTTCCTTTATTATCTCCCTCTTGGTGGTCATTCCTTCTCCAGGGTTGATCATGATTTCTGTATCTGGAGTCATGATTGTATCTGCCTCTCCATGATCTTCTACCTTTGCTTTCAAAATGACCTTGTCTTGACCTTTCTTCTGTTTTCTTTCTTATAGGGCTGCCATTAGGTGACACCCTATTTGGTTGTCCTTTATTGTGGTAACACTGCTTCGCCATATGTCCTGGCTTGTTACAGTACCAACAAATAGTTTGTCTGTTGCCTTGGTTTGGCAGACTCTGGTTTCTCATACCTTGCCTTTTTTCTTGACTTTTAATTTGTATTGCTGCAAATATGTCTTGTCTCTTATCCATTTCCACATTCGGATGAGAGTCTTTGAATGTTCGTAATGCATTTGTTAGCTCTGCTTGAGTACGAACTTTCTTGTCAGTCAAATATGTGAATAGGGTTGGTGTTGCATTTTCTAAAAACTTGTCAATTAACACCATGTCTATTATGGCCTTTGGATTGCTCGTATCTATTGCTGTCAGTTCCAGCCATTTTGTTAGTTTGACTTGTGCTTCATGTACTATGATCTGTGGATCTTTGTCCATCTTGATTCTCATTTCATGAAATTCTCTTCTATAATCATTTTCTGACTTTCCAAAATGACATAGAAGTGCCTTTTTGACATTCTTATATATGCTTTTGTCTTCTTTGGCTATACTGTTATAAGCTTCAAATGCTTCTCCAGTTAATTGAGTCATCAGTTGTGCTGGCCAATCTTCTTCATTATAGCCTTTCATAGCCATTATGGATTCGAAATAATCCAGATAAACATCCATTTTTTCTTTTTGGCTATCATATTTTCTTACTTTGATAGTATCCCTTGGTGCTGACCTTCTATTTGTTTCATCACCAGGATTGTGGCCTCTACTCCCTAGCTCAATTTGTAATTTTAAGGTGTCTTGTTTCATTTTTTCAAGTTCTCTTTCACTTATGAGTTTTTGCCTCTGTTCTTCATTAGCAATTCTTGCTTTTTCTTCAGCTTCTCTTTGATTTTCTTTTTCTTCAGCTTTTCTTCGCTGTTCTTTTTCTTCAGCTATTCTTGCTTTTTCTTCAGCTTCTCTTTGATTTTCTTTCTCTTCAGCTTTTCTTCGCTGTTCTTTTTCTTCAGCTATTCTTGCTTCTTCTTTAGCAATTCTTTGATTTTCTTTTTCTTCAGCAACTTTTTCTTCAATGAAATCTCTCATTTCTTTTCCTTTTAGTCCTATTTCTTTAGCTATGGCGGTGAATCTTTCGTAGTAATCCATGTTTTGTTTATTTGTTTGATTGAATAATATGAATCTAGCAATTCGGTAAGGAATGTATGTATATATATTGATAAAGTTATAAATCGTCCAAATGAAATATCTTGAATTCAAAATGTTAAGTTCAAATAAGTGACACGTCTAAACCATAAAATCTAGTATTGGCAAGATGAGACAACAAAAAGAATCCTCACACAGGATCTTTAGTATACTTTATATATACGCTCCCTCAGATTGACAAAATATATTAAATGGTCCGATCGTTTTGAATAAAAGTCACTTGGTTAAAATTTCAATTTTCGAGTAGTTTTTAAACAATTTAGTTCATTCCATTAATCCAAAATTGCGATAATCAAACTCTTCACACAATGAATGGATAAAAATTCTGCTTCTTTATTTATAATTCACACCAACACATTGAATAGTCCATAGCTTCTCGGTTCGATGTTATGTTTACTATTACTAATATTTCCTGGAATCAACTAGCATTAAGCCTGTTGACGTCACGACCTACATATGTTCACCGTGTGTCACCATTCAGTAAGCCTACACGACCCAGATTCCAGTACTGTGTAGTATGCTTGTACTGTCGTCTAATGTGACGTAGAACCAACTAGGCGACCTAGTTGTATATACCGTACACTGTGACCATGCGCTTGTATGCCGCCATTTTGAAATCTCCTTGTATTTTCATTGAACCACAAAAGTTTATTCACAGCTTCTTACGAACTTGAATATTCAAAAATACTATAGCTGGTATTATTTCTTATTTTAAAGAATACTTTCCTTTTTTTGGAAATATCCAATACTTATTTCCACGAAACCTCTTTCTCGAAATCTCTTGTACAGTGTTCACATGGAACTTTTACTTCGACACCAATGTAACGATGTAACTTTATATTTCTCTCTTTTATGTAGGCGTTCTCACAGTAATTAATCTTGTGCACAATAATTCACTGAAGAATTCGTTTATCCAAAACAACTTTAATATACATATATATTGTACACATAAGAATCATTTGAGGTAATATAACGTGGAAATCTTGAGCTATTCACTATCATGCTTCCCTGTCGGAAGTCTACACACAACTGTCCGCCCAACACTTTCAACCAATAGAAATGCTCCTTTCTTCCCGCGTCTCTTGTACACGTGACCTTACGTCACAAAATTATGTTAATCAGATGTGACA